>JZKD02S1907187.1:434842-455571 GCA_000966675.3 Picea glauca | reverse complement strand
GTGTCTTTTTATATGTCAGCTTATATCATGGATGCCATTTGTTTTATGACTCCTTTCCCACTAATGAATTGGAGTTGGGATGCTTCTTGCCCAGAGCCTGTTCATAAATACCACTTTGCTCTCTGAGAAGAAAATGAAAAAAATGTTTTTTATGAGGTTTGTCATTATGTAATTATTCCCTTGCACAAAATATTCTTTGGATGCGAACCTCCTCGCATTTCTAATACCATTATAGAAAATCTCAAGTCAGTTGTTGACTGGTTCATTGAGGAAATTTTTTCCTATGTTAGGGTTTATGGCTGTTCCATTCTGCCTCACGCACTCCCAAAATTCTACCAGACAGGTTGATATGCAGAGAAGTGGCTTATCAGTTAGTCAAGGGTGGTATTGGGTTAGAATTAAAAGCTCAGCAGAAAAAAGCATGGCCATCTTTTCCTGTTTATATCGGAAAATTCATTTTATTAAACTTAGGCCATTCTAAGGCAAAGGCGGAGTTGTTGGATGAAGTGAAATTAGCAAGCATACAGCATAGGAAACACAATATTTACCAAATAATCAGTCGACATTACATACAATGTAATTTAAAAGCACATGAACATAAAATTTCACTTTATGATGATGTTTTCAAAAATGTTAAGTCTTATGAAGAAGTGTAGAATAGAGTGCAAGCCTTGTCACCTGATGCACAGGTGGGGTTTGCATCCTTTCAAAACATAGACGAAGCTGCCTGTCAAAGATTTTACAAGGTGAAATGTCTACTTCATTGCCAGAGCAAGAAACAACTCCTCCAGGGGTTGAAACTAATATTCAGGATAAGTCAAGTGACAAAGATAAGAGGAAAGATCCTGAAATACCTCCTCAGAACACAGAGGGTTCTCAGATAAAAGAATTAGAAACAGGAAAGAGAAAGGACAGGAAACAAGTCCAATAGTTCTTAATGATATTCCAGAAAATGTTGGAGGAACGACTTCAAAGGAACTTGGCAGTCCTATTACAGCATTGACTCCACTACAGTCTACTTTTGGAACTTCTCATGAAGGATTCCTATATGTAAGTGACTTAGAGCCAATCTCCAGAGATGAAATCCCCTCATCTGATTATTTTTTCAGTAAAAAATGAAGAGCTGTCTTGAAACAGGAAATTCATCCTGTAGGAGAAAGAATGATAAAAAGACATAAAATTATCATTGATGGAAAGAAACTCAAAGAAGGAGAATTTTCTATAGAGTTAGCAGGAACCATGGGTTCTATAGCATCAACTAACATGTATTCTGTAGGAAATCTAACAACTATGCTTGAGAAAAAGGATCAGGAAATAATACAATTGCAGAATAGATTAAAAGAAAATGAAAGAATTATTGGCTGGGGAATACAAAAGGGTGTAGAACAAGCTAGACTCAAAGACATCCAATAAATCCAAAAGTTGAATAAAATTTTGGATGATGCAAAGCACATGATACAGGTTACGCAAGAACAGGTGCAAAAGATGGGAGATGAAAATAAATCTTTGCAAGATAAGATTATTTCAATTACTAATCAAGTAATTGAAATTGAACATTTTAGGACGCAAGCAGCAGAGATATATGCAAACATTGAAGAAGAACAACATAAAATATTTTGTAATCTGGAAATCATCTAGAATTATTTTCATGAGTCAAATAGGTCTATGGAAAAGATAGTTCAGAAAGAAAGAGAAGCTAAAGCAACAAGGAATTCTTTTCAAAAGGTAATAACTTCTTTACAAAAAACAGAAATTGGAAAAAACCAGAAATTATCCATTTCAGAACAGGTAAAAGGAGATATAATGATAAAGGTTTGGAAATCGAAATTGGAAGAATATAAAAGAATTACAAAAGGAATTAATGAAGATTGTCAAAGGATCTTCAATCTTATTGAAAAAGATTCAATAAATATTGGGACAGATGGTTTTTCTGAGTTATTGGGCGAAGTCAACATTGTTAGGCATCAGCTGAAGTCAAAAGAAGAATGCGAAGAAAGGAAATAAAAAATTTGAAGTATTAAATCAGTCAACATTGCAGAAATAGATAAGTGGATGATAGCTTCAAGTTCAAAGTTGGAAAATGTTAAATTCACAGAGAAGACAATAGAAAGCCAGTTGTTAGGCTTATAGAAAATTCTTTTCTCTTTTGAAGCAAATGAAGTACCTGAGGATCCTAGGGTTTTCGTAAACTTTTTGGGGAAATATGTTCAATGTGTTGAAGCAGAAAAAGAAAGTTCATCAACGCAAATTTAAAATTTTGTAAATAATTTTATTTTTAGAATTTTGAAAGAAATTGTAAACGGTTGACATTAGTTTATGTAACCGTAATATTAGGAGGTTGGTTAGTTACCAACGAAAAAACTTTGATAGAAAGATATAAGTATAGTTTCAAAAGGCTGAAAAGAAGCTTCAGAAATTTTGGAGAAGGCCAATTTTTGTAATATCAGCTTTGAAGTTTATCAGAATATAAACCGCAAACAAGATTCTGGATCCTGCAATTTTGTGACTATGTTTCTTCCCCTATTTATCATGCTTTGTTAAATCTTCCTCTTAACGTGTGTTTCTAACAAGTGAATCAATTTGAAGTTATATTTCTTGTTGTTTATTGTTTCATATTGGTTTGGATGTTGAATGTATTACAATCTTTCCTCTGAAATTACTTTAGTAATTTTAAGACCTGTAAACCTTCCATTCCTTAATATTTAATTCTGTTAGAAATCCTGTTTTTCTTTAATCATTGTTAATTGAAATATAAGATTCTTTCTAGATAAAAGCCTTATATTTCTTTTTATTGTGTTTCATTGTTTACAATTTCAATATTGTTACAAAACCAGGAAACGACGTTGATTGAGTTTTTACGTTACTGTTTTAGATTTTAAAGTTGTTTCATTAATATCATCTCTGATAATCTGAAGTAATCAATTAATAAAAAACCCATTTACAAACCTTTAAAACCCTATCACGCATGACAGTCCCCAGTGACAGACAACCTAACATAGAACCTGGTCTTCAGGATCAAACCAGCATTGCCCTAAGCTTATTTAACACTATCTTACAAACAACGACCAATAGGACTGAGTTAGAAAGATCATGGGCTGCAATTGAACGTGACATTAGCATCCAAGAGCAACAGGAAGCAAGACAGAGACAGTTGAGAAACTGAATCTGATCTAGTCTTTCTTTGTTTCTTTATTTCAAAACCTTTTTATAAAAACCTTGTTCGGATTCCTTGACGGTATGTTTTATAGCCTTAAAACATAAACTCAGGAACAACATCTTTTTGGCGCCGTTGCCGGGGAACAAAGAAACGAATTATTTCCCTGGGAAGAACGACATTGACACTTTCTGTTGTTGATAGTGAACAAGAACAAAAAACTTTATAATGCTAAATTATCTTTCACTTGGTGACTCCACATTAAATAAACTGGCTAGTATCCGTAAGAACACCAGAAAAAACCCGGATAGTAAACAGACCTCGCCAGTCTCTAATCCAAAAAAAATCTTAAAATAAAGAAAATCAATTAAACAAATCCTTTTATCAACTTGTTCTACAGATCAGCCTAATTTTACACAATCAAATTCATCGGAAACTTTGGAACGATCACTTTCGCTTCCCCTCTCTTTTGACACTTTTTCTTTTCCCAAAGTTTTGTCTCCATTCTTCCAAGAATATTCTCCACACATTGTCCCAACTTCAGTCCCAAACCTAACCATGGCGGCACAAGGAGGTGTTGGAGGTGGAGGTGGTGCCCCTGGAGATGGTGAAGTACCAGTTCCCGGGTTTTTTGCCAAAGTGGCTGCTAGATATGCTCCCCTAGTTCTTCCTGTTCCTCTTCATAATCTCCCTGAGAACTATATGAAGAGCTTACCAAAATTTATAGAGGAGGGTGATTTGACTGCACAAGAACATATCAACTTTTTCGATCAATTTGCAAATATACTTGGAATAGAACATGAAGATGTTTATTCCAGATTACTTGTTCAAACTTTTGAGGGACAAGTGAGAACCTGGTTTCGATCCTTACCACTTGAATCGTTAAGATCTTATGAAGAGCTTGAGAGTGCATTCATCAGACAATGGGGTGAGAGAAAAGATCACCTCTACTATCTAACTGAATTTGGAGCCCTAAAAAAGAAAAACTCTGAGTCAGTGCTGGAATTCACACAAAAGTTTAATAAATTATACAATAAAATTCCAGCTGAAGTTAAACCTTCACAACCTGCAGCCAAAGTAACTTATGCTGGTGATTTTGATCCTGACTTTGCTTTACTATTGAGGGAGAGAAGATCATTAGATCTATCTAAAATGCAAGATGATGCAGTTGAAATCGAATCCAATATGATGGCATCAGGGAAGCTTAAAGCAAAGACTGAAAATGTAAATAAAGAAAATAAAAAATTTAAAGAACAAGGTGGACCTTCAGGGTCAGGAAAATCTTCTGGAGATAGAATAGAAGAGATGGCTAGGGTCATTCAACAACTCTCAAATAAAATTTCAAAAATGGAGTTAGAAAAACCCAGAAGAGATAATTTTCCTAGAAAAGATTTTCAAAAAAATCCTGAACCTCAGGGACCCCATAAAACCATGAAAAATGAAGATCAAAAAATTCAAGCACCCTTTAAAAGTGAAGATTATATTAGAGAAGAAGATTTTGACGATTTTGAAGAATTGGATGAAGATATTAGTAATCTTGGTGATGATAATAAGTCCCCTTATTTATCTAGACAGGATTATGAAGCATCTTTGATTAAAGAAAGTAAATCAGAAGATAAAGTTAACAATAATATCACTGATGATTGTACATATCAAAGTATTGCAGATGACATTATTGTTGACTTACAAGGAAAATATAATCTGAGACCGAGAAATAAAAAACTCCCTGATGTTCAAACAAAAAAGGGTTTGTTGAGAAATGATACCGATGAGGTAAACCCAAAGGTTGCAGATAAACAGTCTGCAAAAAGAAATACAATTGATAACCCTGTACAGTTAGAACCAGTAGGAACAACCCCTGTAAATACACAAGCTTCGATAAAAGAAAATAAGGTTACATCACAATGTAAAACCGATAAAAAGTTATGGAAGCTCCACACATTGAGAATGACAAGGCTTTAGGGAACTTTAACTTGGAAAACGAAATAAGCAAGATTAAAATTCCTATCCCCCTTGTCAAATTAGCTAAAAATCTAGTATACCGAAAACAAATAGCCAAAATGATTAATTTTTCTGAAAAGGAAAGTCAGGTCGACACAATTATCTTAAAAGATGATAAACCTATCATATTTTTCGGTCCACACGTCGAAGGGGCAAAATATACAATGGCTCCTTTTTATATCACACTTACTATTTTTGATCACCTTTTACATAACTGTATGTTGGATTCTGGAGTTTCTCATAATGTTATGCCTAAAGCAATAATGGAAAAGCTTGGTCTCGAAATCACAAGACCCTATGGTGACTTGTATTCTTTTGATTCAAGAAAAGTTAAATGCATAAGGATGATTAAAGACCTAGTGGTAAATTTGACCCAGATACCTTCTAAAAGTATCCTTATGGATGTAGTAGTCACAGATATTCTCCCAAAATATGGAATGTTACTATCTAGATCATGGGGCACTAAGCTTGGAGGATCTCTCCAGCTAGATATGACCTATGCTACAATCCCTGTTTTCGGAGGACAATTTACCCGTCTTTACAGGGAGACTTCGTTGGCTTTCACTGTAAGTGACCCAAAAAATCCAAAAAATCATCCAATGTATATTGCAGACCAAGATTTAGGGAACTGTATATTATCGTTAGATGATGATTTTGAAATAGATGTAGATGATAAAGATACAGAAGAAAAAATTCAAAAAAAAGAAATAAAAGAAAATGTATATAATACTGGTACATGGAAAATGTTTTTTGATGGTGCTTCCTCCAATATTGGAGCTGGGACTGGAGTACTCCTCATTGCTGCTGATGATCAATTTGTAATTCCTTTTTCTTATAGGCTCCAATGGTATATAGATTGTACAAATAATGTATGTGAATATGAAGCTCTAGTACTTGGCTTAGAAGCCGCAAGAAGAATGAAAATTAAAAATATTGAAGTCTTCGGTGATGCCGAATAAATCATAAAACAAGTAAATCGGCAATATCAAGCTAAACATCCTAGATTAAGGTCTTATAGAAATTATGTATGGGATTTAATTGAGAATTTATTCACTTCTGTGAATTTTCATTTTGTCCCTAGATATGAAAACCAACAGGTTGATGATTTAGCTAAAGCTGCATCAACGTTTACACCCCCAACGGATTTTAATTTAAAATACCATATTCAAATGAGACATCGTCCTTCCATACCTGATAATATACAACATTGACAAGTTTTCGAAGACGATGAGAAACTTAGAAAGTTTCTTGAATCTTTAGATGAGTTTTCATAAACATATAACGATCAGGAGAATCAAAATGATCCTAGTTGGATCATGTAGGAAGAAGAAGATGCAAAAGAGTTTCATGATAAAATAGCTAACCACCGGATGCTTGTTCTTAAAAATAATCAAATCCCCAAAGGTTTGATTCCTTTGGAAAAACTCTTTAATAAAGATAACATTCCTTCTAAAACTACTCTACAACCTCAACCAGAAGAGGTTGAAGATTGTAACATAGGAACTGTAGATAATCCAAAAATGGTTAAGTTATCTAAATTTTTATCAGTAGAAAATAAAAACAAATACATAGAGTTGTTGAAAAAATATAAAGATGTGTTTGCATGATCATACGAAGATTTGAAAACATATGACACTTCGATGATAGAACACAAAATACCACTTAAACCAGGTGTCAAACCTTTCAAGAAAAAACTCAGATAGTTTAACCCGATCTTATTACCTGTCATTGAGAAAGAAGTTAAAAACCTTTTAGACGCTAAGATTATTGTTCCCTTAAGATATTCTGATTGGGTTGCTAATCTAGTACCAGTGAGAAAGAAAAATGGGGAAATCAGATTATGCATTGACTTTAGAAATTTAAATAAATCTTCTCTTAAAGACAACTATCCTCTACCAAAAATGGATCACGTTCTTGAAAAGGTAGTAGGGGATACTAGGATGTCCATGATTGATGGTTTTTTCAGGATATAATCAAATTGTTGTTCGCGAACCTGATAAGGAAAAAACTGCATTCACCACTCCTTGGGGTACATTTATGTATGATAAAATGCCATTTGGACTGATGAGTTCAGGAGCTTTTTTTCAATGAGCAATGGATATTGCTTTTGTCGGCGAACGGGATAAGTTTGTAGTTATATATCTGGATGACCTTACTATTTTTTCGAAATCAGATGAAGACCATATAATTCATTTAAAACAAACTTTCGAAAAATGTCGTAGGTTTGGTCTTTCATTAAATCCTAAAAAATCTCATTTCACCATGCAGGAAGGCAAGTTGTTGGGTCATATAGTATCCCGAGATGGAATCAGAATCGATCCTAAGAGAGTAGAGGCTATAGAAACATTATTTATTCCTAGAAATGTTAAAGAAATTCAATCTTTTTTAGGAAAAATAAACTTTTTGAGAAGATTTGTTCCTAACTTTGCTGAGATTGTTAAATTGATTACAGATATGCTCAGGAAGAAAAACAAAGTTAAGTGGACAACAGAAGCAAAGGAATCATTTGCCCACATTAAAAAAGTTATAAGTGAGGCACCAGTATTAGCAAGTCCAGATCATCTTAAGGATTTTCTCATTTTTTCTTTTGCCTCAGAACATACGCTTGCTACTGTTCTCCTCCAGAAGAATGAAGAAGGTTTTGAGCAACCCATCGCCTTCTTTAGTAAAATCCTCCGAGACGCTGAGCTTAAATAAAATATAATGGAAAAGCAAGCTTACGCTATGGTTAAAGCATTGAAATCTTTTAGAACGTATGTATTACATTCCAAAATCATTGCATATGTACCTACCAGTGTTGTAAAGGATATCTTAGTTCAAGCAGACAGTGATGGTAAAAGAGGTAGATGGCTTGCAAAAATTTAGGAATTTGACTTGGAGGTTAAACCAACTAAATTAGTAAAAGGACAGGGTTTAGCTAAACTTTTAGCTGAATCTAATTTTAGGGCTCTTGGGATAAACAATGCTCAAGAGGAAGAAGGATGAATAGATATGAATTAAATTGATGATCAAAGAATCGAAAACAAGATTGAGGACAAATTTGCTTCGTCAGATTGGTATAAGGATATAGTAACATATTTATTAACTTTGAAATGTCCAGATGATTTGTCACCTTCCAAAGCCAGAACACTGAAATTGCATGCAGTTAAATACTGCATTTCCGAGAAAAGATTATACTAGAAAGATCCTCTTGGTTTCCTCCTAGTATGTTTGGTTGAATCAAAGACAGAGGAAGTTATAAGTCAGTTTCATGAAGGGGTCTGTGAAGGGCATCATGCTTGGAGAGCAACGACATATAAAATCTTAAGGGATGGTTATTATTGGCCCGAACGTTTCCCTGATGTAAATGCTAAGGTAAGAGCCTGTAGCCCTTGCCAATTTTTTACTGGAAAACATAAGATACTAGCTATGCCGTTAGTTCCAGTCAAAACAGAAGCTCCTTTTCAACAATGGGGGCTTGAATTCATAGGTGAGATAAACCCCCATTCAAGTGCCCAACATAGATGGATTCTCACTGCCACAGATTATTTCACTAAGTGGGTGGAAGCGATCGCTACAAGGAAGGCCACGGATTCAGTGGTTATAGATTTTTTGGAAGAGAATATATTGGCAAGATTTGGCTGTCCTAGAAAGATAGTCACAGATAATGCATAGGCTTTCAAGTCTATGGCAATGGTCAGCTTTTTCCAAAAATATAATATTGTGCTAGGACATTCCACAGCTTACTATCCACAAGGAAACGGTCTGGCTGAATCTTCTAATAAGAGTTTGATCAGTATAATTAAGAAAGTCTTAAATGAAAATAAGAAATCTTGGCATATACATTTAAAGTATGCTTTATGGACAAATCGGATAGGAACGAAGAAGTCTATCGGTACTTCACCATTTCAAATGGTTTATGGGACAGATGTAGTATTGCCCATAAACTTAGCACTTCCTGTGATGAAACTGTGGTAGGATGAGAAGGAAGAGCCAAATCATCTCACTAGAAGAATAAACCAGCTGATTGAAGTTCAGCAACACAGGGATGTAATAGATGAAAAGCTACAGAAGTACCAGGATAATATGAAAATTTTATTCGATCGCAAGGCCAAGAACAAGAACTTTACCCCAGGAGATCTGGTTCTGAGGTGGGATGCTCGAAAGGAAGATTCGGGAAAAAACGGTAAATTTGATCATATCTGGTATGGACCCTTTAAGATATCATCTTCTGAAGGTAAAAACTCGTTTCTACTGGAAAATTTAGATGGTAAGATCCTAAATGCACCTGTTAATGGACGATTCTTAAAACATTATATGGAATAAAAAAAAAAAAAAAATTGTGTATACTGTTTTCTTTCTCAAATTTTTAAAAACTACTTTGTATGTATATATATATATATATATATATCCAATCCACAGAGTTATTTTTGAAATTATATCTGAGGTATTCTGGTTTATACATTGTTGAAAAGTTTCCTTTAATACCCTCAGTATTATCTTTTATATTTTAGAACTTTGTATCAGAGTGGAAAAGATTTTGTATTGACTTTGAAAATCATCAAATGATTGAATTCAATTAGGTCAGTTTTCATGATTTTTTCTCTCTGAATAAAAATGGTTAGGTTTGAGATTAACTCTGAATATTTTAAGTTTCTTAACAGTTTGTCTGAACTTTTAAGCTTGCTCAAAAGAAGATCCCCTGAAAAATTTATTTCCTTTTTCTCTATAGACTAAGGGGTTTTGAAGGTTGAGAAAAATTGAACTAGAATAACCAAAACAAGTTGAGAAACCTTTATTATAAAATTTTACACAGATCATCACCCCTGATATATTAAGTATCACTGATTGCCCCCGCTTCGTAAGCATGAGTTAACTATAAGACAGATGGTGAAAGGAAATTCATAATTGATTGCCCCCATCAAGTCCTACAGACGATGAAAGGAAATTCATTTAAATGATTTCCCTCGTTTAAAAATAAAAGAAATAGATAACTTCAATGGGGTACTGAACAGGCCCACTGGCAGTGAAGCAATGTCTGAGCATAAAATAAGCACTCGAAGTGGTGAAAGGAAATTTAGTAAAAAGGGACAGATAACTTCACCGGGGTATTGAACAGGCATGTTGGCAGTGAAGCAATGTCTGAGGTATCTGTAAGGTTGTCATACTTATCTATAACTCTATTCTAGTTATCAATTTTTCAAAAACTGGATATTCATCTTAAGTCAAATTAGAGCTTCCCGGTTTTAAAATTATAATTTTTATTTCGATTGATGCAAGCTGAAATGTTCAATAATCTGTTGAGTTTCTAAAGATTGTTCTAATAATCTCAATACTAACTCAATTTTGGAATGAGAAGGAGAATTTTGAAGAAGGTCCTATAATTGAATTTCAAATAAGTGAGAAGTTTTGAAAAGGTTTTCAAAGACTTTATGAAATCTTTTTTCTTGCTTCTTGATCAGTTTATCAGAGATAAAACCTTGACACCATTTACCCAATGAAGGCACTGAGTCTGCATGTTCTCCTCATCCCGCAGGAAGATAAGGTCCCTAGTTGGAGCCTATGTTGAAACAGATCTTGAATTTTTTATTCTTGAGGATGAAAAATTTGTATTTTTGAGTCTTTGTATTTTTTCAAATTTCCTAAAACAAGAATTTCATCGTCGATAAATTCACGATGTCTTTTATTGTTTAGTTTTTGTCAAAGAATGGGAAAAATCTAAACGAACGTAAGTTTTCCAACACTATTTGAAACAATCTCTTAAAAGGACAATAATTTAAAATTTAAGGAATTTTAATTTAAAACGGAAAATCGGGATTCAGAGTTTTGCGTAAACAAATGTTTGATACAAATTGAATTGTGAAATCCTGATACTTTAAAAACTTAATTAAAACATAATTTACTTAAATCAAAATTAAAAGGGTTTAAACATTAAGTTAATCATATCGCAAATCGGGATTCGCGGTTTTGTGAGATCAAATAATCTTGTCATCGCGTTTCTCGATTTTCCGATTTCTTGATACTTTTAATCCTTAAGTAAAGTTTTGAATTAATATAATCGCCGCTAAGAATGATCAAGAGTTAATTAATTACATCGCGATATTGGGATTCGCGGTTTTGTGAGAAGCATGTTTCATGTCATTAGAATTCCAGAAATCCCGATCCCCGATTTTTCGATTAACGAAATCCCGAAAAGGTTTAATCTTGATTAATTAAGATACTAAAAACATTTTAATTTAAATAATACATCGCGATTTCATCAATCGGGGTTCTTCGATGACATTTTTCCTCGACATCAAAAGTTTCGAAACTCCGATAAGAAGGTTTTCAAATTTAATTCAAGATTAACACTAATTAATCATTCTTCTAAACAAGGTTTAAAGTTAAACTTTCTTTGAATGTTCTTTAATGCGTCAATTGTCTGATTTGGTAAGTTTCTATTATATTTGAAAACACTGAGAAAGCCTAAGTATAAACATTAAATGCATATCTTCGGAAATATCTTTTGGATTAAGAGCCTTAACTGCATAACAGAGGTACGAATCTCAATGTTTTTATGATATATTTGAAGTAAACTTTGAAACGACTGTATTATCATTTCAAATCTAAATCATTTTTTGTTACAGGTTTTCAAGTTAAACACAGAGCTATGGCACCCAAAAAGGCGTCAAAGAAAAATGAAGATCAACCAGAAGGTGATATTATCTCCGATACTATCGCATCCGGAGTACACTCTGTTAAATCATGGACTGAAATTTCCGAAAAACTAGAGGATGAGATTAAGTATGCAGCCACTGATTCGGAAAATCACATCTGAGATATTGCCGAGTCTGAGCTTCATAAAGTTGTTGCACGTCCGAGACTTGTCTCATATACCAATATGATCGCCTGGGCTCTGGATAAAGTAGATGTCCCGACCAGAAGTATTCTGAACGAGCAAGGAGTTGTCATCGGCTCATTCAGGCCTGAACATATTCAAGTAATTTATAAGCTCTCGCCCAATTATAGACACACTTTTAATTCTTAGTTTTTAGCCGAGTTTCAAAGAAAAGAGTGCATTGAAGCTGACCAAACATACCCTGACATGATAAGAGGATGGGCCAGAGATGAAAACAAGTTTAGAGCTGATTTACATGGAATTTATGCCACAGCTTCCTTAAACGAATATATGGTTTATGTAGAAATAATGTTATGTAGACTTTTTGGGAGAAATGATCCTTGTCACTCTAATGCAGGCTGGACACCTTTCCTAGAGGAAGTTTTAGAGGGACGCAGTTTTAATTGGCACAAAATTCTGTTAGATAACCTCACATCAGAGGTTGTGAATTACAAAGAAGCTAGGTCAAAAGGACAACCAGTGTCTTTTTATATGTCAGCTTATATCATGGATGCCATTTGTTTTATGACTCCTTTCCCACTAATGAATTGGAGTTGGGATGCTTCTTGCCCAGAGCCTGTTCATAAATACCACTCAGCTCTCTGGAATGAAAATGCAAAAAATGTTTTTTATGAGGTTTGTCATTATGTAATTATCCCCTTGCATAAAATATTCTTTGGATGCGAACCTCCTCACATTTCTAATACCATTATAGAAAATCTCAAGTTAGTTGCTGGCTGTTCCATTCCGCCTCATGCACTCCCAAAAATTCTACCAGACAAGTTGATATGTAGAGAAGTGTCTTATCAGTTAGTCAAGGGTGGTATTGGGTTAGAATTAAAAGCTCAAGAGAAAAAAGCATAGCCATCTTTTCCTGTTTATATCGGAAAATTCATTTTATTAAATTTAGGCCATTCTAAGGCAGAGGCCGAGTTGTTGGATGAAGTGAAATTAGCAAGCATAGAGCATAGGAAACACGATCCTTACCAAATAATCAGTCGGCATTACATACAATGTAATTTAAAAGCATATGAACAGGAAATTTTAGTTTATGATGATGTTTTCAAAAATGTTAAGTCTTATGAAGAAGTGCAAAACAGAGTGCAAGCCTTGTTACCTGATGCACAGGTGGGGTTTGCATCCTTTTAAAAACATAGACGAAGCTACCATTCAAAGATTTTACAAGGTGAAATGTCTATTTCATTGCCAGAGTAAGAAACAACTCCTCCAGGGTTTGAAACTAATATTCAGGATAAGTCAAGTGACAAAGATAACCGAAAAGATCTTGAAATACCTCCTCAGAACACAGAGGGTTCTCAGACAAAAGAATCAGAAACAGGAAAGAGAAAAGGACGGGAAACAAGTCCAATAGTTCTTGATGATATTCTAGAAAATGTTGGAGGAACATCTTCAAAGGAACTTGACAGTCCTATTACAGCATTGAATTCACAACAGTCTACTTTCGGAACTCTTCATGAAGGAGTCCTATATGTAAGTGACTTAGAGCCAATCTCCAAGGATGAAATCCCCTCATCTGATTATTTTTTCAGTAAAAAATGAAGAGCTTTCTTGAAACAGGAAATTCATCCTGTAGGAGAAAGAATGATAAAAAGACATAAAATTATCATTGATGGAAAGAAACTCAAAGAAGGAGAATTCGCTACAGAGTTAGCAGGAACCATGGGTGCTATAACATCATCTAACATATATTATGTAGGAAATCTAACAACTATGCTTGAGCAAAAGGATCAGGAAATAATACAGTTGCAGGACAAATTAAAAGAAAATGAAAGAATTATTGGTTGGGGAATACAAAAGGGTCTAGAACACGCTAGACTCAAAGACATCCAAGAAATCCAAAAGTTGAATAAAAATTTGGATGATGCAAAACACATGATACAGGTTACGCAAGAACAGGTGCAAAAGCTGGGAGATGGAAATAAATCTTTGCAAGATAAGATTATTTCAATTACTAATCAAGTAATTGAAATTGAACATTTTAGGACACAAGCAGCAGAGATATATGCAAACATTGAAGAAGAACAACATAAAATATTTTATAATCTGGAAATCATCCAGAATTATTTTCATGAGTCAAATAGGTCTATGGAAAAGATAGTTCAGAAAGAAAGAGAAGCTAAAGCAGCAAGAAATTTTTTTCAAAAGGTAATAACTTCTTTACAAAAAGCAGAAATTGGAAAAAACCAGAAATTATCTATTTCGGAACAGGTAAAAGGAGATATAATGATAAAGGTTTTGGAATTGAAATTGGAAGAATATAAAAGAATTACAAAAGGAATTAATGAAGATTGTCAAAGGATCTTCAATCTTATTGAAAAAGATTCAATAAATATCGGGATAGATGTTTTTTCTTAGTTATTGGGTGAAGTCAACATTGCTAGGCATCAGCTGAAGTCAAAAGAAGAACTCGAAGAAAGGAAATTAGAAATTTCAAGTATTAAATCAGTCAACAATGCAGAAATAGATAAGTGGATGATAGCTTCAAGTTCAAAGTTGGAAAAGGTTAAATTCACAGAGAAGACAATAGAAAGCCAGTTGTCAGGCTTACAGAAAATATTTTTCTCTTTTGAAGCAAATGAAGTACCTGAGGCTCCTAGGGTTTTGGTAAACTTTTTGGGGAAATATGTTCAATGTGTTGAAGCAGAAAAAGAAAGTTCATCAACGCAAATTTAAAATTTTGTAAATATTTTTATTTTTAGAATTTTGAAAGAAATTGTAAACGGTTGAATATGTAACCGTAATATTAGGAGGTTGGTTAGTTACCACGAAAAAACTTTGATAGAAAGATATAAATATAGTTTCAAAAGGCTGAAAAGACGCTTCAAAAATTTTGGAGAAGGCCAATTTTTGTAATATCAGCTTTGAAGTTTATCAGAATATAAACCGCAAACAAGATTCTGGATCCTGCAATTTTGTGACTATGCTTCTTCCCCTGTTAATCATGCTTTGTTAAATCTTCCTCTTAATGTGTGTTTCTAACAAGTGAATCAATTTGAAGTTATATTTCTTGTTGTTTATTGTTTCATATTGGTTTGGATGTTGAATGTATTACAGTCTTTCCTCTGAAATTACTTTAGTAATTTTAAGACCTGTAAACCTTTTGTTCCTTAATATTTAATTCTGTTAGAAATCTTGTTTTTCTTTCATCATTGTTAATTGAAATATAAGATTCTTTCTAGATAAAAGCCTTATATTTCTCTTTATTGTGTTTCATTGTTTACAATTTCAAAATTGTTACAAAACCAGGAAATGGTGTTGATTGAGTTCTTACATCACTGTTTTAGATTTTAAAGTTGTTTCATTAATATCATCTCTGATAATATGAAGTAATCAATTCATAAAAAACCCATTTACAAACCTTTAAAACCCTATCACCCATGACAGTCCCTAGTGGCAGAAAACCTAACGTAGAACCTGGTCTTCAAGATCAAACCAGCATTGCCCTAAGCTTATTTAACACTATCTTACAAATAACGACCAATAGGACTGAGTTAGAAAGATCATGGGCTGCAATTGAACGTGACATTAGCATCCAAGAGCAATAGGAAGCAAGACAGAGACAGTTGAGAAACTGAATCTGATCTAGTCTTTCTTTGTTTCTTTATTTCAAAACCTTTTTATAAAAACCTTATTCGGATGCCTTGACAGTATGTTTTATAGCCTTAAAACATAAACTTAGGAACAACAACTCTCTTCTTATTATTCATCTTATATTGGTAGGGTCCACTACGCGTCTTTCCAGGTGTTGCCATTATCTTCTTTATCTGGTCTTTCTCCATCATGATTGGGTCCATGGCCTCCTTCTTCTTTCCCTTATCCATCTCTTCCTTCATTTTTCCACCTCTTGTCAGTGCTTCCCCCCTTCCCCAATGCACACAGGAAAGTTTAGTTGTCTGATTGCATGGTCATCACACCATTGTTATACAGTAAAATCTTGATTGAAGTATACAATGATCTGATATACTTACCACTAGGTCCTTTTAGAAAATCATGCTCTGCTATGTTGTAAGACTTTGTGATATCTACTGCAAATTCAATGATAAACCCTGCAACAATACCGTCTAACCAGAAATCTATTGCGCGTGTAAATTTGTTGTTAGCTTGTTGTAACTGTGCAATCTCCACAAGATTCCACTCTAGTTGTCTGATACGATTTGTTGGGTGGTTTTCATTTAACCTCAATAGTCACTCTTGCAACAAATGCGAGAAATCATAGAAAAATACCTCATGTAAGTCATTAAACACATATTTGATAAGATATTTACACAGTGTGAACTTAGGGTTTTTGTTATACTTCTACGAAAACTCAAGCTCCTTTATTTTAAACCATCTTTCAATCTCCCCCTTCGTTGGATTCCATGGCCTGAACATTCATTTTTATACCTTCATTCTTCGCATGCTTCTTCTACGAATCTCGTCCCCTCAATCCTATGAAGTTCCAATTGGAAACATAACTACTTTTTTGGCTTTTATCTTTCTTCCACTTCTTGGTCTGAGCCAAGTTTAGATCTCAACAGGTTTCCAACAAAACCCTTTAAAACTATCATCCCTCTTGGTAAATTAGAAGAAAACACAACACACAGAGTGCATTGTGCAGTCTCACCCAAGATAGTTTTATGGGTGAATGCAATGCTCAAGTGCTTGCATTCTAGGAATGAGTGGGGATATGGGAGTGTATTCTTTCTTCTTCATGCATTCATCATGTTATTCATTCAAATATTCCTAGGATTCCTTCATCTTTTAGGTACATGCATGCATTTTAATTTATCTAGCTTAACCATTCATTCATAACTAATCATTGACAGAAAATAACCATGCAAGAAACATTAAAGATAACACATGTTTTACCATGGTTCACCCCCTCTTAGGCTACAACCATAAAGATTTGGCTTCTCTACTCTTTTATTAGGTTTGCTGCAAAATAGGGTGTTGTGCGAATTACACCTCCAATCATACAATCATGAATATGTTCAAGAACCTCTGTGAAGTGGACTAGATCACACCATACTCCTCAGCCTATGATCTAACCCTAAAAAATTTGGCTTATTTGTCTCTTCTATCTCCTTATTACAATAATCATTGAACTAGCCTCTTTATCTAAAAATCAATCAATTGACCTGTAACATACCCATTACCTAATCAAATTTTTTCGGTTCTCTGTCGGACCCGAGCTCCTAAATGACCATGGAGATCCAACGTAAACTGGCTCATTCTCTTTTCTTCCCCATTCTTAGGAAATCGCGGGTCATGATCGCGGTTCAATTTGAACATAGTGCCTATTTGTATTTCGCGCTCCAGCGCTGTAGTAATGTCCAAACATTCTACTCTGCAACCACCGAAGCCCGTCAGGGCTAACGCATGTCCCATAGGGATGAGTTCCCACGGGGTCAGCGAATGGCCAATAGGAATAAACCTCAACAGGGGTAGAGAACAATCAATGAGAAATGTCTGTTGAACGGTTAGGTGACATACATGTGGCAAGAGGGAAACGCGACACAGTGTTCGTCATGACAGGGAGGGGCCCCACTTCACACGCCACACTATTTCAGACCCCCCCTCTTAAAGGCAGAATGTCAAGGGGGGTCCGGAATCCACCTGGAAACCGTTGATCACGATGAGTAAATCTCGACTATTCGAGAGCTGCGCATCCAATTTCGGACCCCCCCCATTAAAGGTAGAATGGAAAGGGGGCTCCGGAATGGAACCTCAGTCGTAGATCTGGACGGGTGGACTTTGACCGTCCAGATCTGCTCACCGCTTATCCTAAAGCATAACCATGTCCTGGTTTAAGTTAACGTATTGTTTCCATATCTAACGGTCATTACGGACCCGGATATCCTCCGAAAGAATCTCCTCCGTCCATCGGGGTTCCGAATATCACAACATTGAAATACATAAATATTTTATCCTCAAAATCTCCGATATCCCGATATGACGTCAGCTTCCACTAGTCCCCTAGACTATACCTTTTTGTCCACCCGACCTCTCTCTATATGACCGCAGTCATACCCTTTCATCAGGGTTTCAGGGTTTGCGATGTCAAAATACACTCGCCCACGGAACTCGCGATTCTCTGATCCCCGACTCCTTGGGATCTCCTGACATGCGTCCCAAATAATGGGCGGTTCTGATCTCATCAGAATATCGCGC
Source organism: Picea glauca (assembly GCA_000966675.3). Classification (NCBI taxonomy): domain Eukaryota; kingdom Viridiplantae; phylum Streptophyta; class Pinopsida; order Pinales; family Pinaceae; genus Picea; species Picea glauca. The sequence continues at coordinate 437,389 of JZKD02S1907187.1, read as the reverse complement.
TTCGCGACTTCGCAGCTTCTATTGCCAAGATCACAGGCTTCAACCTATGAAACCCCGACACATGATCCTACGTGTAGATCCGACGGTTCTCCTACGACCCAGATCCAACGACTACCTTCTTCCTCACTCCTCACGTCTCGCAACTTGGAGTACCAAATGCTTGGATCCTTACCCTGCGAACCTCCGAGTTCACGAGATGCCTGGATCTCTGCCACCTGTCCTCCTCTGATGGACGGCTCTGATCCTCTCGTAGCTTCGCCATTCGCGACTTGGAGCATCCAACTTTTGGACTCCTACCTCACGAACCTCCGAGTTCACGAGTTCCCTGGATCTCTGCCACCTGTCCTCCTCGGATGGACGGCTCTGATCCTTTTGCTCCTATTCACGAGGCTTAACCCTCGTCTATCTCCCTATGGATCTAACGACTGTCGGGTTTCCTAGATAAGATCTGACGGTTTAGATTGGTCCCGATGTCGCGCCCTTTCCTACTGCTCTTTGGACGTGGAAAACCAATGGTCCAGATGTTCTCATGGAGCCTGGGGATCTACGATTCAGATTTCCTCACTATTCACGAAGATAGAGGAAAAAGGGTTAATGACAATTAATGCCCTCGTTTATTCCTTCGATTTAACGATCGTGAATGACCGCAGATTCCCCGACAGGATCTCATCCGTTGATCAATACTTATCCCTACGTTGCTACTTCGGGATTTTAAGAGGGTCAATCCTCTTTATACAGGGTTGTTAAGACTTACACATTCAAGTTCTTTTTCCAGGTTCTTGGTAAACCTTTCCAAGGAGGAAATCTCTGTCAAGAGATCTGTACCGGGCATCCTTGGAGACGGATAAGGGAAAACAACTTCCCGAGAACGAGCTAGGAGCCTAACTTAACTCAATCTAGGCATAAATAAAATTTCTTTATCCACGTACATCATGCGTGGTTTCCTCTGTTATGAGCATATATATATTCATTCTTATCAAACACTACACAGACATTCTTACACAGAAATCATTCATAATTTCACAGTTCTATGAGCATATACATATATATATCATTCTATGAATTTCAAGATACAAATATGTAAAACACTTATCCGAAAATAACACCAGAGATGGGTGCAACTGCTGAGAGGGGTGCTCGTTTCCATCCAACCGTAGGCTCAACAACTCCCAACGGATTTACCACTAGCCACCCCTGAGTTGATACCACGATGCTCTAAGACTGTGTCTATCTGTCTGCCAGTGCCCAGGACCGAAGGTTGCAATCCTTCCTCTCTGCTATCACTCAATCTGCATAATGCTAGAGTTCCCCTCGCGTCTGCCCTTTCAATCGTCTCTGCCATATGCCTTATCCTCTTGTGAGGTTGCGTGTGGCACGATTACCCTTGCGTCGATCAGGCCTGACGGCTCTACGGATGGGCGGTTCACCATCCCATCCCTCATCAAGCCATCCGCCTACCAGCCTGCGAGGCATTGAATTTCAGGGCCAGCGAGCCGCTTTTGGTTCTCCGGGCCAGTGGAGTCCAAATACGGTATTTTATTCTCGGTGGAAGTTAACGCCACCTTTTTAGGTGTCCTCCACCGCCATCATGGTCTCTTTTTCTGCACATCCCCTCATCAGCAGTCCTACAATAAATTCAGAATGTCATTCACATTCACCGACCTCTTTCTCAAGGTCCATTTACATCACATATTCACATTTATGAGTTTGCCATAGTTCTTGGCCAGTCCAGTTATATTTACAAGTTGGGGGAAACAGGGTGTTACATGACCCCTTAACCTAGACCTCCTAGGTTCTTATTTATACTATCTTTCAGGCTTATAGCCGTCACAATCTTTATAAAAAACCCTAACCCTAACATGGTTAGATTTATCAACCTTCTCATCTTGCATGTTGCTCCTCTTGCATGTTGTTCCTCTTGTGTGTTTCTTTTCCTCATGTATGTTGTTTTTCCTCCGAGTTGTTCTTCTTCAAAATTAAGCATGCGCTCGAAATAGTCTTTCTTCTCAGAATAGGATTGCATCCAACACTTAGACTTTAAGATATTTGAACATATGTTCAATCCTTCCTTGTTCAAAGATGTTGGATAAATGCCTAAATGGGGTTATGGAGCATATAATAGAGGACACGAGTGCATAAATTCATCAAAATGCCATTCCAAGAGGTGTTATAGTAAGAAAAAAAAAAGTATTATACTTTCAAATCCAAATGGGATAAAGACAAGACTAAGTATTTTGGTAAGCGCATAAAAGAATTCCTTATTTAAGAAAGTGTAGTTCATTTTCCAAGAAGGTTGCTTTCTATAACTACCACAAACTTGGGCATTGGGAAAATAATTTCCCCCATAAAAGAAAAAAACCATGGTTTTAGGCTTTGTTCACATAATAACTAGGGTCACAGTGGTGGGATCTCCACTATTATTCTCCATCAAAACTGTTCGACAACACAGGTATTCCAACAGAGGACGAACACCTTCAGTAACCACTCACATAACCATATCAAAGATCAACACACCGATGTTTTCACGTGGTAAAACCCCTACGGGGA
>JZKD02S1907187.1:364935-383644 GCA_000966675.3 Picea glauca | reverse complement strand
AGAGTTACTAGATCAATTTTAATATTACGCAATGATTTTAATGGTTGTTGTTTACTCAAAGGTAATGGAAGTGAAACTCATGATGTGTGACTCTGACCCAAATAATGCAAGGATATCATGAAAAATAACTCGTTTCATTCCATGAATCCTAGTTATGGGAGAGAGAAAGTTTTCCAAATCAATCTCAATACTACAATGCAAATGCACTACTCAATTTCCTTTCAGATGCCAATGCAAACAATCATATATCAATGAACAATCTCTATATGTCTTTTTCAAGTACTTCAATAACTCAAAACTTTGATTTTCAATGTTTTCAACAAAGCAAAACAAGATCTTGAAAGAAAACTTGTTGTTCACTTTCCAAGAAGAAATATGATTTATGAGAAAAGAAAATCAAATCAATAATAATCAAACAATGACAACCCAACCAAAACTTTCAATGAAAGTAAAAACAAAAAGCAAACCAAGGAGTTCCTCAATGCAAATGAAAAATGTCCTTTCGAAGCCACAAGCAAACGAGAAACACCAGACACTCAACTCTCAACCAATCACTGGTTCTTAGCCAACTCGACACACTCAACTCTAGAAATCAGAGAAATTGAAAATGCCAAAAAGAGCCAAGAAATGAAAATCAAGCTACAAAGGCAAGAAAAAGTCTAGAAACCCTAGATCAGTTCAAGCAAGCAAACTAAAGCAAAAGATATGTAAGTCAATGATCCAGTAAGCCAGAAGGGTGTAAATCAACAGATCTGAGCAGTTGACAAAGTTAAAAATTGAATTCAAAAATTTCAAAAATATGTTCGCAGGCCAGTGTGGAACACAGTGCAAGAAGATAGTGTTCTCGCAGGCCACTGTGATGCAAAGTGTGAACTGTTCGCACTGGAATATATATGCAGAGTGCGAACTTTCCTGGTTCTCGCAGGCTATCAATGGACACAGTGCGAGAATCCCTGAAAGTAATGAAAATTTTGAAAGAGAAAGAAAAATTCAAACTAGCTTATAGACCCATAGAGTCTCTTAGGATATCCCGAGGACTCAGAGACAGACAAAATAGGAGAAAAAAGCGAATAGAGAAAATGGCCATAGAAAATTCAAAAACCATAAAGACAAAAAGGATGTATCCCCAACGGAGTCGCCAATTTTGTTTCAGGATAAATCCGTGAGTGCGGACACAAATCGATCTCCCTAGATCCACCTGGATCTAGAACAAAACATGATAGAATAATACACTTTCCCTAGATCTAGCCTATTGAATGAACTAAGAGATTAGGATTTTGTACATACCTTATAAACGCTTTCCTTATGTCTCTGTTGTTCCAAGATTTGCTCCAATTCTCTTGCACCGTTCATATCACAACAGTACAAACCAATCGAAGTAAAGGCAGATTAATATATTCAATAGCTAGTCTATACATATGATCAAGGAATTATGTAGTAAAGTGACATCATCTTTATGGGAAAGGGACATATTACTGTATTGAATTAACTGAAAGTGAAACTTACAACCTGAGCCTTGATGTCATAGGTCTCCTTTCAATGGCTCCTAGCTCTGACACACACACTTGCTCATGCATGAAGAAAATCAACCACACTTGATGACCTTGTTGTTGTCTCTTGCTGCTGTAGCATCAGTCCTCCATACAGTCTTGCGCTAATTCTCCAATCAATCTCTTGCTAGCTTGATTCTAACCTTTTCCATGAGCAATCTCCTCAATATATAGGATAAGATAGATTAGTTACTTGGATAGAAAATGATCCCAAGATATCTGGAATGCCAGTACTTGAACAACCATTTGAAGCCAACTCATCCTTCTAGAAGATTCCCTTCTAGAAGGTTCAAGATTTTTATCTTTTTCCCCTTAAGATCATGTTCTCACCCTAACAATGAGTACAGTGCGAACTTCTCGCACTCCAGCTTAATGCAGCCTTCGAGAATCAGGCATTCTCGCAGGCAAGTATATAGGCAGCCTGCGAACTCTCTTTAAAATGTGATTTCTGAAAACAGACAAGTGCAACTTTTCTCAGGAAAGTATTCTTAGTGAAGATCTTGATTTTCCATCATCATAACATCACCATGACATCATCACGATGACCAAAATTGTGGATAACAGTTAGTTGATACATCCACTTCCTAGGGGCGTTACTTTTTCATACGATCTTTGTTTGGGGTGCTTGGTAACCCGTTGGAAAGTTATAGCTGAGAAGTACACATTTAGAATGGTCTGTTACATGCCTCTAGCATCCAATGGTTTCTTCCATGTCAAAAAAACGTCATTTAGGGCCTCAAAATGATTCTGGACATTTGGGACCCAAAAATTGTAGAAAAACTACCAAGACGTGGAACCATTATGAATTAGTGGAATAGATGGGTGGCCACTAGTGTCCACCTAGATCATAACTTCCCCCATTAGGAAGTAATGGTCCCCATTTCATTAACTTCCTTCATCATATAGGGAAACTTCTACTAAATCCAACTCCTAGTGACCCACTTTCCCCAGTGAAGAAGATGCGATGCTTTAATGAACCAATAGAGTCAGATGTTCTTCTAGCAAATTCCCTTCATCTTGTTTTCCGTGATCTGATTCACTATCGGTGTCCATGAACCTCTTGGTGATGGTGTAATGCTCGTATCTGAGTGGGTGGAGCTTCTGATGGGATCCTATGAGGTGCTCTTTTTGCAAATACAACCATACCTTATATCTCAACTGAAACTTGTGTGGTACCCGATGTTGATTGTGGTGTTTCTTGTACTTGGCATTAGATTTATGCAGAATACCTTGAACTTGTTGTTGGAAGTGTTGGATTCGATCAACAAATTTGGATGCTCGATCAACCTCACTATGAGCATGGGAGGACTCTTTCTGTGCAATTGTAATGGGAAGAGCTACATCCATGGGGACCAATGGATGGAACACCAAGAAAATATGAAAGGTTCTATGGCTAATACAGTTATGGAGGGATTTATTGTACCTATGTTGAATATAAATAAGGCTTTTATCCCATGTGTGTGGATGTTTGGAATTGTACATCCTCGAGATATGAACAATCATCTTTTTTACTACCTCCTTTTTTCCATCAATCTGTGGGTGAAAGGTAGTCGATTTGATTAGCTTGGTGTCCATCATTGACCATAGGGTGGACCAAAAAGTACTTAGGAACCTATTGTCTCAATCTGAAATAATGGTCTGTGGGAGCCCAAAATGAACCCAAACGTGCTCAAAGAAGAGCTTAGCGGTGGTCTTGGTTGTGATTCTCTTATTGCAAGGTGTCAAAACTATCATCTTAGAGAAGCGATCAACAACCACAAAGACATAGTCATTACCATATTTGGTTAAAGGTAGACGAGACATCTAATCCATGAAGATGGACTCCCAAGGCCTCTTAGGAGTAGGCAAAGGGGTGTATAGCCACTCATTCTTAATGACGGGTTTGGGAATGGTGCAGGTAGTACAATATCTTATATACTTGCTAACATCTCTTTGGAGCTTCGACTAATAAAAATGATTTTGTAGTACCTCCACTATTTTTTCAACGTCGAATTGTCCTATCGTTCGACTATAATGAGCTTCCCAAATCAACTTTCACTCTCACTTGAAGGAACATAGATATGGCTCAGATGCCATAATACTCCATAATAGTACATATAGAACTGGTTTTTTTTCACTCATTTTTTGATAGGTAGTAGCAAAGTTAGAGTCATTATTGTATAATTGTAGCCACCCAGAGGTCTCATTCCCACATGAGTTGAGAAATGTGGTTAGTGCCACAACCGGGGGTCGACTAAGGCATTCTGCAACATGGTTGGCGATGCCCTTCTTGTACTTGATGTTCAAGTGGAATTGTTGCATGTATGTGGACCACCTCTAATGGTGGTCATTCTGTAACTTTTCTTATGTTTTCATGAATTACAGAGGCCTGTGATCAGTGTGGATAATCATTTCCTTTCCTAGAATGTAATGCTTCCAATGTTGACATGCCTGCAAGGAGTACATATATTTGTCGTAGGTGGGGTATATGTGAATAACATCAGATAGTGTTTCACTATGATAGGCCATTGGATGTTCATGTTGAGTGAGGACTGCATCGATGGCATAATATGAAGCATTTGTCTCAATATCAAATGGTTGTTTCAGGTTTGGAAGAATAAACATTGGTGATGAGTAGACATCAAATTTCAAATCATTGAATGATTTTTGTTGTTCCAAAAACCAAAGAAAATTGTCCTTGGCTCCACCCTTGGTCTCTTGTCTTAGGGCCCAAGCGATATGAGAGAACCCCAACACAAACTTGTGATAGAATTTGGTGAGGCCCAAGAAGCTGCAGAGCTTAGTCAATGTCTGTAAGGCCGACCAATCACTAATTACTTGGATCTTAGATGGATACACACACACACCCTACCAATCCACGATGTATCCTAGATATTGAATTCGTTGGATACTGAAGGAATACTTCTCAAAATTGGCATATAACTTGTGTTGTCACAAGGTGCCCATTACCTGTTGAATATTCTTCAAATGTTTCTCCCATATTTTTCTAAAGATGAGGATGTCATCCACATATACAATCACACAGTATTTTGCGAATGGTCGTAATATATAATCAAGCATATGCATGAATGTGGTTGGGGCATCAGTTAATCTGAAAGGAATGACAAGCCACTCAAAGAGACCTTCTGTAGACTTGAAGGTTGTCTTCCATACATCAGTTTTCTCAATTGGCACCTAGTGGTAGCCTAACTTCAGATCAATCTTACTAAAAAACTTTGGTTCCCTTGAGCTAATCTAGAAGATCATCGATCTGAGGGATTAGGTACTGGTTCTTGACTATGATCTTGTTCAAGGCTATATAATCAATACAAAGTCGTCATCTCTCATCCTTCTTTTGTACCAAAGCAATTGGGCTCCTGCAAGGTGAGGAGCTTGGTTTAATGTGGCCCTTCAAAATCAGCTCTTGGATCTAGCATTTGATTTCTTCATATTCCATAATAGAGCACCTATACATGGGGTTGTTGGGCAGAGGAGAACCAATTGATTTCTTTACCTGACAGTGCAAGGGCACCCTAGTAGGTGATCCAAAGATGTCTTTTTTTTCTTCTACTATCTTTTCCACCTACTTATACTATGTAGAGAGACCTCGTGTAGAGGTTTTGGTGGTTGCAATGATCTTTCATTCACCTTTTGAATGGACGATAAAGAGGAAAAATCTCTCGGTCTGAGAGATCGCCTTTCTGTGCTTCTTCGTGGAGACTGAAGAGACCACAGTAGTTGGGATTTCCTTTAGTACCCTGTAGAGTTGACCTACCATAGTAATAATGAGACTATAAGGTCTAGATTCATAAACAACATGACACTTCCACATATATGATTTTCCTAAAAGAACATCACAAACATCAAGTTGGGAAACATCACATAATACCTCATCTTTGAAGGGCTTGATGTTGTAGTGGAGGCGACATTTGTTGTTGACGTAGATGTATCATCCCTAGCTGATCCAATTGATGGTGTATGACTGAGGGTACAATGTTGTTGTTAGATTCAAACTCTTGATGAGCTCTACTGAGATTAGGTTTTTCTAGCTACTATAGTCAACAATGAAATGGAGTGGGGTCCCCTTCACCCACATATGTGAGTGGAAGAGGCACTCCCCTTCTTCAGGCTCCTCTGGTTGCTCTAATTGGACCTTTGTGGTAGCGATGATGAAATTGGGTTCCACATCAATGAGATGTTTTCCTCTATCCGGTTCCAAATCAGAGTCTAAGCCAACATCCGACTTTGAGGCTTTCATCTCAACCACCAATGACTGTTTGGAGCGAAATTCATCAGTGTTGTGCCAAGGGATTTTGTGGAACTTGTACCACTTTCTAGTGTCCTTCTTCAACTTCACATTACCATTCTTTTCTTGTGGCTTGGACTAGTTGTCATGGGGCTATCCATCCTTGCACTATCCTTTGTTTTGGGAGTTAGGGCCACCTTTTGTTAAGGTTTAAGATATTATTAGGTTTCTTTTCAATTTACTAGATAACCATAGCATAGATAGGATCACTGAGATAAACACAATCACAAGATACACATCATTTATCTTGGGAAACCATCATGGGGGAGAAAACCCATAAAAAATTTCCTTAATATAGATAGCCAATACAATGCCAAGACCAAAACACTAGAGAATATCCAACATTGAGCAATGCACCTCTCTCTTCCTTCTTCTCCCAATTGCAACTACCAAACTTGTGCACTGGATGAGTGAATGAGTGAGTGATCAAATGAGGCATTGGCTTCCTTTATTTATACAAACTGGCATGTGTTGGAATGGTGCTTCTTCACTGGGAAGGGCCGACTTGTCTTCTTAGTGGTTAAAACCACTTTAATTAGCCTGGGGGACGACTTCTCAATTTGCATAATATATTTAGGGTTTGACAAATCTACAAAAGGGGATTTGGTCAATTACAATATCTGACATGATCAATCCACAAAAGGGGATTGATCTAATGAATAATAACTCTATAATAAATAGAATACTCTTTGCAGTTACAATATTTCAACACTCCCCCTTAACAAGAAGGGTATTCTACAACATCATCAGGAGAGAGAGAGGGAAACAACATCAACAACATATGGAACACTGACTGGCATATCTATAAATCATCGAAAGTTTTTCTCATCATCAATATCATCATCCATAATAGGGCATTGGAATGGCATCATCATCATCTACATCAATATGAATTAGTATAACACTAATACATCATCATCATCAATAACAACACAAGGCTGATACAACATCAACAACAATGATATCACAACGTGAAGTTTGGAGCATCATCATCAACAACAACATCACAACATGAAGGATGGAGCATCATCAACAACAACAACATCACATCATGAAGGTTGGAGCATCATCAACATCAGCACTAAGATTAAAATCTTCAGTACGAAGCTAGCATCTCAACAACATCAGCACAAGGTTGGCATCTCAACAACATCATCACGAGGCTAGCATCTCAACAACATCAGCATGAGTCTGGAAATATTCAACACAAGGCTGACATCACAACAACATCAACATGAAGATGGAAATCTTCAGCACTAGGTTAGCATCACAACAACATCATCATGAAGCTAGAAATATTCAGCACTAGGCTAGCATCACAACAACATCAACACGAAGCTGGAAATCTTCAGCACTAGGCTGGTATCACAACAACACTACTCCCCCTTTCGAGGGAGGTCCTTTCAGACTACACCAAGATTATCTCAAAAGTGCTCAAACTTTACACAATATAGAGGCTTGTTCAACACATCTGCAACCTATTCATCTGTGCTAACATACTGAAGCTTTATGGCTCCTCTCTGCACCATATCCTAGATGTAATGATATCGAATCTCTGTGTTTTGACTTGTTATGGAACACAGGGTTCTCTGTCATATTTATGGAACTCCGGTTATCACATAGGATCATGGTTGCTTCCATCTCCAGATCGAATAGACATGTCAACAACTTTGGAAGCCATATGGCTTCACAATTGGTGGAACATGCAGCAATGTATTTTGTTTCTATCGTGTTGAGAGCAATGTTTGATTGCTTCCTACTCTGCCATGAGATCATGGCTGACCCGATACTGAAACAACATCCTTAAGTTATCTTTCTATCAGAGACACTTCCATCCCAATATGAATTGGTATAACCACTCAGTCTGAAGTCACGATCTCCATTATAACTGAGACCACAATCTAATCTACCCTTAAGGAACTTCATCACATGTTTTGCAACAACCAGATGAACACGTCTAGGATCTACCAGAAATTGACTCAAGGTGTTCACAAAAAAACATATATCTGGCCTGGTGTTCATTAGATACATCAACGATCCAATGATCTGTCTGTACAGCGTAGCATCAATCAATTATGACGAAGTGTCAACTGGGAGCTTCAAATTTGTTTCCATGGGTGTATTCATGGATTTTCACTCCAACATATCAAATCTCTTCAGTATTTCAATTGCATACTTCCCTTGGTTAAGGAAGATCTTCTCTAGGATCTATCAGACCTCAAGACCTAAGAAATAGTGCATTAGGCCAAGGTATTTCATCTCAAATTATGCGACGAGCTTCTTCTTACAATCAATGATGAGATTTTATTCTCCATTTATGAACAATTCATCCACATACAACAACAATATAACAGGCTCATCATTCATAACCTTGAAGTAAAGGTTAGAATCAAATTTACTCTTGGTAAATCCCAAGCTTGTCAGGAAACTGTCAATCCTTCCATACCAAGCTCTAGGAGCTTGCTTCAATCCATACAGAGCCTTCTTCAACTTGTAGACATGAGTGATCCTGTCTTTAACTTCAAATCCTTGAGGTTGTTCTATATACACTTCTTCTTCAACGACACCACTCAAGAAAGTTGTTTTCACGTCCATCCAGTGTAACTTCCACTTCATCTTAGCTGTAAGAGCTATGATGGCTCTGATTGAAGTGTATCTGGCTATAGGAGAAAATGTCTCCCCATAGTTAATGCCTTCCTTTTGAGAAAATCCACGAGCAACAAACCTTGCTTTATATTTCTGAATAATTCCATCAGCAACATGTTTTATTTTGAAAATCCATTTGGAAGATACAACATCCTTGCTCTTTGGTCTGGGAACTATTTCCCATACATCATTATTTATAATGGATTAGTATTCTTCTGTCATGACATATGCCCATTCTTTATTCTAAATAGCTTCTTCAGAGAAAGTAGGCTCCTTCTCTAAGATATCACACACCAAATCCTTATAACTGGAGAATGGCTTGGGTTTCTTGACTTGTCTCCTGGTTTCTTCAGGGGCACCATACTTCTCTCCATCTCGAATAAGTTATCTTTCCCATGATGGATTTATCTTGTGGGAGATCATCATTTAGGGAGGTTCTTGGGATTATATTATGTCATGATCTTCTAGAATCTCCTCATCGGGGGAATTTATGACTTCCCTCACTGGTTCTGCAACTCTGGGAGCCATAGGTTCTTCTTCATATACTTCTTCAAGCTGCCATCTTCTTGATTTCTTGAGTGTTTCATCTTCATCAAAGGTTACATCCCTGTTGATCTCAATATGATGGTAACTTGGTATATAAACTCTGAAGGCCTTGGAGACCTCACAGTATCAAGAAAATATTCCCTTCTTTCCTAAAGGGTCCATCTTGGTTCTCTTCTCTTTCGTAATGTGTACAAATATTGGACAACCAAATATTTTGAGATGGATTACTTCTGGCTTCTTTCTGGAGAACATATCTTCAGGGTTCTTGAACCCAAGTGCACTATGGGACAATCTGTTTTATACATATTCTATTGTTTTTGTTGCTTCTACCCATAAGTGCATTGGAAGATCTTGATCATGGAGCATAGTCTTCACTACTTCCATTATAGCTATGTTCTTTCTTTCTGCTACACCATTTTGTTGAGGATTGTAGGGAGTGGCGAGCTCCCTCTTGGTCCCAATATATTTGCAAAAGTTTGCAAACTCATTTGATGTGTATTCTCCTCCATTATATGACCTAAGTATCTTGATCTTTCTTTCAGAGAGATTCTCTATCAAGGCTTTGAATTCCTTGAATTTACTAAAAACTTCATTTTTTGATTTCAAAAAGTAAACCCAAGTTTTGCGATAATAGTCATCAATAAAAGACACATAGTATACATACCCACTGATGGAGGTTGATAGCATTGGGCCACATACATCTGAGTGAATGAGCTCTAGGATTCCTTCTGCTTTATTGTCTCTTTTCAGGAAAGGGTTCTTGATGTTCTCTCCTTGTGCACAACCGTTGCACACACCTTCATGCTCAACCTTGAATTCTGGTAGACCTATGATTGTCTTGCTTACATATGGTAATGCCTTGTAGTTGATGTGAGCTAGTATTATATGTCAAAGTTCACATGGATTCTCAATGGAATGGGTCAAGGCTTCTTTGAGTGACCCTTTAGCTTATACAAGCCACCTTCTTCTTTTCCAATAACAATTGCTTCTTCCACGATTTTTCCTTTGGGCCACATAAGAACTTCTCATCTATGAAGGAAACTCTAAATCCTTTCTTCTCTAAAGCTGAAATAGAAAGTAAGGTCTTTGTCAAACTTGGTACATATAGTACATCCTTCATCTTCATTGGGGTCCCTGAATCAAGTTTGTAATTTGACTCTCCTACTCCTTTGATAGGGTGTCGATAATCATCTCCAAGTGTGAATTTCTAGGGAAAATTATTTTCTGAAAGGCAAGAGAGAATGTCTCTTTGACCTGTCATGTGCTTGGAAGCACCATTGTCTATGAGCCAAATGTCCTCACTAGGTGACATTGATCCTGAGAGGGTAGAGATTAAGACATAGTCTTCAATCTATTCTTTTATCATCTTTGTGGCTGGATATTCATCTTCAACTGTGTGGGCATGGTGCCTCTTGTTTATCTTCTTGTATTCTTCTCATCTAGCTGGACAATTCTTAGCAATATGTCCCATCTTGTCACAATGGTAACATTGGTAGGATGAGAAATATTTTTCTCTTCTTTGACCTTTCTGAAACTTCTAGAATCTCCTTGGAGGGTGAGATTCTTTATGTATGAATTTGTTTTGGGCGTGAGACTCCTTATGAGTTTATTTCTGGAAGTAAGACCTCTTACTTCCTCCTTTAGTATGAGTAGCTAGGGCTTGATCTTCATCTCTTAATAGTATTTCTTCTTTGTTAGCTACTCTTGCTTCTTCTTGAACGCATTCTTCCCAAAGACTGTCAAAGTGTAGTTTCTCCTTTCTAGCACAAATAGTTTGGATGAATTCATCCCAAGGTCTTGTGAGACCATTAAGGGCTATCATTATGAGTCTGTATTCATCTAGAGTATCACCATTTGCTTCTATTTGTTCCATGAATTGTGATATTCTAGAGAAATACTCTTGAATTATTTCCCCTTTCTACATCCTTGTATTTTTGAGTTGAGTGCTTAGATTCATCTTTCGGTTGATGTTATTTCCTTCATACATCCTAGTTAGGGAATCAAAAATTTATTTTGGAGTCTTCTTTGAATCCACTTAAGGAATCAAGTGATCTTTAATAGAATCTACAATGATTCTTTTGTCCCTAACTGTGCCATTTTGGTGTTTTTCTTTAGCTGCAACATCAGTAGGTTCTGATGCATCTTATTTTATGAATCTTGCTAGGTCATTCTCTTCAAGAATGAGTGTAATCCTATACTTCCAAGAACGAAATTTTTCCACACCTTCTAGCTTGTCAACAAGCTTAGTGCTTGCAAACATCTTTACCTAGAGCTAGGAAAATGACCAAAAATTGAAAATTCTCATAATTTAATTTTGAACTTACCAGGAGGTGTGCTTGGCTGAGGTGAGTAGCCTAGTGCAGTTAGATTTCATAAAATCAAAATTTTTCCCCTTCAAACTTGACTAGTGAAATTTTGGACTAGTACTTCTGGTACTGGTTCTAGTTTCCTAGTTTTTTGGTACTTCTAGTTTTCTGGTACCAGTGAAAACTAGAGTTTCACTTTTTGGGAGATCTATCCATTGAAAAATTGTGTTGAGGTTGTCAAAGAGTTTTCTAGGCTAGGGTGCTCTTCCTTGATGATTTTTAGGCTGAAATTTCTCTTCAACAGAAAACCCTAATTTTCTTGTACGACAATAGTGACGTTTTTTCTTATCTAGTGAAAGGTGCTCTCTTCAACTTAGCTCTAATACCATGTTAAGGTTTAAGATATTATTAGTTTTCTTTTCAATTTACTAGATAACCATAGCATAGATAGGATCACTGAGAGGAACACAATCACAAGATACACATCATTTATCCCGGGAAATCATCATGGGGGAGAAAACCCAGAAAAAACTTCCTTAATATAGATAGCCAATACAATGCCAAGACAATAAACCAAAACACTAGAGAGTATCCAACATTGAGCAATGTGCCTCTCTCTTCCTTCTTCTCCCAACTACAGCTACCAAAATTGTGCACTAGATGAGTGAATGAGTGAGTGATCAAATGAGGCATTGGCTTCCTTTATTTATACAAACTGGCAAGTGTTGGAAAGGTGTCTCTTCACTGGGCAAGGCCAACTTGTCTTCTTAGTGGTTAAAACAACTTTAATTAGCCTGGGGGACGACTTCTCAATTTGCATAATATATTTAGGGTTTGACCAATCCACAAAAGGGGATTTGGTCAATTACAATGCCCAACATGATCAATCCACAAAAGGGGATTGATCTAATGAATAATAATTCAATAATAAATAGAATACTCTTTGCAGTTACAATATTTCAACACCTTTATCGTGCTTATGTTGTGATGGGTTTGCAGAACTAAAATCATGGTTATTCTTTTGCTTGAATTTTTTCTCAATCTTGACATCATATTGGTAAGTGGCTCCTAGTGAGTTGACGTCCAAGAACTCCATATATATTTGGATGTACATATGTACACCATCGTGGTACTTCATAACTAGCTGCCACTCAAAGTTATTAATACCTAGATTTGTGCACGAGGTATGGAAGATGTTGGTGTACTCTGGCACCATCTAGTCTCTCTCCTGAAGAAAATTTTTCCATCTCGTATACTAGTCATTGTGGTTTCCAACAAGCCAATATTTCTCCTTAAGGGCATCAAAAAAAATCCATGCAAGTGGGTTTTAGCCCAAAAATTGTAGACTCATATTTGACATGTTTCTCATAGTAAGTTTCCCACCAATCTCTGACACAGGGAAGAGATTTAAGGAGTGAGAAGGTGGTTTTTTTACTATTGGAAAAATTTTGTACACATAAATAACCCTCTAGCAAACTTAACTGTTTTTCCAAAGCATCGATGTCTATCTGGCCTTCAAATAAAGGAATACCATAGTTAACTTGTACCTTGAAAGGTGTCGCACCTTCAAAGTGACTGATGGTTGAAGTATCCACCGTCGTTGTTGGTAGTAATCAAAGGATCTGAGTGAAATTATCCATAATCACATTTGTCTGTTGTGTGAGGGCTTCCTCGAGCAACAGTTTGATAGGATCTTCCACTCTATTGTCTCTCTTTTCTTTTGTCATGGGACGTAACTTGGATTGGTGAGAGAAGTTTTCCTCAAGAGAAAATAGCTCGAGAACCAACTCTCTATACCTTGACCTCATTGGGGACATGCACTAAGAAATGACAAGGAGCAAAACCTCTGATACCATTGATGCAAATTATATTGAGAATGAAATGAAGGAAAAGATGTAACAAGGAAACACACATAGATATTGCAAGAAACATAGTGATATAGTTAACTTAGATTCTATTAATTAATGGAATACAATAGACTATAAAAAGCAAAGCACACAAACTAGCTAGAATGGTGGTAGCTTATCCCTAAAGAGAGAGATATGTTAGATATGCTCATTTGCAAGAGGTTGATTACAAAGAGGCCAAAAAGACATTTTAACATAAAACATGAATGATAAAACCATAAACATCTAAAAATCTAACCCTAGAAGATTAAAAGCCAAAAGTTTTGTGGGCCCCGATGTGGTTAGTTGGTGCATCAACTCCCTAGGGGCATTGCTTTTGCATATGATCTCTATTTGGAGCGCTCAATAACCCATTGGAAAGGTCTACCCGAGAAGTACACATTCTGAATAGCCTAATACATGCATCAACCACTCATCAATGTGCATTAAAATATTCTTCATATAAATAAAGTTGAGGTGTCCACCTATACTTGTGTATTGTGGATGATTTACTTGGAAGAATGTTATGTTCCTTTCTTTGCTTTGTATTAGCTAAGTATAACTATTGTCATGACATTTTGAGATTGCAGTTGGAAGTGTACCTATTGTTGGGAAAACTTGGTTTTGTTAGACTTAGTTGTGCATCTAACATACTATATCTTAAGGTGAAGTTATGTGTAGACATTAAGTGAAGAGTTGTAGTCTGGTTATAGTAAGACGAGGTTCGTAAAGCCACTATAGCTTAGGAAAGGTAGTCCCACACAATGCAAGATAATGAAAATAAAGTTTTTGAGAAAGACTCTTGTGTTTATGACAGGTGGTAGCATAGCTCAAGTTCTCCAAGAAGTTGGTTTCAACTTGTTGGATGTTCTTCACCATGTTTCAGATGGAAGGAGTGGGTTGAGAGGGTGTTTTGAATGGTTTGAGATACCAATAAAATTTTGGAAAGGAAGTTTCCTAGGAGGTGTTAGCGATCAAAAATGATTTCCAAATCATTGAGACATCATATGACAAGATAGTCATTAGAGAGAAGATTTATTTTTAAATCTTAAGCCATGAAGTCTTAAAGACAGGTTTAAAACTATATCATTCCAACACATAAATCAAATTGCATTTCAAAATAGACCAAAAAATGATTTTTGTCTTTTGGTGGCTAAGTGGTACAATTACAAGGTTGTGAGCCATCGAAAGTTAGGGCTTTCGGTAGCTAAATCAGAGTTTCAAGGGAAAATGAGCCGCCGAAAGCACAGAAAAGTATGTTTTTACTATGCTGAGTCATCATTTTCAAATGATGATTCTGAGCGACTGGAGAATCATTTTCAGAAACAGGCGGAGGCTTTTGTTACTAACACGTCAAAGAACAATAAAATCTCTCATTTTTCCTACAGGTGTCATAGATTGGGAGAATCAAATTCATCTCTGAGCCCTAATTTTCGGATCTCAGAATTTTGCTATTTGACACAAGTTTTTGAAATGCAGATCCTGGTCAAATGAAAATGAATCTCAAAGAACTGAGAGAGGTTTTTGCTCAAAACAAACCAGTCTAGAAAAAGCTTTTCCAGTTTGTACACATATGTTTTGATTTGAGAGATATAGGTCAATATTTAAACAAAATATTTCCATAAAATTCTGTCTTTTCCAACCACCTCACAAATTCAAATTTGAGATAGGAAAAGAGGTTATCAGATCCATCTTTTGAGGATCTTGAAACTGATTTGTATAGTTTATTTAAAGCCCAGAGAGACACAGTTCAGGGGGTTCAAGTCTAGATAGAGAGACCTTGATGCTATTGTACTAGACTTTCAGATATATGATACAAATCACAATTTTCTTTCATTATTGATGTCAGATTGCCATTGCCTTTCTCTTTCTATACTTTGATTCAAGTTTGTTTTAACTACTAAATGACTGTTATCTCATTTTGTCAGCTCATAAGCTTGATTTAATAGTAATCTACACTATCTTATTTGACCAATCACATGTGTGTATCTGGTTAATAAACATAGTCTTCTTCACCCACAGTTAAGTTATCTATCTGATCATTAATTCTTGAAAGCATTGTCTCATTTGATCACATACCCTTGACTGTCTTGATACCAATCCAGTAGGTCATTTATCCCATTTGATCCACATATAAACACAAAAACAATTACACTTTCTAGAGAGATAACAAAAACAATTACAATTTCTTCATGATACATATTTTCAGACTTAGTTTTCATTTGATCATTATCACGACAGTGATGTAGAAGATCCAGAACATGCTTATTATTTTTTTTCCAGAAATTGTCAGTTGTAATACGCCATTACATCAGAGTGGTGAATCTAAATCACAAGGATATGGTGAAGGGGAGAAAAAAGTTTTAGATCAACGGTTAATCATACAGTCTTTTTCATCAGAGGTTGAGCAGTCTACATTTAGCACTGAGATTAGTGAAGACAACCATCAACAAAATCATCTCAGTCAGTTGGAACAACAATAAGAAGAGGTATTTCATTGTAAATTTGATGACCCTATTGCAAATTATTTGGAGATTATGAGCAGCTTAAATATCAAAATATTTTTGTCATAAGGACAATTCTTTCATATTTTCCAATTGCATTTCTGCTTGTTATGGTTTCTTATATTTTTGTGGTCAAGATCAAGCATGATGTCAGTAAATCAGTTTCTGACATGGCTTCATTGGAAGCATGATTTCACTTGATAAGAGACAGTACAGTTGGTTAGTGTAGGAGTAGGCAGGAGAATAAGTTCTTCATATGAGAACATAAATTATATTTAGTTGTTGATTTCTTAAATAAGAAAATCAGGCTGCAGGCAAGCTACAGGTTTATAGGGGATCAATTATAAAGGCCAGATGACTCCATGCCCAATAGTAAAGGCAACTGAAACTACTAAGTTCTTGGAAATCTCGCAGGGAGGTCTCCATCCCAATTGGAGATAGATGTTAGCAATCAAAAATGATTTCCAAATCATTGAGACATCATATTACAAGATAGTCATTAGAGAGAAGATTTATTTTAAATCTTAAGTCATGAAGTCTTAAAGACATGTTTAAAACTATATCATTCCAACACATAAATCAAATTGCATTTCAAAATAGACCAAAAACTAGTTTTTAGCTTTCAGTGGGTAAGTGGTACAATTACAGGGTTGTGAGCCGTCGAAAGTCAGGGGTTTTGGTGGCTAAATCATATTTTCAAGGGAAAATGAGCCCCCGAAATTGCAGAAAAGTTTGTTTTTACTGTGTTGAGCCATCATTTTGAAATGATGATTATGAGCGTCTGGAGAATCATTTTGAGAAACGGGTGGAGGTTTTTCTTACTAACACATCAAATAAAAATAATCTCTCTCATTTTTCCCACAGGTATCACATATTGGGAGAATCGAATTCATCTCTGAGCCCTAATTTTCGGATCTCAAAATTTCCTTGTTTGACACATGTTTTTGAAATGTAGATCCCAGGAAAATGAAAACGAATCTCAAATAACTGAGAGAGGTTTTTTCTCAAAACAAACCAATATACAAAAACCTCTTCCAGTTTGTACACAACTGTTTTTATTTGAGAGATACTGGTCAATATTTAAACAACATATTTCCAGAAATTTTTGTCTTTTCCAGCCACCTCACAAATTCGAATTTGAGATAGGAAAAGAGGTTATCAGATCCATCTTTTGAGGATATTGAAACTAATTTGTAAATATTATTTAAATACCACAGAGACACAGTTCAGGGGGTTTGAATCTAGATAGAGAGACCTTGATGCTATTGTACTAGACTTTTAGATATATAATACAAATCACAATTTTCTTTCATTATTGATGTCAGATTTCCATTGCCTTTCTCTTTCTGTACTTTGATTCAAGTTTGTTTTAACTGCTAAATGACTGTTATCTCATTTTGTCAGTTCATAAGATTGATTTAATGGTAATCTACACTATCTTATTTGACCCATCACATGTGTGTATCTCGTTAATAAGCATAGTCTTCTTCACCCATAGTTAAGTTATCTATCTGATAATTAATTCTTGAAAGCATTGTCTCATTTGATCATATACCCTTGAATGTCTTGATACCAATCCAGTACGTCAGTTATCACATTTGATCCACATATAAACACAAAAACAATTACACTTTAAGTTATCAGGCTTCTTCAAGATACAACCTGAGAAGGACTCCTAGAGAGATAACAGGAGGCATGGGAGCTCATTGAGGTAGAATCTAGTAGCACGGGTGTTGGAGAGATTCCTCTATCAATAGTTCTCTAGAATAGCTCCAATCGTCTTTGGAGACTAGATGAAGGTAGAGGATGACATTGAGTTGTTGTTATAGGTTGTAGTCGATCCAGGAGAATCCTAGCCAAGTGTCCCATCATGCCTTAGAGTGAATTTTATCCAAGTTAAATGTACATAGCAATCATAGAGGAAACAAAAGAGAACTAACTAATCTAACTACTTCTAAGCTATCCTACGCAAGAGAGAATATACAAAATGAATACATCATGAAATAATGTCATTAATTGTAGAAGTAGTTCATGTCAATAAATAACACGTTAAAACAATAGCGTTGTAGATTAAATAAAAAATAGTTGAAGACTAAACCGGTAACATTAACATTGTAGTCATTAGAAATCATAGCTTAAACATCTAAAATACTGCACATAGAAATAGATCATATGACAAATATTCAAGAGGTTTAAAAGACATACAAATGTAAAATAGTCCCAAATGCATTCAACAATAATCATGATCTCAAAATGTCTTTTCTCTTCATTTATGAGATAATAGTATCTTAATCTAATGATGGGAAAAAGTCATCTATTACATTCAATGGTGTTCCTTTTATAAAACAAGACCTTTCACCTTCTGTAACAACCAACAATTACATCTCTTCAACTTGGTTATTTTGTCTCATTAAATGACTTGAGTTTCCCATACATTTTTTTAAATGAATATACTAGTGTTATAAATAGAAGTTAAAAAGACTCATGAGTAGTCAATCTTGCTTTAAGGCTATTCATGAGTGATATTTATTAAAGATATCATTGATTCTTCTTAGTTGCATCATTTTCTATTCTTCAATTTTTTTTGGATGTCAATATGGTGAATAAGATCCTTTGATCTTCTTCTTCTTTGCTTCATCTTTCTAGTGTGCTCTTGTAGGTCTAATTTTTCCTCCTGGAACTCTAGTTATGGCTACCTGAACATTGCACAACCCATTTTTTAATCAAAATTCATCCTCTTATAGTCCTTGATTTTTTTGGTATTTTCCATCACTATTCCTGCATTGAATTCCTCCTCCAATGTGTTCTCCCACTCAATATCTTTCCAATGAGATATCATGGGCTCAATTTGGACTCACATATCTCAAGATATGGCTACTTGAAGTCGGTGCTCAACAACCCTTGATCTTATTGTGGGGAGATCTGGACCGTTGATATTCAACCTTAAAACAATTATCCCACATGCATCAGGTAATTTGAACTTTAA
>JZKD02S1907187.1:351851-364873 GCA_000966675.3 Picea glauca | reverse complement strand
AATCATTCCAACATGACCCAAAAAGGATTTTCCTTCCAAGTTATGAATAACCTTGAGTTCTTTCTAGTATTACTAGTTCAGATTCTTGGAATGTTAAAGAGTGTAAGACCCAAAAGATTGATGATTTACAGCCCACAAGAACTCAAATTACCATGTCTATGGTCAACACATATGTTGAGATCTTTTCCATCAAGGTATTTACAACCTCTTATCATTCGAATAATTTCAAGATTCATGTATGTTGAAATGAGAGAACAGTACTAATCCATGATAAAAATCAAATTAACCAATAGTGTAACCAAAATGAGTGACTCATTCTACATTGAGATACTTGGTCAATAAGACAGTGTTGGGGGGAAGATATGCAAATGGTTTTTATTATTCCAGGAGTCTGACTTTGAAGTAATTATGAAGCCGAGAAAGTTAAACTCGTGACCTAATCATTTGTTGTGCATACTATCATGTGAAGATGCAGGAAATTTGGATGATCGTTTACCAAATGTGCACTTATTTGCAGTACAGATGGTTGATGATTATTTTGTAGATATAGTCAAGTTCTTGAGCATGGGAGTAACCCCACCTAACTTTACAGTTGCGCAGAAGAAGTAGTTTCCAGTAAAGGCAACAAATTATCAACTTATAACATGGAACTTATATAAGTTGGACGCAGATGGTATTATGCGACGATGTGTATTGGAGCATGAGAGATGGATGATACTATTAGAGGCACATGAAGATATTGTAGGAGGTCACTATGCAGGAAAAGTGACAACTTAGAATATTTTGCGCGTAGGACTATGGTGGCCCACCGTTCACAAGAATGTTAAGGAATTATGTCATACTTGTGATGTTTGTTAGAGAATTGGGAAGCCATCCAGGAGAGATGAGATGTATTTAGTACTAGAAGTTACATTACAGATTTTTGACAAATGGGCAATAGATTTTGTTCGACCAATCAACCCACCTGTGAAAAGGTCAGGAGCTAGATACAACATCACTACGACAGATTACTTGACTAGATGAGTTGAAGTAGAGCCTGTCAGAGACTACAGTGTGGAGATTTCTATGCTATTTATTTTTAAGAATGTGGTTACAATATTTGTATGCCCGAGAATCCTTATGAGTGATCAAGGGACTCATTTTTTGAATAGGATGATTGTTTCCTTGACAAGAGAATTTTAGGTTCATCATCAGGAGAATGAAACAGTGGAAGCCTTCAACAAGATACTAGAGCATGCATTAACTAAGGTATGTAGTGTGAGTTGAGATGATTGGGACTTGAGGATTCCAACAGTGTTATGGGCATACCCGACTACAAATAATAATTTGATAAGACAAACACCATTTAGAGTAGTGTATGGCCAGGAAGCAGTCATACCTATGGAATTTATTGTGCCAAGTCTGCTCATTGTTGTGCTGACAAAGCTTATTGATTCTAGTGAAATAGAGAAAATATCGTCAGAGATAATAGCGCTGGAAGAAGATCGGTTTTTCGTAGGATTCCATTATTAGGTTTAGAAAGCACGTGAGAAATAATGGCATGACAGGCACATTAAACAAAAGAAATTCTAGACAAGAGACTTAGTTTTTCTCTATGACAACAAGTTCTTGCAGTGCTTTGGAAAGTTCCAAATGCACTCCTTGGGCCTGTATGTCATAATATCTGTGATAGATGAAGGTGTTATTCAGTTGGGGAAACTGAATAGAGAAATTGTGGAGGGATTGGTGAATGGAAGTCGACTGAAAATGTATAGGGATAGTCGGGCTTCTGCACATTAGCTTGACTATGAAAAATGTGTACTATAACACTTGTATAATAGTATTTGTACTATATAAAGAAAGAAAATAATAAAATCAATAAAAGAGGTTGAGGCAAGAGACAGAAAGTTGAAGCTATGCATAAGGCATTGTTAAACAGTTAAACTAGTAAAGAGGTAAACCATAAAATGTTGTTGAGATGTAGAAAGAGGAAAGAATTGTGCGCATGAAGGAGTATTGAATTGTGATAGTGATCTGCACAGAGGGAGTGAAAAGCATTAAAGAGAATATATGACACAAAAAACATTAAAGAGAAAACATGACGACGAGGTAGTGGAGACAAATAGAAAGAGGAAAGAATTGTGCATGTGAAGGAGTATTGAATTGTGATAGTGATCTGCACAGAGGGAGGGAAAAGCATTAAAGAGCATATATGACAGGACAAACATTAAAGAGAAAACATGACAACGAGGTAGTGGAGACATGTACACATAAATGAGAAATGGAAAGAGGATTTTGATAGGATGGAAAATCTAGCGTATCATCCATCGGAGGATATGAAGTTAATGAACAATTAAGGAAAGAATTGAATGTAAATGCAAGTGGATTAGACTGCAAATTTGGGCGTGAAGAAGAATGGAAACATCTAGCGATAGGCTATAAAAGCAGATGAGGGGTCGACAGGAAAAGGTTATTGTTGTTCGAGCATTCATAAAGGTAGAAAAAACCGAGTGAGTTTGATAGAGCTGAGAAAGTAATATGCAAACATGAGTTAGTTGTAGAGAGAAATGGTGACACTGAAAATAGGAGAATCCTCATCAGAGCAGAAGAAACAGTGCACCAGCCATACATTGTTACATGTAGTTAAGGAAACCCTGAGAGCATTAGCGTTAGGGCCAAGCCTAGTTAAATTTGTGAAGGATTATGTGCCACCTGGGAAGCCAAGAGAGAATCAAGCTAAGCTACCAAAGGATTCAAAGTATGAACTTGTCAAACCAAAGATCCCACTGGGGGTAATCATTGAAGGAGATATGTTAGGCACAGTAGGAAATATGAAGTTTGCATGCCATGATTTGGCATATGTAAAGAAGTTTCTAGAGTCAGTACCAGATAAGTACATGCGGACAAAACTCAACCCAGATTCACAGGAAATTATAGTAGAGCCATAGGTCCACTATAGTGAAGCCAGATTCAAGAATTGGTACAATAATCTTGTGCCTCCCTACAATAATCATGATCTCAAAATGTCTTTTCTCTTCATTTATGAGATAATAGTATCTTAATCAAATGATGGGAAAAAGTCATCTATTACATTCAATGGTGTTCCTTTTATAAAACAAGACCTTTCACCTTCTATAACAACCAACAATTACATCTCTTCAACTTGGTTATTTTGTCTCATTAAATGACTTGAGTTTCCCATACAATTTTTTAAATGAATATACTAGTGTTATAAATAGAAGTTAAAAGGACTCACGAGTAGTCAATCTTGCTTTAAGGCTATTCATGAGTGATATTTATTAAAGATATCATTGATTCTTCTGAGTTGTATCATTTTCTATTCTTCAAATTTTTTTGGATGTCAATATGGTGAACAAGATCCTTTGATCTTCTTCTTCTTTGCTTCATCTTTCTAGTGTGCTCTTGTAGGTCTAATTTTTCCTCCTGGAACTTTAGTTATGGCTACTTAAACATTGCTCAACCCATTTTTAATCAAAATTCATCCTCTTATAGTCCTTGATTTTTTTGGTATTTTCCATCATTGTTCCTTCATTGAATTCCTCCTCCAATGTGTTCTTCCACTCAATATCTTTCCAATGAGATATCATGGACTCAATTTGGACTCCCAGATCTCAAGATATGGCTACGTGAAGTCGGTGCTCAACAACCCTTGATCTGCTTGTGGGGAGATCTAGACCATTAATATTCAACCTTAAAACAATTATCCCACATGCATTAGGTAATTTGAACTTTAATGGCATATTATTTGTCTTCCCCCCCCTCCCCCCCCTCCCAAAGATCATGAGTAAGAGAGATACAAAAAATTCATTTCAACATGACCCAAAAAGGATTTTCCTTCCAAGTTATGAATAACCCTAAGCTCTTTCTAGCATTATTAGTTCAGATTCTTGGAATGTTAAAGAGTGTAAGACACAATATATTGATGATTTACAGCCCACAAGAACTCAAATTACCATGTCTATGGTCAACACATATGTTGAGATCTCAGGTTCTACAATCTTACAAATTGCATTGAAACTTTCCATCAAGGTATTTACAACCTCTTATCATTCAAGTAATTTCAAGATTCATGTATGTTGAAATGAGAGGACAATACTAATCCATGATAAATTTGCAAGAGATAAATTTGCGTGCATATTCAACAACAATGGACTTGACCAAAGTGACAAATGATAAGGCAACATTGTAGATATAATACAACAAAGTTATGATGGAGTGAGATGAGGCTAAACAGAAAGAAGAAAGGATACAACAAGAAATCTAGAAGGTTTATAGCGACATTTTGGATGTACCGATGGAAGTAGAAGCTCCATTAGAAGAGTAAGTGTCAAATATTAGTGAAGCCATTTAGGGCTTCCGTGCGAAGATAGTAGACTTAGAAGCACACACTATACCAAGCACTCCACCTGAGGAAAGGGAGCAAAGGGAGAAGACAATGATGACAATAGTGGGAAGTATCAAGAGTTTGGAGGAGGAGTGTGACAAGTTGTATGAAGAAATCACACAAGTATGGGCTCAGCTAAGAGAAGATGCATAGTTGCAAGCTACACAGGAGAAGGCGCAAAAGTTTAGAGAGACGATGACCACTCTGCCACCAACAGAAAATATGGTTGCAATCATGAAGAATAGGAAGTTTCACTTAGACATGAACCAAATGAGAGAAGAACAGCAGGATCGCGCACAAAATATTGAGACGCTACAGGAGGAAGTGTTCCGAGTAACAAAGGAACTTCCAGTTGTGCAAGGCATAGTGAAGCAGGCAGTGCAAGAGTGTAAAGAAGATAAAGACCCACATTACTATAGAGACAACAGAAGGAATTTTGTAGTAGAAAACACAAGTAAAGGAAAAGGTCGTGACTGCAATAGAAACATTCCATAAGTTCATTGTGACATGGAAAAAAGGCCTGAAGTGGCTCGAGATGAGCCACGGGTGAGTGTTGGAGGCATGTTGGAGCAGGATATTTTGGGACAAGTTTTAGGGACTACACAGGAGCACATGCAAAAGAAGGAAAGTAGTTAGCATATTCTCAAGACCAACATGCATGAAAGAAGGAATTTAGTTAGGCCTTTTGGTCCATTTTTCAATGGGCTAATCTCTAATGTAAAAGTATAAATATGTAAGGGTTTTGGGGTAGAAAGTAGGTGGTGATAAGTCTGAGATGAGTCATGTTAAGAAAGTGAGCTTAGTTGGATAGGTGAGAATGAGCTAAGTGTGCATTGTATGTGAGAATAGAAAGGGAATTTTGGGCATAACTATATATGAGCACAGTGTGCACCTTTTGTAAGAGATGATGTTGAATGATAATATAAGAAGCTTGTCATTGTGGACGTAGCCCATATTGGGTGAACCAAGTTAAAATATGATGTCTTTGTGTTATGCTTTTATGTGTGTGTTTATTGTTTTGTTTATTGCGCACACTTAATGTATGTTGGGTAATATGAATCGGTTATATGTAGTTATGGTTCTGTTCACATACTGAATGGTATAATGAATGAATGTTAATTCGAACGGTTAGAATGAATGCTTCACATTCCTCCATGAATGCAAAAACTTAGTTCCTACAGTCCCCATAGATACCTCGGGTGAGATGTCACTTGCTTGTGGGTGATGCTAAAATGATTGGTATCTTAAGGGTTTTACTGGTGAATACATGTTCAACCCTAGATCTTCCCACTGTGCATCAACAAATGGTTTTGTTTCTAGGAACAAGATCTACGAGTGAGAGGAATGTGAAGTTCGACTAAAAAAGAGATCGGGCAATGGTTGGAGACAAAGAAGCACGATTTTTCCAGAGATAAAAATAAGAACATGTGGATCAATTCAAAACAATGGTTGCAGAGGTATGTATTCACATATTTACATGATATTTTCTTTGTTGAATTCCTGAATGTTTTGACTGAGTGGTTACAGAGTTTAGCTGAAAAGAACAAAACATTCTTCATTATTGTTCCGAGGAATTGGAACCCTGAGTTGATTCAACAATTGAATACTATAAGTAATCGGATCCCACACATAGTTGATTTTTGGTTGGATAGTATATTAGGGGTTATATTACCGAGTTTTCTATAAATTGTACCCATTCATATAGTGTTATTGAAAGAGATTACTTTCAGGGTCTACGCGGAAGATATTTTGAAGTCATTGTCTGCTTGGCTCAAGATGTTGTTGTATGATAAGGGAGTTATGAAGATGGAATATGATTTCCTTAGTAGATAAGTGCCTTTGCACACATAGGGGGATTGGAGGATGACCAGTGGATGTTCTAAGTGTATGGAAAAGAGGGATGAAGAGAAGGAATGAGGAACTAATGGATTGAGGATGTTGAGAGAAGAGGAATGTGTGATGGAAGAAGAGATTGGAGTATTTCGTAGTGGTAGGAGATTTAGGCATAGAAGGAAGAGGATTGTGGCTAAGAGATAAGGGAAACATAGTGAGATTGAGGAAAGAGACATTGGTGTAATACTCCAGATCGAAGGTATTTAGCGCACAGAAGGGAAAGACCATCAACTTAGTCTGGTAGAAGAATATTTGTTATATGCCATTCAGGCTAGACTCTGTGTAGAACCCACGACCTCATGTGCATCTCTAGGAACTGAGGTAAGGTCTGAAGCTTTGTCAATTATAGTTAGTGAGGGAAGTAAATATATTATTAAAGGTAGTCATAGTAGTGGAAGTAGTACGCCAAGTCAGAATCAGTTAGTGTCACCAAAGATGAATACCACACAAAACCCAATGGTAGGGTTAGACCCCACGTTGAGAATGCATGTCTTCCATGGAGCGGGGACAAAGGATCCAGAACAACATTTTCTTGTTTGTGAAGCGATATGGACAGTGAAGAATTTCTAGGATGATGATGAAAATATAGCGTAGTTGGAAACAACGTTCATAGAACGCGCATTACTATGGTGTATGAAGTATCAGTCCATTATACCCATGGGAAAAACTAGAACATTAGCAGACATTAGGAAATCCTTGTTAAAAGAGTTCCAGAATACAAAGTCTGATTCGTAGTGTATTACAAAGATGAAAGAGATTAAGCAATTTTCAAATGAATTAGTATGGGTTTTTTATTAGAGATTCAAGATCTTAAAGGATCAGTTGACTTTCTAGATTCTAGATGAGTAGCATAGGGAGTGGATCATTGCATGACAATTGCCGCATATACACTGCCCTTTGACGCAACAAAATATTACGTTGCAATCAGAAGCCCTAGAGATTGATATGAGTTTGGAAGAATCCCCTATAGGAGAGAATGGCGTAGGGATGGATCATGTCCAGTCGCAGTTAGTAGCATTGACCATTCAGCGACATGAACTTGCTAAAGGAAAGAAAAAGTGTGAAGAAGTCTAGTGTACTACATGCAGAACAAAAGGTCGTCATAAGAATGAGTGTCCATCTTTTAGAGAATATTTGGCTATGGGAGCCTTGAACCCCTTGGCACAAGGAGTATATTGTGATATATGTAGAATAGTGGGTCATCACCCTACTATTTGTCCATTAATGCAGAAGTATCACATAATTGCTAGAAAATTGTTTTGTAATTTTTATAAGTCTGTTAGACATGATGAAAAGGAGTGTTGTGCACTATATTTGATGAGAGAGCGCACAATGAATGCATACATAGTCCAAGGGGGAGAAGGCTAGGAAGGAGCAGTATTGTAGTAAAATACTCCAAGAGGCTACAATCAAGGAGGAAGAGGAGGATACAGAGGTCGCGAAAGAGGAGGATTTGGCAGAGGAAGACACTTAATTATATGTTATAATTGTAATCATCTTGGGAATTTGGGATGAGACTGTCTGAATCCTTACACAACGTGCACTTATTGTAGATAGTTGGACCATGCGACATAAGACTATCCATAGTTGATTGTGATGTGGCAAGAAAAGAGGAACCCGAATGTGTAGATGATAGCTGCAGAGGAGCATGATGAATGACTTAAGGTAGCAGCAATTACGCACGGAGGAGAAAGAACAAGAGATTATGTGACATAACAAGCAAAGAAGACTGAGCAATGGGTCAAGAAAGAAGCAGAGCCTCCTCCATTGTTTGATCATAGAGAAGAAAAGGATACATATAAGCAAGCAAGAAAATAATTGTTGGAGACAGAATGGATAGCATCCACTTTGAATGCGCCACTTGTGTATGACAAGCCACCAATGTATCGATAAAAAAAGATAGACATTTGGTGCTAAAATCCCAATTTTGTAAAATTAACCCATATGTTGTGTACTTAATGTATATTAAAGTAACATATATACAACTATTTTTCCTTGGTGTACTTATATGATTATATGCAAATGGAATGCTTTTATATACATGTGTATGTGTGTGTGCTTCTTATTTTAAGTGTGAAACAAATATCAGTATAATGCATCATTAGAATAGGTATCAAATACTAAATTAGAATTTCTAGAAATCTGAATGTACATAATGTAATCAAACGAACGTTCCAAAAGATGTACCCAAAGGAATTCTCGGAGAAGCATGGGACCACAGACATGGTACTCACCATTCAACTGCAACACTACCAACTAGAGATCCAGGCAAACTTGAAGAGACATGATACTATGTGAAATGGAATCTCTAAGAAGCTCAATCATTACACTATACTCGACCACATTGTTGGTTGTTGTCCTCAGACACGGGCCTCTGGAATCTAGAAATTGAATCGTAGGTGAATAAATCACCCAAACGATAGAAGTAAGGTTCTGAGTTTGATGGATGGCACCATCCATCAACCTTATGAAGACTGAATATTCTCCTGACATATTCCAACCAAGCGAAAGCACAATAACAAAATTGAAATGAAAAAGTGAATGAAAAGCTAATCATAAATACTACCAATATACAATGATTACAAAGGGGCAGACGTTTGAGAATCAACGCTCAAGTGCAGGGATGATTTTAGGGGCTAAATTTTGCTCATGGGCTAATTTTCCATGGTTTTTCCCAAAAAAGATTCGCTATTATAAAAATTATTCACCAAAATTATAAAGGATAAAATTATTTTACCTTAAAAATCGCCAAAATTTTATACAAACTATGTAAAATCCTTAGAAATTTTAATATTTTTACAAAAATATTGCCAAACATTGTATAGTTGGCATATGAAGGATTAGTAAGGTTCGCCAAGGTTTCTATATTTTAAAATAAATTTCCATCCTTAAAATCATCCCTACTCAAGTGTAGTACCTCTTGCTATAGAGCCTATTTATGGGCTCTAGCAGAACGTACCTTCATAATATGAGAAATTTGAAGCTCCTTTTCATAGGGTACACCTCACAATGTAAGGACCATGCCACATCAGATTGAATTTTCCCACCCCTAAGGAATCCTTGTTCTGGTCATAGACTAAGACAATATCTCCCTCAAAAAATATCTTTGGGAGGACAAATTTATCATACTAACTCTTAACACACTTTTTTTGTGCCTCATTCATCATAGCTGCATCACGACGTTGCCCATCGAGATGTTCTAAGTGAATAAGGCATGCTTCTAACTCTATCGTGTCAGGAAGAAGCTCAATAAAAATATTTAGTGAAGCTATTTCAAATTCAAAATGTAGGACTGCCTCCACCCCATGAACAAGTTGAAAATGGGAGAAACTCATAGCAGTCTTAACCAAAGTTCAGTATGCCCACAATGTCGAGTAAAGCATCAGATTCCAATTTGATTTGCTCACATTGAAAGTTCACTAAGGGATGGTATTGAGAGATTTGTTGACAACCTCTAATTGACCATTCACCTAAGGGTAATATAAGGAGACGAATGATCCTTCTTGAAGCCTATTTTTTATGCTAATTCCAAAATCATTTGGTTCTAGAAGTGGGAACCATGGTCAGTGACAAACTTTTTCGAAATGTCAAACCTGGTAATAATTTGATTGAATATGAACAACGTTGTAGTCTCACCATCATTTGAAAACGTAGGCATAGAATCTTCCCACTTTGAACAATAGTCGACAACCACGATAATATAATGATGCCCCCTACCTGAAGGTTGGTGGTATGTCATAAAATCTACCCCCCACTTGGTGAAGGGGTTGACAGTGATGACTGAAAATAAAGGAGTAGGATGTACCCACATTTCCCTAGAAAATATTTGACAATGGTGACATGTTTTGACCACCTCAATGCAATCCTTGAATATTTTCAGCCAAAATTATCTGGTGTGCATAATTTTTGGGTTGTTGTCAACCCAGATAAATGGCCACCACACGCTCCACTATGGCAATCGTTACAAACAATCTCCACTTTGTCATGGGTTAAACAACGATAGAGGATTGAATAAATCACGTAGAAATACAAAGTGTTGTCTATGATGAGCTAATTCTTCACCTGGTGGTGGATATGTCATTGTTCTTCTAGCAAATAATGCAAAGATAACTTAAAAGTTTTGAGATATACGAGGATATCCCTATACCGAGGGTCACTGGAAGAGATAAGGAAGATATGCTCATCAGGAAATGATTCTGTAATAACGGTTCCCTCATGCTCCCTCAAAAACTTTGACAAAGACTAACAACTTTATGGACTTGGCCGAAACAAAGTCCAACTTGAACTCCTGCAATACGACAATCCCCTTATTGTATTTTCCCCCAATGATTCATTATGTTAAGATATATTGGATTGGATTGATATCAGCAATTCCAATAGTCTTATGCAATAAAATGTAATTTCAAAGCCTCTAGATAGTGTGCACGGCTACCAAATCTAGTTTTTTGATGTGCAAGTAGTTAAGTTCAGGACCTATCAAACCATGATTGAGGTAGTAAATGGCATGCTCCTGGATTGCATCATCCTCTTGAATAGAACCATGTCAATAATAGATTTTGTTGTTGCAAGATACAATAAGAAATCTTGGCTATAGTCTGGGGGGCTAAGAAAGGGGTCGAAAACAAGAGTCGTTTTGAGTGCTTCGAAAGATCATTGCACAAACTCGTCCCAAATGAAATAGACCCCCTTTTTCAACAAGCACATGAAGCCCTTGGTGATGCCATCATAGTTAGTGATAAACCCACGAAGGAGATTGGTTTTTCCTTGCAAACGTTGAAGTTGTCAAATATTTTATAGGGGAGGCAACTGAATTATTGCCTGAACCTTTAATGGATTGACCATGATCCCCCTATTGGAAACAATAAATCCAAACATATGCCCCGAGATGACACAGAAGGTACACTTATTAGGATTGAATCGAATATGGTAAAATCAACATCTCCCAAACATAAGTTGAAGGTGAGATGGATGATGTTCTCTCTTATGGGAGTGAGCAACGAGGTCATCAAGATAGACTTTATTGATATGCTGGAGATTTTGAAAGGAGAAATACATAACCCACTAAAACGTAGCTCCAACATTTTTAAGACCAAAAGGCATATTTCTATATGCTAATGTACCCCAAGAACATAAAAATGTTGTTTTGTGCTGGTCCTCGGGTCAGATCTAGATCTGGTTATAGCTAGATAATTCGTCCATAAAAGAGAAGATCTTGCTTCCCGCACACTCATCAATAATCTGATCAATAAATGGTGTGGGAAATTTTTCTTTGGGACAAGCTTTATTCACATCCTGAAAATCCATATAAACACAAATGGTCCATTTCTTCTTATCAACCGAAATGAGGTTTTACACCCATTTTGTAAGGGGAACTAGATAGATGAAACCAGCCTTGAGCATTTCTTCTACCTTTGCCTTAATCATTGTCGTGTTTCTCAAGTTAAATGGTCGTATCTTTTGTCTAACAAGTTTCATGTTCTCATACATTCTTCTCTCGTATTCGACAATCTGAGGATCTATACATGGAATTCCTTCATATGACTAGGCGAATGCATTGTATAATTTATTGAACAGGGAAGTATTGGTGTAGATCTCCTTCAGAGAGAAGTCTACACCAATGAACATGTTGTCCATGATGTCAGGGGTTCAAGAGATGTTGATTGGAATTGTTTCCTATATATTTTCCATGTTTCCCTCAGCATACACACCATGCCTAGCTAAGGGGTTCACAGGGTGATAACACCTCCACTCAAAGTCCATGTGAACTCTCTCTTATCAACCCTACTAAGTTCCAGGACAAAATAAGACCAATGATGTAATTCCTCCTAGGTTCATTTGAACTTCGTCATTGCCTCAAGGATAACCTTATTAGAAGGAAAACAATATCAAGGAATTCAAGTGAGTTAGAAGAATTCACGGACCAAATGGGCTTCGTAAGTTGATCCACTTCTTCTTTCTAGGAAGGAGTAGGATTTGGATCTGCAATGGCTTGTTGAATCCCTTAGTAAGCTATCTCAACTGTAGATAGTGGCATGGCCATCTCAACATGAGCAAGAACTTCCACCAAATCGCACAGAGAGGATAAAACCAAAGGATCCTCAAAGTATGACGTTCAAAAAGAACTTGCTTGAGACATGGGCATCAAAGAGCTTGACTATTGATAACAAGTTATTACAACAATGATATATGAAATTGGTGCCAAGGATTTGAACATTCCCATCAAGGAAGGATATCTGCAGTAGCTTGTTGAATCCCTTGGTAAGCTATCTTAGCCACAGATAGTGGCATGGTCATCCCAACATGTGCAATACCTTCCACCAAATCACATGGAGAGGGTAAAACCCAAGGATTGTCGAAGTATGACGTTAAAAAAGAACTTACTTGAGACATGGGGATCAAAGAGCTTGACTATTGATAGTAAGTCGAAACAACATTGATATATGAAATTGGTGTCGATAATTTGAACGTTCACATCAAGGGAGGATACATCTCGACACTAATGCTCTCAGTTTTCCTCTAAGAGTTTCCAATCAATGGGACTGTATATCCCGTAGATGTCGTAGGGTCAGAATGAGTGAATGACATTTGGTCTATCATTACAATTTTCCCTTCATGAGGGAAACATAATACTCAGAAGATCGAGGATATGACAGTCGTCATTGTGTATGTCCAAATTTGTCCTAATAAAAGTTTGTAGTCAAGCGGAGCATTGACCACTTCCACTTATAAGGAAATAACTCCACCC
>JZKD02S1907187.1:328325-351784 GCA_000966675.3 Picea glauca | reverse complement strand
GAAAGTAGTGGGAAAAGTGGGAGATAGAGCAAGCTCGAGAGAGATAATGGATTTCCAACAAGACAATGACAAAACACATGTCAAATCACCTTCATAAACAACATTCCTTCCAATAACATGCTTAGAATACATGACACTAATATGAAAGGAAACATGATGGAAGGTGAGACTTGAAATCCATGTTGTCAAACTTGAATACCTTTAATCTCAAAGAATCGATAGTTCCTATAGAAAACAGTAATGTTCTCCATTGCAAAGGGTAACCTTGGAGCACCTCGAGGGCCAACATTGCACAAGGTGTCTAAGAAAAATCCTTAACAATTGAGTAGTTGGGTGTAGCTCTAACATTGGGGTTGTGTGAAGAATGTTTATACACACCTTTTAGCATACATGGAATTGTTGCAATTTGAGTCGTTTCAGAAGATATTCTTATTGTATTCATATTGTATTGGACCAAGAAAAAACCCTAAAGAACAATATTATATTATATTTGTTAAGTCAGCTCTATTGTGCCTTTGTAAAAGTCGACCCTATTGTGCCTTGGCAAAGGTCAAATGTAAATTAGAAAAAGTAAAGTGTATAAGTCGGCCCTAACCTTATTCTAGGTGGCACAACTTGTATTTATAAGAGGCTAGGCACCTCACTTGGAGAACACACACAACAAGCTCTCTCACACAAGAAAAGTGTGCAAGTCTGAGGAGGAGACGCAGCTACAAAGGGAGGGTTTTCTGGTGAAGAATTTTGGTTATATGTTGGAGGACTATCTTCGTCTAGTGGTGCGCTACCCTATTCTAATTAGGGTTTCTAGTTTATCTTATGTTTGGTTAGATATCTCTTGAGAGAGACATTATACTTCCTGAAGAATCTATATTGAAGAAGCTTTGTTGGTTTTTCTCCCCCACGAGGGTTTCCCAGGATAAATTTTGTGTATACTGTGGATGTCTTTCTTTCAGTGATCCTTATGCATGCAATTATTGTTTTAATAGTATAAAGTTAAAGAATATTGAACACACTTAACTGCTTAAGAGAAAATTTAACATGGAATCAAAGTTGGCTTGAAATAATCCATTTGCACAGTTTAGAAGAACTCGTTGGGGAATTTGAGACCATAGGAAGACTCTCATAACCCTAGTGCACCTCTCCTTGGGTTTAGATTCTCAGTTTGACTAAGTTTTGAAAATTGCAACCTGTGTTGCAACTGTCGATAGCTACACAAAACCCTAGAAGGTGATTTCACCCATTTTTTGAAGGATGTTGGTCAAAGTAAGACCACCAAGGAACTCGCCTAAGGAGGGAGCACCTTTCCCTTAGAGAAAAATTCCAAAGTTCTCATTTTGAACAATTAGGGTTTCCTCATAAACCCTGGCTCAAGATGTCTTGGCAGCTATAGAATTGAAGTTGGAACTGTTCACCTTGGCATAGCACTCTCTGGTAAGTACAAAACCTTTCCTTGAAAAAGTTTTTATCTCTCTTATTATATTTCTGTTCAAGGGTAGGATGGCTCCCAGTACCAATCTTGATGAGAAGATTGAAGGTGTCCGTAACTTCCGAGCATGGAAGTACAGAGTGATGCTCATCCTAGAAGAGAATGATCTATAAGATTTTGTAAAAGAAGTTCCAGAACCAGACAAAGATGAGGTCGAAGAAAAGTAAAAAAGAACCTAGTTAAAGCAAATAGAACCATTGTTGATTTTATCAAGGATCATTTGATCCCCTATGTCTCATCATTGACAACTCGCAAGCAAATGTTTGATGCCTTATCTTGATTGTATGAAGGAAAGAATATTAACCGAAAGATGACCTTGAGGACACAACTCAAGAATGTGAAGATGCAAAGTTCAAAAACTATCCAATCATACTTCACAGGGGTGTCTCAAATCAAAGAACAACTTGAAGCCATTGGAGACACAATCGAAGAAGCCGACTTGGTGATGACTACATTGAATGGTCTCCCCAGATCTTGAGAATCATTCATGCATGGTATATTTCCAAGGAGAAGGCTAACAAGGTTTAGCAAACTATGGGAGGATTGTACCCATGAGAAAGCTAGATTGGGAGCAAGAGAAGAGAAACTAGGCGATGAATAAAATCAATCCCTAGAAGCACATGCCAAAAAAAGAAAGAGCAAGAAGGAAGTTCACTCACACAAGAAACCTCATGGATTACAAAAGACTCACAAGTTTAAGAAGGATTTCTCAAATTATAGATGCTACATCTGTCAGAAGCTAGGACACATTGCCATAAATTGTCCCAACTACAAAGGTCAGGTCAGAAAAGGAAATTATAAAAGACACCATGCTCATGCTGGAGAAGATGATGAACATGATCATGAGAAAACCAAAGAAGAAGAATCAAGTGAAGAATATGTATTGATCTCAGCTCTTACAGGAATAGTCACTCATGGAAGTGACACATGACTTATTGATAGAGGTGATTCTAAGCACATGACTGGTTACAAGGAATCTCTATCAGATTTAGTTTAGAAAGATTCACCTCACAAGGTAAAGCTCGATGATGACTATCAATATCCCATCAAAGGAGTAGGAGAAGCATCCTACAAGTTAGATTCCGGAAAATATATGAATATGAAGGATGTTTTGTGTTTTGTATGTACTTGGTTTGAAGAAGAATATCCTTTCCATATAATCTTTGGATGAGAAAGGATTCAAAGTTGCTTTCATTGATGATGAATTCCTCATGTGGCCAAGAGGAAATTCTATTGATGATCAGTAGTGATTGGTGTCCAAGAAGGAGGCTTATACAAGTTAAAGGGACATTTAGTTTCAGCATTGGTACATAGTACAGTTACTCCAAGTGAACTATGGCATATAATATTTTCTCATATACATTACAAAGCACTACCAATCGTGAGCACGATGATGACAGGTTTGCCAGAAATCCAAGTGGAACATGAAGGCATATGCGAGGGATGCGCACAAGGCAAGAACATGAAGAAACCATTTCCAAGCAGTGATAGCAAAGCCAAAGGAGTCTTGGACATTATACATTTAGATGTGTGTGGAACGATGTCAACCGCTTCACTTAGAAGGTATGTATATTACGTCTCATTTATTGATGATTTCTCATGAAAAACTTGGATTTATTTTTTGAAGGCTAAAAGTGAATTACTCAACAAGTTCAAAGAGTTCGAGGCACTTATTGAAAACCTGTCTAAAAATAATATAAAGATACTAAGGTTATATAATGGAGGAGAATTCACATCAGATGAATTCAAGGCATTCTGGAAGGAAGTTGGGATTAAGAGGGAGCTCTCTACTCCCTACAATCCTTAGAAGAATGGTGTGGCAGAAAGAAAGAACCATACAATCATGGAAGCAGTAAAGGCCATGATTCATGATCAAGATTTATTGATGCATCTATGGGAAGAAGCAGCCATAACTGTTGTATATGTATAGAATAGAAGTCCCCCCAGTCTACTTGGGAACAAGACACCAGAAGAGATGTTTACAGGTGAAAAGCCAGAGGTCATCCACCTGAGGATATTTGGTTGTCTAGTATATGTGCATGTCCCTAAGGACAAGAAATCAAAGTTGGACCCTTAACGAAAAATGGTATA
The DNA here is from genome assembly GCA_000966675.3 of Picea glauca. Lineage (NCBI taxonomy): Eukaryota > Viridiplantae > Streptophyta > Pinopsida > Pinales > Pinaceae > Picea > Picea glauca. The sequence continues at coordinate 348,207 of JZKD02S1907187.1, read as the reverse complement.
TTTTCTGGACACAGTGAGACATTGAAGGCATATAGAGTCTACATCCTTAGTCACTGATAGATTGAGACTAGCAGACATGTCACATTCGATGAGGATGCAACTTTCAATAGATCGAGACAAAATGATTTAGATCAGATTCATGATGAGGAGCCTAAAGATCCCAGAGTTACAGATACAGATTTAGGTGATGATATTGTACTAGAATATCATGATATGGAAGAACCACAGATACCCACATATTCATCCCGAGAGATGAATACCAAGAAGAAAAGACTAGAATGGGCTCGGGAAATTATTCAGGATGAAGAGAAGTATGGTGCCCCAGCTTCAGGAAATGTAAGAGACCACGTCCATACTCTAGTTATGTGGCATTGCTAAGTGACATTATTGATGTTGAGCCTACTAATTATGAAGAGGCTACAAAGAAGGAAGAATGGAAGGATGCCATGGTTGAAGAATGCCAGTCCATTGTAAAGAATGATGTTTCGGATGTGGTTCTAATACCGAAAGAGAAGACAGTGGTAAGTTCCAAGTGGATTTACAAGACAACACATTCAAGAAATAGAAGTATCAAGAAGTACAAGGCAAGGTTTGTGGCATGTGGTTTCTCCCAGAAATAAGGAATAGATTATGAGGAGACTTTTTCTCATGTGGCAAGATACACTTCAATTAGAGATATACTTGCGATAGCTGCAGTAAAGAAGTGGAAGGTACACCAAATGGATGTGAAGATAGCCTTTCTAAATAGTGTAATAGAAGAGGAAGTGTATGTGGAACAGTCACAAGGTTTCGAGACACATGACAGTCAGACACGTGTGCAGGTTGAATAAATACTTGTATGGATTAAAGCAAGCACCGAGAGCATGGTATGGTATATTTGATAGTTTCTTGATGAGCTTGGGCTTTACCAAGAGTAAAGCATATTCCAACCTGTACTTCAAGGTTGTGGATGGTGGACCAATGATACTACTATTATATGTGGATTACTTGATTCTACTAGAAGACGAGAATCTCATCACTAATAGTAAGAGGAAGCTTTCTACAAAGTTCGAGATGAAAGACCTATGCATGATGCATTATTTATTAGGTCTAGAGGTATGGCAGAGACCGAGTGAGATTTTCCTTAACTAAGGAAAATGTGTTGTTGAGATTCTAAAGAGATTAAAAATGATGGATTGCAAGGCCATGCCTACACCGATGGTGACAAATCTGAAGTTATTGAGTGATACATCTTCAAAGATAGTGGATGCCACCATGTATAGACAAATGATTTTTTTGTTGATGTACTTAACGAACATGAGGCAAAATATATGTTTTGGAGTGAACAGATTGAGTCAATATATGGTTGATCCGAGATGTGTTCACTTTATTGCAACAAAACATGTGATGAGGTACCTGAAGGGTACAATTGATTATGGACTCAGATATGCTTCAAATCGTGAGATAAGCCTACAAGGATTTATTGATTTAGATTGGACCGGTAATGTTGCAGACCAAAAGAGTACATATGGATGTTGCTTATGTACGGGATCAACTATGATCTCATGGTTCAGTAGGAAGAAGACTAGTGTCGCGCTCAGTATGGTTGAGGTAGAGTATATAGTAACTTGTTTAGCTAACAATGAAGAAGTGCGGCTTTGGAAGTTGCTTACATGATTGTTTGATCTCGAGTTAGAGGAGACTTGTATCTGGTGTGACAGCTAGAGTTGTTTGAATTTGGTAGATAACCTGGTGTTCCATGACAATTCCAAGCACATCGAGATCAGGTACCATTATATCAGAGATATGGTACAGAGGGGAGCAATGAAGCTCCAGTATGTCACTACAGATGAGAAAATAGTTGACATGTTGACCAGGCCTTTATCGAGAGTGAAGTTTGTGTACTTCAGAGACAGGCTTGGTGTGGTCCAAAAGGAAGTCCCTAGTAAGAGGGAGTGATAAGTTACATATGTGATTCCAGGGCAGCAGCTTCAACATGTGACAATGGCAGTGAGTAGTCATTCATAGGCACGTTACTGCTACTCCAATGAAAAATTCTAGTACGTAGAGTGTTGGCCCTTGGTTATGGAAGGAAATGAAGAACAAGAAAGAAAAGGGAAAAAATGAACTTCGCAGAAGACACAGTGACTGATACTAGGTCGAAGTGAGCAAAAGAGCAGAAAAGATGGAGCGAAGCCTAAGAAAGAAAGTTGTTGGACGAGGAGATCGGGGATGAAAAATAAGCAAGGAAGAAGGATCGTGGATGACTCATAAAGAGGAAAAAGCCACCATTAGATGCTTTGGAGCACTGCGGGAGAAGGAAGGAAAGACATGCTGGCGAAGCCCTGAAAACATGGGTCAAGTTGACCTAGGGTTTTGGTATCTAGAGTTTTGGACACTTAGGTTTCGACCTAAGGATGTCGGTGAATGATTGTAAAGTATAAATAGAGGTCTAAAGGCCCTAGGTTGGGTTGGTACTTTTGGGTTGATGTGTTGTTATTGTTACTGTTGAGTTGGTCGAGAGAAGAGTATTGTGAGAGAGAGAAGTGTTGGGTACAAGAGCCTTCTGGATTGTAAGATCTTCAGCTGGGTGCGAAGATCAACCCTGTAGCTGGGTGCACAGGGAGGGGAGAGAAATATAGGAGAAGAGAAGATATGCTAGCTCAGAGCACAGACAAGAACTGTATGCTTTACATCAATAAAATATAGCACAGTTCTATGGACATAGCCCTAGAGAGAGGGTGAACCACATATACTTTGTGTTGTGTATGATTGGTATTTTGTATTTTCCTTCAATATATTGTTATTGCATTGCTAAGGTAGATATGATAGATTCATGGCGTAGATCAAGATGATAAATGATATATGAATGTTGTGTTGTTCATGTGTTAGATCCACTTTATATTCCCCTTGGTTGTAGACATCTTTGTCCTGCAACCCCCTCATAACTTCTTCGAGTGAGACTACATCTTCTTCGCAGGCATTGCCGAAAGGGCCAGTAGCTAGGGCTTGTTGGCACGCTCTTGGAGCTGAACCCTGGGTCTGCCCCTGTGCCAACAAATGGTTCCATTGCTAGGATGGGAATCTTTTTAAGGGAATGTCAAGGTGGTTTCCATCGAATACAAAAACTCAAAAGTGGATAGAAGATCAAGAAAAGGACTTCGTTGAATCCCATAACAAGAACCCTAATCTTAGTTTAGAGGACTGGTTGGAAAAGCATATTTTTACTGATATACATGAGATATTCTTTGGAGGAATCCATCAAGAGCTATACGAGTGGCTAGCTAGATTAACCGATACCCAGTTCGAGATCTGATCTAGACTCCCTGTGGTTTGGACGTCGGAGTTGATAAATAAGTTCAAGGAAGCTAATAACACCATATTGCGAGCAGTAGATCATTGGTTCGATAGTACCATTGGAGGGTACATCACAGAGTTTGTTTTTGACAGGGTAGAGTCATACAACCAAGATGAGAGATATTTATTTAAGGGACCCAGAGGAAATTTTTTACAATTCTTGAAGCTGAGACTCAAGATGTTGTTGCATGAGAAGAACATCTTGAAGATACAATAGATTGGTTGGATCTGGAAAGGCTAATGTTCAAGAATTCGGACAATGATAGTGACATAGAAGGTGGACATATGTGCAGTGGGAAAGTGTTCATAGAATTCCATCTTGCAAACTTGTTTAAGAAAAACTATGGGGAGGAGAGTTTCTACAGTGGAGAAGAAGCATATCTGATGGACGAAGAACATTCAGAACCCATCAGGACTGAGGAAGGACAAGTTGAAGAACTTCATCAAGGAGAACCTAAAAAATCAGAAACCGTGTAGACCATCGAAGTAAGTATTGTTATCCTTCCTGTTGATTCAGTCTTAAGCAACCAAAGTAATCCCAGTCACTAGAGCATCCAGAGAACTGTCCATAGTAGTCCACCACATATTCAGTCAGGAACCCTAGTAAGATCTAAGGAAGATGAGATGAGACTTCCTATATTTAGGGGAGATGGATTTGAAGATCCTGATCAACACTGGTTCCTGTGTGAAGCTGTATGGAACATTAAGAATGTCACAGATGAAGCTGTCAAAAGAACCTAGTTCAATACAACTCTCAGAGATCGAGCACTGAGTTGGTACATGAAACTTGTCCAAGGACTTGCACAGCCTAAGCCATTGAATCAGATCAAGAACATGTTGATTGTAGAATTCAAGAAACCTAAATCAGAATCCCAATGTATCACATAGTTGAAAGAGATCAAGCAGAAGGTGGTTGAACCTATGTGGGAATTCGATTAGAGATTCAAAACCTTGATAGGTCGATTAACTTTCTAGATCCCAGATGAACAAAACAAAGAATGGTGCATGGTTTCCCTCTTACCACACATTAGAGTTCCCCTAACGCAATAAAAGATTTCTTTGTAGGCTGAGGCATTGGAGATCACCATGAAGCTTGAATCAGCCACTATGGGAAAATCCAGCTCATGTATGAGTCAGATCCTGAGTCAGCTAACTAGTTTGTCTCTGCAGGTCAAAGATATGAAGAAAGACAAGGGAAAAGATAAAAGAGAATATATATGGTGTGTTAGATGCAGATTAGAAGGTCATGACAAGGAACACTTCCCTCTATTCAATGAATTTTTGGCTTCTAGAGCTCCGAGCCCCTTGAAGCAAGTCATCTTACCCTGGTGCGAGGTATGCAGAAATAGACATCGTACTGGTGAGTGCTATTATATGCAAAACTATGTTCAGACACCTACAAATTTGTACTGTACATTCTATAAGTCTGTAGGGCATGATGATAGGGATTGTAGGGCTTGTGATCTCATGCATGAAAGGTCAAGAGACATATATAAGATCCAAGGCGAAGTACAACAAGAAGGAAATGCTACGCAGTATAATTCTCCTGGGAGAGGAAACTTCAATCCTCGTGATGGATTCGGAAGAGGATGAGGAGGAGGAATGGGTCGAGGCTGAGGAAAGATCATCTATTATAACTACACACAACCAGGACACCTTACAAGGGATTGTCATAACCCATGTACCACTTGCAGCTAATACAGCTCGTTTGACCATGTTATATAAGATTGTCTTGTCCTACTAGCTAAGCTTTAGGAAAGATGAGGACCTCAGCAGAACCCGCAAGTGCAATTGATCTATGCTGAAACTCGCGGAGGAGACCCTAGAATCACTTTTATAACCAGAGGAGACATTGTTACAAGAGAAGACAGGTTGACCCAAGCCTTTGATGCAAATAAAGAAAGACAAATGTTTGAGGCAACATGAAAAGAATTTAGAGGAGACCAAGGTTCTTCATCAAAGAAAAGACCAGAAGTAAGAGAGTGTGGAATGCCTCACGCATTTGATCAGTTTGCTTCGCCAAGAGAAGGAAAAGAGGTAAGCAATCTCATGGAATTTTTACATACTTGTATTAAGTTGATTCAGGATGAAAGCATTGTACAAGAGTTACAAAATTTAATCAGACAATATGAGCTAGGAAAGATAGATCCCTTACTGAATAGGGCAGTACACCAAATTGGTAAAAAGAGAAGGACAAATAAGGAATTACATTTGAATGCTCAAATATGAGAGTATGGGATAGAATATGTGGTCCTCGACTTAGGGTCGGAGGTCAATGTCATGACGAAGAAAACTTGGGCACAGATGGGAAAACCAAAGTTGATCTATTCCCCTATCAGGATTAGGATGGCTAATCAGCAAGTTGTCAGTCCATTTGGACGATTGGAGCATGTCCCTGTGGACATTGATGGAATAAGAACATTTGCAGATTTCTAGGTAATTGAAATAGTTGATGACAGTTTCCCTTACCCTGCACTGTTAGGAATTGATTGGGCCTTCAATAACTCTATTGTTGTTGAATTAAATAAGAGACGTATGAATTTTGAAGGTGATGGTCTTAGGGTCATTGCACCTTTAGATCCCGATGAAGGTCAGCAATACACAGAGCCCATCAGAGAAGAAGACTACGCATATGCACTAGAACACATCTACAAGCTAACTGCCAGATAATAGGATTACATTAATCCTACAGCCGATGGGAATCTAAGCTGGAAAAGTGAGAGTGCATGTTCATCAGATTCAGAAGAAGCACTGGAGAACTGGAAGAATAATATGTACAAAGTATCCACAAGAAGATGTGCTAGATTAAATAGAGAAGTTCATTGGATTGGCACAATAGTAAGTAACTTACCCACCTTTGATGGTTTGAATCCTTTAGAAACATTATTGTCAGACTTTCAGGAGAATGTACCAATACAATAGAGATTACTAGCCATGGATGAGGCCCTAAAATCCAGACCAACGAGATGGTGGGGGACACGTAAAAGAAATATTACAGATTGGATATAGTGTCGTACCTTGATGACAGCGAGGTTCTCAGCACAGGTAGAAGGTTGTGAAGTTTGCTACACAGGTCAAAGCTGCCCAAAGGACCATGTACAAAGCTGCGAAGAGGCCTGAAGTGACATTCCGCAAGAACAATGGGTACACAAATTAATCAACACACTAGACATGATACCTATCAACTGGTACCTCCAAGCAGATTTGTTCCTCATCACTGCAAACTAGGAAGGTATGATTCAAAATTTTGTAACCACCTTTTTATTTGAAAGTGAATATCCCTCAGTAGACCAAGAATTACATATTGTGAGACAAAATGTATTCGAGGAGGTATCCAGCCTTCCCTTAGAACATGAAGAGGATGAATGGACTGCGCCTTTCCAGAAACTACAAGGTTGTTACAACATTAATGTGGATGAAGATGATGACCCGAGGAAAGTAAACATCGCAGAAACAGAAGGACAGAGAGATGTGGAAGGACCACAAATTGAGCTGTCATTCATTGGAAAACAGATTAAGATTAAGAAAGTCTATATTGGAACAGAGGAGACACTGAAGCTTGCCAATGTCAGAGATTATTGGGATGTTTCCACCATTGGAAATATTACTGAGTTACTGCACGAGTATCAGGACTTGTCTCCAACCAAGTTCACTGATATGAAGGGCATTAAAGGGCCTATGGGAGAGATGAGGATTCCCTTAAAGCTAGATGCTAAACTAGTCAAATAGAGACCTTACAGATTGAACCCTAAATATAAGGAAAAAGAGAAGGCCTATCATGACAGGCACATCAAGAAGAAGGCATTTAGACAAGGAGATCTAGTGTTGGTTTATGAAAGCAAGTTCATCAAGCACCCTGGGAAGTTCAGAACGCATTGGTTGGGGCCATAAGAGATCGCCTATGTTACAGAAGGAGGAACTTCACAACTTAAGACGTTGAATGGATAATGGAAGGAAGGACTAGTGAATGGGAGTCGGCTGAAGTTGTACTATGACAAGCAGTTGCCTCGCAGCTCTTAATAGAAGCATGAAGAAAAGGGTCTAGGTACCAGGTGCAGTTGAAATTGGGTACCAGACACAGAAAAGACAGTATGCACAAGGAGGAAGAGGAGGCATAAAGTAGAAAGAAAAGGTTGCACTGTGCGGTTAGAAGTTAAATTATAACAGAATAGTTAGATCGAAGTGCCTCGGGATGAGTCACAGGTGAGTGTTGGGGGCCTGTTGGCCCTTGTTTATGGAAGGAAATGAAGAACAAGGAAGAAAAGGGAAAAAACGAACTTCACGGAAGACACAGTGACTGATATTGGGTCAAAGTGAGAAAAAGAACAGAAAAGATGGAGCAAAGCCCGAAAAAGAAATTCGTTGGACGAGGAGATCGAGGATGACAGATAAGCAAGGAAGAAGGATCGTGGATGAATCAAAGAGAGTAAAAAGCCACCATTAGATGCTTTGGAGCACCACGTGAGAAGGAAGGAAAGACAGGTTGGCAAAGCCCTGAAAACACGGGTCAAGTTGACCTAGGGTTTTAGACACCTAGGGTTTTGGTATCTAGGGTTTTGGACACTTAGGTTTCGGCCTAAGGATGTCGGTGAATGATTGTAAAGTATAAATAGAGGTCTAAAGGGCCTAGGTTGGGTTGGTACTTTTGGGTTGATGTGTTTTTATTGTTACTGTTGAGTTGGTCGAGAGAAGAGTATTGTGAGAGAGAGAAGTGTTGTGTACAAGATCCTTCTGGATTGTAAGATCTTCAGCTGGGTGCGAAGATCAACCTTGCAGCTGGGTGTGCAGGGAGGGGAGAGAAATATAGGAGAAAAGAAGATCTGCTAGCTCAAAGCGCAGACAAGAACTGTATGCTTTACATCAATAAAATATAGCAAAGTTCTGTGGATGTAGCCCTAGAGAGAGGGTGAACCACGTATATTTTGTGTTGTGTATGATTGGTATTTTGTATTTTTATTCATATATTGTTATTACATTGCTAAGGTAGATATGATAGATGCATGGCGTAGATCAAGCTGATAAGTGATATATGAATGTTGTGTTTTTCATGTGTTAGATCCACTTGATATTCCCCTTGGTTGTAGATATCTTTGTCCTGCAACCCCCTCATAACTGCTTCGGGTGAGACTGCATCTGCTTCGCAGGTGTTGCCGAAAGGGCTAGTAGCTAGGGCTTGTTGGCACACTCTTGGAGATGAACCCTAGGTTTGCCCCTGTGCCAACACAGAGGGATACTCTAGTGAAAAAGTATGGTATGTTGAGTTACTGCTACTCCACTGAAAGAGTCTGGTACGTAGAGGGATACTTTAGTGAAAAATTCTGGTACGCTGAGTTACTGCTACTCCAGTGAAAAATTATAGTACACAGAGTGCTACTCCAATGAAAAAGTTTGGTATACATGTTACTAGCTATGGCACCATTCAGCATGACCTCGCACAAGGTCAATATATTCCATAAATTTAGGGTTGGTTAGTTACCCAACTTTTCAAGCTGGTGGGCCAACCTGTGATTAGATGCTTGGTCATTGTGGACCAGTTCCCTGGTGTTCCAACTAGAGGTTACTAGTTCTTTATGAACTAGATGTCAGATTCTGTGTGAGCTGTCAAGTTAATAGTTCCTTGTGGACTAGATGCCTGATTTTGTGTGAGTTGTTGAGTTAAAGCTTCGTGATGAGATAAAGCTCGAATGTATGATGAGACCATGGATGATGACATGGTTACAAAACTTCTTCAATATAGATTTGTGGAAACTCAACAAGTCAATGGTCAAGTGTATAGAAGTGCAGAAGCAGTCATGACGATCACGCCAGAAAAATACCTTCCTTTCTAAGAGGGAGTGTTGAAGTTTGAGTACCTTCAGAAGATATTCTTATTGTATTCATATTGTATTAGAACAAGACAAAACCCTAAAGAACAATATTATATTATATTTGTTAATTCGACCCTATTGTGCCTTTGTAAAAATCGGCCCTATTATGCCTTGGCAAAAGTCAAATGTAAATTAGAAAAGGTAAAGTGTACAAGTCGGCCTAGACCTGATTCTGGGTGGCACAACTTGTATTTATAAGAGGCTAGGTGCCTCACTTGGAGAACACACACAACAAGCTCTCTCACATAAGAAAAGTGCACAAGTCTGAGGAGGAGACACAACTATAGATGAAGGGTGTTTTGGTGAAGGGTTTTGGTTATCTGTTGGAGGACTATCTTGGCCTAGTGGCTCACTACCCTATTCTGATTAGGGTTTCTGGTTTATCTTTTGTTTGGTGAGATCTCTCTTGAGAGAGACATTGTACTTGTAGAAGAATCTATATTGAAGAAGCTTTGTTGGGTTTTCTCCCCCACGAGGGTTTCCCAAGATAATCTTGTGTATATTGTGGATGTCTTTCTTTCAATAATCCTTATGCATGCAATTATTGTTTCAATAGTCTAAAGTTAAAGAATACTAAACACACTTAACTGCTTAAGAGAAAATTTAATAGGAATTACGTATCCTCCAGGATTCTCTAGGTGAAGAGAGTTATGAGGATTGAGAGTTTTTTTTCCTTTAGAAGATGACTCAAGGTTACCATAATCTCAGGTGTTGGTCGACATGAAGACACCCTATCCCACCATATGGATGATTGATGTGGTGGTACCTTTTGGAAAGGATGCACCTTGGGTGCCCCCTTGTGCATTTCCTCTAGAATATCTCACGACCATATGTTGTCCCTAAGAGAACGAGTTAGTCAACATAGAAGGTTGTTTTTGCGTTAACAAATGGTGGGATTCCTCCATTTTGGGGCACTTATGGGTAAGGTGATCTTCTTTACAAAGTTTACATGGAAACTCGACCTTCCTCTTCTCTTTCTCATCCCCGCCAACATTAGAATTGGATATATTAGCATTTTTACCATTATTCCCACTTCCTTTCTCATCTTTACTCTTCTTCTTTCCTTCAAGTTGTTGGGTTACCCTTTGGATTCATCGATTGCACAAAATGAACATCTGATGACTAGACAGTGGGAACGATCGAAGTTATAGCTTGACCAACCATAGTTTGATGGATATTCATTTATTTCATATAGATCATAAACAGATCCATAGTTGTGATATTGATAGAGACAACAATTCCATTGACATGTGGCCCACACTTTGGTTTTGTAGTGTCGGTACTTGACTACGGTGCATCTGAAAAAAATTCATACAAGATCCCAGACTAAGAATATATCAAACCTAATTGTTGGGCCCTAATAATGGCTTCCTCTTCAAAGGATACCCTTGAAGTAGAAACATCCTTGGAGATATATGACAACAAGGATTTCATAAACCACTCCAAAAGGAACTTGGAAGGAATCATGGCCTTGATCATTTCTTTTCGCCTCTGCCACTCCTGGATATGATCTGAGCTGTGGGTAGACTTGTCTTTCCTTGGCGTTAACAATAAATCAGTGCCAACATCGTATCGGACCAGAAGCAACAAATTGTTTAAGAAGACCAGCGTGAGTTCGTGTAACAACCCCAATCATAAAAAAACAACCCACTAAACCACATACCAAGATAACATCCAAGGGCTTCTTCTCAAGGTCCATTTCTATCATATCCTTTGATCAAAGCGCTCCACAGGTAAAACATTATGTTCACACATTTTTCCAAACACTTGGCACACAAACTCCATACTTCTGCACATGGTATACTTGTCCACAAGCTTGGTATCCTTGAAAATGTTTGGTTCACTTCGGACATAATCATTTTGGCATGCGCATTTGGGCATGCATGTGGTTGAGTGATTTAACCTCCTAATTGTTCTTCAAAAGAAAAGCATATGCAGAAAAATTGAATGGAACATGACATTGGTTTATATACCAAATGTTAGAGCATAATTAAAGAAATGCAATCCAATGATGCAGCCACTCCCTGGAACATCAACATATATATGTATATACTCAACAACATAGATTCAAGACCATATAATTCTATGAGGAAAATCACAACCATAAATTCAATTGGAAGGGTTCCAATCAATGATTTAATTGGTGAAATCCAAGAAAACATGTTCATTCGTTAACAAAAAACCCAACGCAATCCATAGCTATAGTATATTTATTTTCAAGCCACACTTGTATTCCATAATGCTAATATATGTGTTCTCAAAAGAAATTATCATAATATATGTGTTTCCAAAAGGAATTCTACATAGATCTTAGAATCCTTATGACAACATTTTTTGGACAAGAGTATGGAATTTAGACCTGGATTCAAGACCCTCCTTTGCCAACAAATTTTCTACTATAGAGAATCAATGTTCTCAATGCCATTGGCACAACAATATAGACCATTGCAAACATGGGATAATAAAATAAATATGAGCCCTTAACTCTCTCATGGCAATTTTAAACATATGTGACCAAATATGTACAAATATTTTTATGGAAATACACTCAATTTGAATACAAATAAAATTTATACTTGATTGGTAAGTAGTATCCTCAATTCTCGCAATGCTCTATCCAACAACTCCAAATTTTTGTGCCACTGCCAACTCTCATGGTGCCAATTGGTTTCCTCCCAACCATACTCAAGGAACTTCCTTCCCTGAGACCCCCGAGCGGTGTGGGCTCATAGCCAAATTTTGTTTGCAAAATGTACTTAGCCTAGATTTTACCATCCACTGGTAAACATCCAAATTAGTAATGTTATATTTCTTCTTTATCCCATGTATCAGTTGGTTTAGTTATTCCCGCTGGTTGAATTTCTGCAGCATTTCTATAATGTTCCCCCCCAATTTCCCCAAACGATGGATTTCCCTGTCTATTTAAAGGCTTAGTGAGGCTAGCCACCTCACCACCCCTCCATGCAATATTAGTCATTTTCTTATTTATTTAATTTTATAATTTCTCAATTATTCATCACCCTCTTTGAAGGTGTCAATGCCTCTTTTTTTCTTATCTATTTCATTTTCCTTTAATCATTCATTAAAGTTTTTAATAAAATATCAGTATGTTCAGGAGCCCCCTAAAAGTGGGTAGTTAAATTAATTCAACCATGATGTATTTTTAAATTGTTTACCTTAGCTTAGTTCCTCATCTAGAAGAATTAATTGTTTGGTGAGTAAGGTCATCCCACCTTATTACATGCCCCCCAATCATAACACCATATATTCTACAATTAGAGAATGTGTGTGTCTATTGAGACTCCACGTCTCAGTTGAGACTCCACATCTTCATTACATTATGAAATTAGAGACTCTACATATCTACTGAGACTCTACATCTCTACTGAGACTCTACGTCTCAGATAAGACTCCATGTCTCCATTATATTCTGCAATTAAAGACTCTGTGTCTCTATTGAGACTCTGTGCTTGTTAACCCATAGATTTTCACCCTTGAAAATCTTGAGCGTTAAGAGCCAACATGAACTATGTTGGTTGGCATTCTAACATTCTCCCAAAGTTTAGCACTTATGGTTAGCATAGGTTGGTTCCCATGAGAGACAGGTATATGATCGGTACATGGTTGTTTGGTTCAGAGTTAGAGTTGACTTGGTTTCCATGCATTTTGAGAGAGATGTTTACATACAACAAGTGTTGCTACTTTTTACGAGACACGGTTTGAGTGGGTCTCTTGATAGTTTGGAGTAGTTATGAGCATGCAGGGAGAGTCCCTGCATGATTTTAGGCCCAATATGACCTTTCCGAGCGACATGCAAGAACTTTCTATTTGTAGTAATTTGGGATCCATGCCCCATATTCATATTTCGAGCATATATTGTGGATCCTTGTGACATTTTGAGTCTTTTGAATATTTTCCGAGATGACTTGGCATATTTTATTATTTTTAGCAGGTTGAGCACCATAGCTCACATGTCAATTCTAATTGTAGATTCAGATCCCTTATGGAAAAATGAGTTCAATGAGTATAAAGTCAAAAGCATTCATACAACTTTCTATTTTTAGCAGTGTCTATTTTTAGACAGTGACATGTGTTGGTGTTCTCCTAGTCTACCTGGATGATGTGGATGATGTGGACAATTTCCTAAAATTTAGGAGTTGGATTCTATTTTTAGAAAGTTCTATATTTAGCAGGTACATCCATCATACATGCAGTGCCAAGTGGCACCCTCACGGGTCGACATGTGGCAGATCTATAGAGTGATGTGGCATCCACCTAACATAGGGTGCATTTTCTCAAGACTTGAGCATTTAATAAATTAATTAATTGAGATAAGGGAGTCGCATAATTGGGCCTAAATTTAGCTATATAATCACCTCTCCACTTGCCATGCATCAACTCCATAAAATTCTCCTTCAGTTGAGTTTAAACCAAAATTTCCTAAAAAAGTAGGGAAACCCTAAAAAATAGGACGAAATTCCCCAATCAAGGCTTTATTTCCTCACTTGACATATCTTCACTTTCCATGTATTAATTTCCTCAAATTCCTCTTAATTTTCTTTTAAACACAAATTTCCTAAAATTTAGGAAAAACCCTAAAAAAAATAGGACGAATTTCCCCTTGGCTAAAACTCACTCATTACTTGGTCAAATTTAACATTTAAACATGTGTTTAATTCCTAGTTTATTCCCCCATGCGTTAACTCTCCTATTCTTCACATGAATTAACTCTCTTTCCATTCCCTCGTGCACATTAATTCTTAAATTTCTCACTCACTTATTCTCTCATACGCATTAATTCCTATTTTATTCACACTTATTTCCTATATATTGGATGATTTTCAATGGTTATTGGTGAGTTCATTGCAACAACACCATAGTGTTTCTCTCATTCTCATCTCTTCTTCTCTAGTCAAGTGGCTCTTCTCTAAGCAAAGTAGTCATTGTACCAGTTGTAGGCTTGCCAAGTGTGGCACAATCAACTCTCTTGTAAGTTAGATCCATAAAGTGTGTTTGTTTTCAAACCTCTTTTCTTGGCGATACTATAATGGTAAATTTGTGATCTAATTTGTCATTTTTTGAACTGTTTATTATGATTAATTTGATCCTTTGAATAGTTTTTATGTCTCTTTTCTAGTCTATTATCATTTTGCTAACCCTGCAGGTTCCCTCCAAGTGAAAATAATCACTTTTCGGCATCGTTTTGGGTCACTTTTACACGCTATCCAAGGGAAACAACTTGTTGATTTTTGGTTTTTGACGCAAAAATTAGAATTTAGAACAACAACAAGGTGCTTGAGTGTGCCTAGGGACTCCCCCTAGAGGCTAGCAAGCACTAGCCCAAACATAAAGGAGTTTGGTCAGTGACAATTTGGGGCCTTACTCTTTTAATTAGCCTAGTTTTATTGTTGTCTTAACACATATATCAACTCAGATTGGAGGGTAAAAATTTGTGCTAACAAATTGATGTCGTTGTTGGGGAACGCCGGCCTTGGTAAATGACAATCAGTGAGTTTTTTCTTTAATTGTTTTATTTTTTCTAACTAACCTGGGGTCTCCACAAGATACAGGCATGACTCCACAGGGGACTTACACAAGAAGATCTTTTGGTTTCGATTCCCTCACAAAGTCTAGTTCTGAGCTTGAAAAAAACCTAACACTTTTTCTCGGAACAAGACTATTCCTTCACCAAGAACTCGTCTCAAAATTGGTAAACGAATGAGTTCTTAGTTAAGTTCTTTTTCAATGAGCACTATGGTGAGTGTATCTTCGATATTTTTCTCTTTCCTTTTATTTCCATCTCGAGCTAGTAGTTGGGTACCAGTTGTTCTTTATTCTATCTGAGAGTAACAATATGGATGCAGTTGTGAGGCCACCAGCAAGGTGGAGATTTTCCACCTTTGACCCACTAAGTTTTGTTGCATTCCCAGATTATCCTCATGACTTACCTTCACGTAAGTGTCTTAAATACATACCTTTATTTGCAGGGAAGTTGGGAGAATTAGTTGAGGAGCACTTGGATAAATTTTTACAAGTGGTGAGCAATTTTGAGGTGGAACATGAGGATGTGGTGATGAGGATGTTTGTGTCAACCCTCGAGTGGTAGGCACGAGCATGGTACAAATCTCTTCCAGATGCCTCAATTGATGGATGGGATTCATTCCAAGGGAATTTCATTGAGAGATGGTCAGATAAACAAGATATTATTGTAGCCTATGAGTTTTCCTCAATCCATGTTCTATCCATGATTGAGAAGGAAATCGTTATGACTTCCTAAGAGTTGCAAGGAATGTTAGCTA
Source organism: Picea glauca (assembly GCA_000966675.3). NCBI lineage: Eukaryota > Viridiplantae > Streptophyta > Pinopsida > Pinales > Pinaceae > Picea > Picea glauca. Next base: position 332,705 of record JZKD02S1907187.1, on the reverse strand, counting down.
TTCTAGAAAACTATGATGGAAATAATGCATCTTCTTTTGTTACAGTTTCCAAATACTACATGGGCTTTTTGATATGATAGAGGAACGCTACAATAGAGACATACCATCTCCTCTCATTTCGATAGTCCATGGCTTGCAGAAAAAATTGGCAGTTATAGAAGAGAACCTGTCATGCTGTCAAATTTCAAGAGAAGAACAGGTGGATGATGATTCAAAGAAGATGAAGGTGAAGATACAAGCCTCCTTGTCGTAATTGTACACTGCTCCCTTGTGTCGACATCGACACATTTACAACAGGGAGGAGTGTACAATGGGTGGTAACAGGTAGTGGATTTGGATGAGACCCCTTTTGTTTCAGTATTTCAGTGGGAGGTTTATATTGATTTGAATCCATGGCCCAATGGATCGACTTAGGTATTACGAGTTAGCCTACATGATATTCTTGATCAACTTACAGGACCTCTTCTCCTTCCACACAGTTACAGAGGTATTCTTGGTACATATTTCTTTAGTTTTCACAGAGCATCATTTGTACATCTTATAGAGTTCTCACGAAGCATCATTTTAGTTTTATGGACACAGAGATTCTTATGGTTCTCGACATCCCACAAGGGGATTTCATCCCCTTGAGTCACCATTTTTAACCCCTACATTTTCACCGTTGAAAATCTTGAAGGTTAAGAGCCATCATGAACTATTTTGGCTGACATTCTAACATTCTCCCAGAGTTTAACACTTATGGTTAGCTAGTAGAGGTTGGTTCCCATGAGAAACATGTATATGATCAGTACATGGTTGTTTGGTTCAAAGTTAGAGTTGACTTGGTTTCCATGCATTTTGAAAGAGATGTCTACATACAACAGGCGTTGTTACTTTTTAGAAGACACGGTTTGAGTGGGTCTCTTAACAGTTTGAAGCAATTATGAGCATATAGGGAGAGTCCTTGCATGATTCTAGGCCCGATAGCACTTTTTCGGGTGTCGTGCAGGAACTTTCTATTTTTAGCAGTTTGTGCTCCAGGCTCCAGATTCAAATTCCAAGCACATATTGTGGATCCTTGTGACATTCTGAGTCTTTTGGATCGATTTGGCACAATTTACTATTTTTAACATGTTGAGCACTAGGGCTCGGATGTCAATTTTGATTACAAATTCAGATCCCTTATGGAAAAATAAGTTCAATGAGTATAAATTCAAAGGCATTCAGACAACTTTCTATTTTTAATGGTTCTATTTTTAAATAGTGACATGTGGTGGTGTTGTCCTAGTCTTCTTGGATGATGTGGACAGTTTCCTAAAATTTAGCAGTTGGATTATATTTTTAGAAAGTTCTATATTTAGCAGGTATGGTCATCATCCATGTAGTGCAAAGTGGCACCCTCACAGGTCGACATGTGGCAGATCTACAAAGTGATGTGGCATCCACCTAGCATATAGCGCATTTTCCCAACACTTGAGCATATAATAAATTAATTAATTGAGATAAGGGAGTCGCATAATTGGGCCTAAATTTAGTTGTATATTCCTCTGTATAATCAACTCTCCACTTGCCATGCATCGACTCCATAAAATTCGCCTTCAGTTGAGTTTAAATGGCAATTTCCTAAAAACTAGGGAAACCCTAAAAAATAGGATGAAATTACTCAATCAAGGATTAATTTTCTCACTAAATTTTCCTCACATATCTTCACTTTCCATGCATTAATTTCCTCAAATTCCTCTTAATTTTCTTTTAAATGCAAATTTCCTAAAATTTAGGAAAATCCCTAAAAAATAGGACGAATTTCCCCTTGGCTAAAACTCATTCATTACTTGGTCAAATTTAGCATTTAAACATGCGTTTAATTCCTAATTTATTCCCCCATGCATTAACTCTCATATTCTTCACATGAGTAAACTCTCTTTCCATTCCCTCATGTGCATTAATTCCTAAATTTCTCACTCACACTTATTCTCTCATGCGCATTAACTCCTATTTTATTCACACCCCTTTCCTATATATTGGATGGTTTTCATTGGTTATTGGCGGGTTCATTGCAGCAGCAACATAGTGTCTCTCTCATTCTCCTCTCTCTTATTCTCTAGTCTAGTGGCTCTTCTCTGAGCAAAGTAGTCATTGTACCAGTTGTAGGTTTTCCAAGTGTGACACAATCAACTCTCTTGTAAGCTTGATCAATAAATAAGTGTGTGTTTCTATTCAAACTTCTTTTCTTGGCGGTACTATGGTAAATTTATGATCTAATTTGTCATTTTCTGAACTGTTTATTGTGATTATTTCGATCCTTTGAATAGTTTTTCTTCCTCTTTTCCAATCTATTATCATTGTGCTAACCCTGCAAGTTCCCTCCAAGTGAAAATAACCACTTGTCATCATCGTTTTGGGCCGCTTTTACACATTGTCCAAGACAAATAGATTGTTGAATTTTGGTTTTTGACGCAGAAATCAGAATTTAGATCAACAACGAGGTGCTTCAATGTGCCTAGGGACTCCTCCCAGAGGCTAGAAAGCACTAGCCCAAACAGAGAGAGTTTTGGTCAGTGACAATTTGGGCCCTTACTCCTTTAATTACCCTAGTTTTACCGTTGTCTTAACACATATATCAGCTCAGATTGGAGGGTAAAAATTTGTGCTAACAACGCCTCAATTGAAACTCCATGTCTCCATTAAGGATTTACTTGTTATGGCCCACAACCATCTGTTGGAAAGTTGAAAAGGCTTGCCTTGTATCTTGCACATGCAACAACCACCCATATATCATGTAGGTTGATATCATATAAGCATCAAGTAATTAATTGAGCACTATTACTCGTTACCCTCCACGGATATTCATTATTTGACTCCCAATTTGGCGTTCTCCCAACAACCATATCTACCTGTGTCCCCCTCAAGTGTCCAGTGTCCTACATCACTTAGATCAAGTCACAAAATATAAGAAAAATATTCAAAAACATAGTCACTAAACTCTTCAATCAACACTCGGGTTAACCTCCTAATCTATCTCAAATAAGAGTTAGGCAAATAGGGGTGTTACATACTTCCCTCCTTGAAACAAAACTTGGCCTCAAGTTTTTATTAGGTTCCTAAAAACCTGTGATATACAAATTGGATCACACAATAAGATTATTAACCCTATGTGCATCATTTAATTATTGTAAGAGATACATCCTTGGCCCCATGCCACAACTCTAATTCACATTCTTACTCAAGCAAAATCTATTCAGTCCTTGAGCTAAATTTAGCAAACATCCTTTTAAGTTTCCTCTTTGTTATTCAACTAGAGCATAACGACATCCTTTTAAGTTTCCTCTTTGTTATTCAACTAGAGCATAACGACATTTCCAATCCAAAAATCTATAAAACAACAATGTATCCATCAATTCATCTCATCAAGTCTTATAATATAAAAAATTAACAAGTTTTAGATGAGCTTTTCTCTGAGTTTCACAAGTTTTGGCATGATGGCATATATTGGAGAGTCCTGGCTTTGGAAACGACTTGGCCAAGCTCGTTGAATCTCGAAAGTCTTGGGCAAGTCTCATAACACTGGAACAAATTGATATGGAAAACTTTAACAAAGACTATGAACATAGAGTATAGGCATAATTGAAAGCAAATAATAAATATTCCTTAGCACATAAAACAATTAATTGCACAAGTGATGACAAGTTCCTTCCGACTCTGTTACAAAGTAAGAAGATGGAATGAATGAGGAAGAAATGGGATGAAAAGATGTGATAAACATAAGTTCAGATGACGTAGAGACTGAAGATCATTTCCATGCTCAGATTTATCAACTAAAAAGAAAGTACAAATTTTCAAAGGTTATCATGTCATGGGGTAGTTTTTTTTTTTTTTAATTACAAAAATACTGTTACCTCACAAACATAATATGCTGCAAAGCACTAAACACAACCACTGTCATAATCTGGTGCCCATCCCAAAAATTAATGGAAGTCTATGAATGCATGAAATAGACTGATATATTGTAGACTAGGGCATCTTTTCTCTTTAGTTTCTTCTTTTTAATGGAAGCTTCAACATACTAACCCTATGCTTCAGTAGCTAGTAATCATTGGTTGAGTAAATGCTTTTTTTAAACCAGAAGCAAACAAGATACTTTTCTCAATGACATAGTCAACCTTTAAAAATTGCACTGATATTGTCGAGAATAGACTGAGAATTCTAGTAGCCTACTCTAACAAACTTTGGAGATAAGCCACACCAAGGCTGGTCATATCCCCTGTTCCAAAAATCAGAGTTACCTCATAAAATGTGTTCAAGAAAAATCTCAAAGTTGATACTCATTTAGCATCTCATGAATAAGATAATAACAATCGTAGGTTTATCTTCCGCACTAACTGCATCTAAATAGTAGTCATT
>JZKD02S1907187.1:300818-317604 GCA_000966675.3 Picea glauca | reverse complement strand
AAGTTATAAGTTATTCAATGATGAAATGATTGGACTAAATAGTTAGATCAGAAATCTGTGTTTAGTCATTTAGATTTATTGAAGTTTTCAGATCTGTTTACTGCTACATTAGATCCAAGTACTTTCTTTTTGGATCTGAGTTTATATTTATATTGATCAAGTGGATCTGAGTTTATATTTATATTGATCAGAGTTTTCTCTACAAGTTTGTTGTTGTCCTTCTTAGATATACATGCTAAGTATTCTATCTCTGTTTGAGTTACAGATTTAGTTGCTTTAATCATTGAAATTTAAAAGAGGCTATTGTTCTGAAATTTTACCCTAAATCTAACACGAAGATCCCAAAAGGCTAGGGAGATGGAGGGATACATATGGAAAGTGACAAGTATGGTAGGGAACAAACGATGACATTCAAGGAACCACCTAGTAGCAACCTATACCTGAGGGAAACCAACTTACTAGGGACACAATGACACCCCCCTCAGGTTCAAATAAGGAAAAGAGAAAAAATTCAAAGAAAATGTTCTGAAATAAATAAAGATCCTTTACAACATGTTCAAATGCTTTAAATATCAGAGTGATACGTACCATGATACCTGGACTCATTACCTCATGGAGCAAAACCTACTGCCTTGTGGGAACCAGGCCGGTGTGGTGGATGTTGTTGTTGGTGATGTATGCATCAATGGAAAGAAGGGCCCCTCCAGGGCTATGCTCTGTCCATCTGGCTCTCGACACTCCATGTCTACAACCTGTGGGCCTCGATACATGATCTCCTTAGTTACCCCTAGGTTGGGTGTAACAAGGTCTAGACCAGCTCGTCACCTTTGGTTTTATGATCATCTCACTGTATCTAGTAACATTTGTTTCAATCTCACCATCACATGGTTGTCCATCATTTTTCCAGCAGCTACCAATATCAATAAGATAAAACTGGCTATATACAACAACTACCACAAAATTTAATTTGCACAAGGACAATAAAGTGTACAAATTTACACCATCATCAATCAATTCACAAGTATGCAACAAAAATGCAACCAAGTAGAACAATTTTCTCAAGAAGAATGACACAACGAGCAATGAAATTAACACTACACAGGCCTTTGAATGGATCCATGACAAAATTTGTTCTACACCAATACCTGAACCTCTTGGCATACAACAGCCTTTGGCCATAAGTGTTATGCTTAAGCAAGGAGGGCATCTAGTAAGTTATCATTAGGAGACTCTTCAGCATGACAGAAAGTTCCACCCCCCAGTTCAAACAAACTATATTTTCACCTGCACTCTAAAAGATGCACTAGTCCATACCAAGACAACTACAACTCAAGGAAAGTAGACTATTAGATACTTGGTTAAAAGGGAATTTTTAGTTTGAGAAACATTTTTTCTTATTTATTTTTTAATAAATTGGAAACAATTTCCTTTAAACAGGGAGGAAGTGATGAGCACTAAAAATACATACTCATAAAAAGATGAATCTATAATTTCATCTTCATCTCCAATCTCTAGCACAAATTTGTACTAATTTTGTAATATATATGTTAATGCAAACATAAAGAAATTTAAGGTAGTCACCTCTCCAAATTTCTCACTTCCACTGTGTGCTTGTAACAATATTACTTTTCCTTCATTAAATTAAAAATAATGGGCCACATAATGGGTGGAATCCTTGGTTCAATGTTTCCTATCCAAATCATGCCTTGACCTTCTTTGGTTTCATTTAGGGAAGCTCTCATGGCTATAATGTCACATACCTCTTAAAAGGATAAAACTACATAACCATTTAGCATTTGATGTCGATACACCCATAATTGGGGAAAACCCATTCTATGTATACCTGAAACTTATATTTGACACAAGAGACTGCAGCGATGTGGAGACAGGCACAAGAACAACGTAGGAATGCAAGGATTTTTCAGCTAAGCAAATGCACTCCATCATACTCAGACTAATCATATTGCCCATATCATTGCTGATTACACTTCCAAAGAAATATCTTAGAAAGTGATAGACTATGGCTTTTGCTAAGGAGAATGGTCCTCATCCACTGGTTACCAATCTCTAAAGAGTACGATAGAGGATGACAAGGGTTATCTTACACTTAAATGAGAATTCCTATAAAGATGATCATAAGAGAAAAGAACACGGCCCTTGTTACAACAATGCAAAATGTTTCTTATCGCAGTTATTACCATACATGAGCAGCTGGGAACCTTGCAAACTCGCAAAATTGGCATTCAAAATGTAAAGTTGGTGTGATAATTGAATGATGAACAAGAAAATTTGAACTATGGATATCTCAAGAACATAGCACATTATATCATCTCTACATGTTTTTTTAATAATTTCGTTGAGGTTGTTCTTGTAGGCAACAGGATTAGTTTCCAACCGTTTCTAAACTGTATGGCATCATATATATACTTTGTATTTCTCATTGATTAATTTGAACGAAGCTTGGCTTTGCTTCCTCGGTCTCCAGGTGTTGGGAGTCGGTTTTCATCCTAGTTTCTTAAGTTGGTATCAGAGCAGGGCTTTGCTTCCCGGTCTCCGGGTGTTGGGAGTCGGTTTTCATCCTAGTTTCTTAAGTTGATATCAGAGCAGGAGGAGGAGCGTCCCTCCAGCATAAAGATAGCATCGGATCGAATCGCTTTAACTGTTGGGCGTCGCTGTGGTTGGATCACAGTAAGGAGAGAGTCGATCGTTCTACAGACAGCGTCCCTGCAGGTATCGTTGCTGCTCAATATTTGATCTCGCTGCTCAATATTTGAGAGAGGCGGATAGTTGTCTGAGGGAAAGAGGCGGATCAATTACCACGTGGAGCACCTGCGTGGAGAGGGAGTGGAGCTGACTGTTGAGCGTGGAGGGCGATTGGATGCCTGGACAACAACTGTTGGATCACTGTAAGGAGAGAGTCGATCGTTCTACAGAGAGCGTCCTTGCTGGTATCACTGCTGCTCAATATTTGATCTCACTGCTCAATATTTGAGAGAGGCGGATCGTTGTCTGAAGGAGAGAGGCGGATCGATTACCACGTGGAGCACCTGCGTGGAGAGGGCGTGGAGCTGCCTGTTGAGCGTGGAGGGCGATTGGCTGCCTGGACAGCAACTGTGTATCCCTCCTAGTTGGATAATTCTCCGTCCAAGTTGTTGTAGGTGGAATCTTCGTCCAAAATCGCTGCCAGTTGCATTCTCCGCCAAAGAATCTCCGCGCACCCTCATCTGTGTATCCCTCCTCGCTGAACGGATCGCTTGTTGGTGAAGCGGATCGTGGAATTGAGCGTGGAGAGAGGTTGCGCGACCTGCCTCCTCTGCCTCATCTGTTTATCAGAGCCGTCTCGTGGAGCATCTAGGTGAGAGTGGGTAGAGCATCTGCGTGGAGAATTCATGAGAGTGGGTAGAGCATCTGCGTGGAGAATTCATTGTCGTGGAGAGGCTCAGATCGCGACCTACATAACCTACTACTCCTTTACTGTGTGGGAATTGAGGGAGTAGTGAATGAGAGAGGCCGTATTGAAGTTCGCCCATTTGTAACCTCTCACGAGATGGTGAATCTGCTGGTAGAAATGGCTCGAATTTCATCAATTGGAAATTCAAGATGCAAACTTTGATGGAAGGTTATAGGGTATGGACGATCACAAAATGAGATGAAGCGTGACCCGATGCAACGCGTGACAATGAAAACAATCTTATATGAGAACAAAGCCAAAGTATTGTTGAGAATGTCATTTAAAGATAACATAATTTTGCATATTAGAAATGCTAAGATTTCTAGTGAAACCTGGAAAGCACTCAAAGATATGTATCAAATTAATAATACAAATCGTATTCTTTTTCTAAAGAGTAAATTGCTAAGTATTAAAATGGATATAAATGAGTTTGTTAGTGCTTTTCTTGGGCGAATTAAAGAAATGAAAGATAAATTAGGAGATATAGGAGAAAAAGTGTCAAACACTGATCTTGTCACAATTGCCCTAAATGAAATGCTAGAGGACTATCAAATGTTTATAACGGGCCTTGTAGCGAGGGAAAAAACTCCTACTTTTGAGAAACTAACAGGTATATTGTTGCAAGAGGAAGAGAGGCGTGCGAATTTGAAGCCTTAGAATTCAGACTTAGCACTATGGACAAAGAAGAGATTCCCTAAAGAGAAACCACGAGAAGGAGGCACAGGAGGAAGTTCATTTCAAAGGAAGTAATTTCCAAAGCCAAATCAAAGTATGCCATCGAATAGAAATGAACCTAAGTACTTCTATTGTGGTAGGATTGGACATCTTGCCAGATAATATTATAAGAAGAAAAACGATGATGAGGCTAGGCATAGAAATAGAAAACATTCAAGACATTTTGCAGAAGAAAACTCGAATATTGATTCAAAATATCTCAAATTGTTTTTGTCTAATGTTGCATTGTCTGTTGAAACTGAAGGATTTTGATGCATGGTTTGTTGATTTTGGTGCTTCAATTCACATGATATGTAATAAGAATTGGTATATAAACTTTAAAGAAACACATAATGGTGCCCATATTTATCTTGGAGATGATCGCTCTTATCAAATCGCGGGATATGGAGATATTCCAGTAACACTTCTGAATGGTACTGTCAGACACATTTGCAATGTTGTGTATGTCCCTGGGATAAAGAAAAACTTGATTTTTGTGTCCATCATTACAGATCAGAATTTGAAGGTCGAATTTTTCAAGACACATTGTATAGTGAAGGACTTGCAAGATCATTACAATATTGTTTCTTCAGGAGTCAGAGTTGGAGGTCTGTACAAACTTGATGTCACCAGCAAGAATCATCAATCTTTGACTTCTGCAACTATGCCTACAGAAACTCTTTGGCACCAAAGGTATGATCACATTAATTATCATGATTTGTTGTTATTAAAAAAACAAAGTATGGTTGAAGGACTCCCTATGTTGAAGAATGAGTATGTTGCTTGTGAAGGTTGTGCATTAGGAAAGATGCACATAAATGAATTCCCCTCTAATCTTGACAGGAGAAAAAAAGATCTATTAGAACTTGTGCACACTGATGTTTATGGACCAATGCAAACAAGGTCACTAGGAGGTGCTTATTATTTCTTATTGTTTATTGATGATTGCACAAAATACACATGGGTTTGTTTCCTTAGGAAAAAGAGTGACGTTTTTTAATACTTAAAGGAATTTAAAAACATGGTGGAGAAGAAAAAAAGAAAACCCATCAAAATCGTCTGCTCAGATCAAGGGGGGGAGTATAGATTGGAGAACTTCATCAAGTATTGCAAAGATCATGGAATAGTACAACAATTTACAATACCCCACACTCCACAACAGAATGGAGTTACAGAAAGGAAAAACAAAACTCTGGTGGAGTGTGCACGAAGTATGATGAAAGGTAAGAATCTCTCAAATGCTTTTTGGGCTGAGGCCATTAGCACTATTGTTTACTTAAAGAATAGAAGTTCAACAAGGTGTCTTGATCATAAAACTCATTTCGAAGCCTTCTAATGATTCTAAACCAGCAGTTAATAATTTGAGGATATTTGGGGGTAAGGCTTTTGCACATATTCCAAAGGAGAACAGGAAGAAGCTTGATGCTAAAGATATCAAATGTACTTTTATAGGGTATTGTTCAGAATTTAAAGCATATAAACTGTTTGATCCATCTACTCACAAAGTGTTTGCAAGTAGAGATGTAATTTTCCATGAACAGGCAGAAGGAAATAATGAAGACAATAGTCATGAAGGATGGCGTGTACTTCTTGAAGATGAGGAGGTCAAAGAAGAGAAGCAACAACAGGAAAAGGCACCCAATGACATGGATACATCTAGCAGTGAAGAAGAATCTTCACAAAACGAAGAAGAAGTCACCAACCAATTGGGAAGATCTTCACGACAGGTTCGTCCACCTAAAAAGTATAAAGATTATGCCTTGATGAGTAATATTTCAAATGTCATAGAACCCATGAGTTTTAATGAAGCTAATGAACATGAAGTGTGGAGAAAAGCAATGGAGGAAGAATACGACTCTATAATGAAAAACAAAACTTGGGAATTGACTGAATTGCCTAAAGATAAAAATCTCATAGGATGTAAATGGATATACAAACCTAAATTCAAAGAAGATAGTAGTATAAATAAATATAAAGCCAGATTGGTGGCAAAAGGGTATTCATAGAAAGAGGGCATTGATTATGTAGAAACATTTGCACCAGTAGCTAAATTAAACACTATAAGAATGTTAATTGCACTAGCTACAAAATACCATTGGAAGCTTCACCATTTTTTGAATGGTGAGTTAAAGAAGGAGGTTTACCTTGCTCAACTAGAGGGGTTTGTGAAAAGTGGTCAGGAACATTTAGTGTGTAAATTAAAGTAAGCATTGCATGGACTGAAACAGGCACCTAGGTCATGGTATGAGAAGATAGATTCCTTCTTTCTTCAACAACCTTTTATGAGGAGCAAAAGTGATCCAAATATGTATACCAAGTTTAATGAAAAGGGGCATGTTGTATTGATTTCCTTATATGTCAATGATTTAATTATTACAGGAAATTCAGAAAAATTGATTAGTGGAATTAAGAAGCAGATGTCACAGGTATTTGAAATGAAAAATCTTGGTGAGTTACATTACTGCCTAGGTCTTGAAGTTTGGAGAAATGCTGGTCAAACCTTTGTGTCTCAAGGTAAATATGTCAGAGAAGTACTTAAGAGGTTTAAAATGGATCAGTGTAAAGTTTTTCATGTTCTAATGTAACAGGACACGAAACTTTACTGTGATGATGGTTCGAAGGAGGTAAATGACACAATGTATATATAGATGGTGGGAAGCTTGAACTATCTCACTACAACCAGACCTGATATAGCATACTATGTTAGTGTGTTAAGTCAGTTTATGAAAAAACCTCTAGAAAGCCATTCAAATGCAACGAAAGGGGTACTCAGGTAGCTCAAAGGCACACTTGATTATGGTATTAAATATACTTATTCATTCGATGCTGAGCTGACAGGTTACTCAGATTCAGACTGGGCTGGAAATCCAGATGATCGGAGATCTACTACAGGTTATGCTTTTGCGATTGGATCTGGGATTGTTTCATGGAGCAGTAAGAAGCAACCTACTATATCTTTGTCATCCACTGAGGAAAAATATAAAGCGTTGTGTGTAGCAACTTGTGACGTTGTTTGGTTGAGAAGACTAGTTTAAGATGTTGGAGAAGAGAAAAGGAAAGCTACGATAATCAAATGTGATAACCAGAGCTCAATCAAGTTGGCAAATAATCCAGTTTATCATTCAAGGAAAAAACATGTTGATACTCAGTTCCATTTTGTTCGAGAAAAGATGCAATCTAATGACATTTCTTTAATGCATTGTAATATTAGTGAAAATGCTATTGATATTTTCACTAAGCCTCTTGGGAAGATCAAATTTGAACTATTTAGAGAGATGTAAGGTGTGGATGTCAATCCTTTCTCCATTAAAAAGGAGACTTAGAGATAATGGAGATTAGTTGCGGAGGATTAGCTTCCAACCGTTTCTAAACTATATGGCATCATATATATACTTCGTATTTCTCATTGATTAGTTTGAATGAAGCTTGGCTTTGCTTCCCCGGTCTCCATGGGTTGGGAATCGGTTTTCATCCTTGTTTCTTAAGTGGCCTGGGGAAGATCAAAAGGTCAGTACCTTCCTAAACTATTTTGGCTATAAGAATATTTATAACTTAAACACATACACAAAAGCGTCTGGTGATATTTTTAACGCTATAAGCGTGCGATATGCAACTTTTGCAGGGATAACAAATTTTCTGCTATAGAGAACCAATGTTCTCAATGCCATTGGGACAACAATAACATTGCAAACATGGGTTAATAAAATAAATCTAACCCATTAACTCCCTAGTGGCAACATTAAACATATGTGACCAAATATGTATAAAAGCAAACTTGGAAATACACTCAATTTGAATAGAAATAAAATTAAGTAGTATCCTCAATTTCAGTAATGTATGTTCCACACAATGGCTCCAATTTTTTGTCCTATTGCCAACTCTTATAGTGCCAACTAGTTTCCTCCCAATCATACTTAGGGAAAGCTTCCTTCTGTGAGACCCCTGAGCGATGTGGGTTCATAACCTTTTTTTATTTGCAGAATGTACTTAGCCTAGATTTTATCATCCACTAGTAAACATCCATATTAGTAATGCTATATTTCCTCTATGTATCTCATGTATCATTTGGTTGACAAAATTTTTGCAGCGTTTCTATAATGTTCTCTCAAGTTTCCGCAAAGCATGGATTTCATTGTCTATTTAAAGGCTTGGTAAGGCTAGCCACCTCACCCCCCTCGATGCAATATTAGCCATTTTTCTTATTTGTTTAATTTTATAATTTCTTTATTATTAATCACCCTCTTGTGAGGTGTCAATGCCTTTTTTTTTCTTATTTATTTCATTTTCCTTTAATTATTCATTCAAGTTTTTAATAAAATATTAATATGTTCAGGAGCCCCCTAAAGTGAGTAGTTAAATTAATTCAACCATGATTTGTTTTTAAATTTTTTACCTTAGCTTAGTCCGACATCTCGAAGAATTAACTACTTGGGGAGTAAGGTCATCCCACCTTACTGCATGCCTCCCAATAATAAGACAATATATTCTACAATTAGAGACTCCATGTATTGATCGAGACTTTACATCTCAGTTGAGACTCCACGTCTCAATTGGGACTCCACATTTCAGTTGAGACTCCATGTCTCCATTACATTATGCAATTAGAGACTCTACGTCTCTGTTGAGACTCCGTGTCTCATTTGAGACTCCACATCTCCATTATATTCTACAATTAGAGACTTTACATCTCTATTGAAACTTCGTTCCTCAGTTGAGACTCCATGTCTCCATTAAGGATTTACTTGTTATGGCCCACACCCATCTGTTGGCAAGGCTTGCCTTGTATCCTGCACATGCAACAACCATGCATATATCATGTAGGTCAATATCATATAAGCATCAAATAATTAATTGTTCACTATTAGTCGTTACCCTCCATGGGTATTCACTGTTTGATTCCCAATCTGGAGTTCTCCCAACAACCATATCCACATGTGTCCCCTTTAGGTGTCCAATCTCCTACATCACTTAGATCAAGTCACAAAATATAAGAAAAATGTTTAGAAACAAAGTCACTATACTCTTCAGTTAACACTCGGGTTAACCTTATAATCCATGTCAAAAAAGAGTAAGGCAAGGAGGGGCGTTACAGATTGTAAAAGGTGTGAAAAGCTAACTCATGCAATTCGATGTACCACTTCATAAAAATCATGTAAGAGTGCATTGAAAGAATCGTAATCGAATGGAGTCATTGTTCAATGAATTTGACAAGAACCATAGGCGAAATGTTGTGATATGGTCGACCAGATCCTCACTAGGTTTTACTTTGAACTTAGGAATGTTTGAGGGTAATTTGGTGGGGACCGAGGGCCAATTCAGATCATGACACATCAGGTCATTCATTAGTTTTGATCAATCTGGAAAGTTTAATGTTGCCAAAAAGGGAATCCTCAGTTGTGGCATTGAATTCCAACTATCGAGGATGGGAGCCCCAAGTTGGTTTGCAACTGGAAAAGGAAATCATGGGTTGTAACTTGCAATGGATTTCCAAGAAGAGCTCGTTGACTGGTCCAAGGTTTTGATAAAAACCATGAGGTGTCTGGCCAAAGGGAGAAAAGATTCCACCCAACGGGTTTCCATAAGAGTAAAAAAGGATTTCCCCCTTCTGACATCCCTTGTTAAGGGAAGGTCCCTTGTGCAGGATTCCTCTAACTTTGGAAAGGGTTTCCCCCTGTAGACATCCTAGATGAAGGGAAAGGGTTGCTCCTGAAACTACCAAAAAAAGTGAAGGGGTTATAAGTTGAAGGCGTGCTGAAGGATCAAATCCTCTGCTCATCAGAACACTCCATACCACAAAGGGAGTAGGCCCAGAAGATGGGAAAGACCCCCTTTTGAGTGAGGGGATTGAAGGAGGGATATGTCCCCCACCCCAGGGACAACCTTGCAAGAGAGTTGTAGAACTCCCTTCCCCAAAGCTAGGGTTCTGAGTGATCTATTGAGAACTGGCTGAAACATTTTTCATTCCTATCGACGACATCCCAAATGAAAACGCATTAGAAATAGATGGAAATGATGGATTTGCACTCAAAGGCTGAGTGAACCCAATAATCAACGACATTGAGCTACTAACAGACATAGCCATCATGGCTTGATTCACATTAGTCTTCTAGGAAGAAGGGTGAGGGGGGTGACCCCTCCCCCAACTATAGTCGAAGTGGGGGTTGAAGGGACTCCCGACCCTAACACATTCAAGGTGTCGTCCATAACATACCACTGAAGAGGACAGTTTCTAGTGTTTCCTGACTTAAAATTCAGAAGATGCACTAAAATTGGATCGCATGGCCTAGTTAATAGAGGGTTCCAAGGTCTAACAAAGCCTTCAAATTTGTTAGACCTGAAATACATGTAACCTTTAGTGCATAAGCATTTGATTTTGCAATATTAGGCTGCAATAGATCAATGGGACCAATCAACAGAAAGAAAAAGATTGGTCTAGTCGACGCCTTAGAGGAGGCAGTGGAGAATTTACTCTTATTAGTGAAAGGCCTTAGACCCTTTGAGACTGATGAAGTGATTGGTCAGCCACTTTAAATCAATGATTCAAGATAGCCACCAACTAACTTGCTAAGGTTGACTACACGCACATAACACACAACTACGAAAATTCCCTAAGGAAACACCACACGCGAAACACTTATTCAATACCCTAACTTGGGTGGATTGGGTCCCGAGACTAAAGCAACAAAGAAGTCAGGAAAATTTTCCTTCTGGAAAACAGAACAGGTTGATTAAGTCCCATGACTGAAGAACAAAGGAGTGAGAAGTAGTTACCCCGACCTCCACATAAAATCCCTACCTAGTGCAAGCAACCCTCACTTCGTAGGTCACCCTCCAGGCGTATTGATAGTGTGATACGACGTATGCCTTAGGTACCATGAGAAACCCCCCGCAGTCACCTTTGTGGAACCTAGGAAAGGCTACTAAAGCTACCAACCTGCAGTCGGCTTCTAGGGGATACAATTGATAGTCAAGATCAAACATATGGGTGAAATAGCTACACCCGAAGCTCCAAAAGAGATACCTCATAGAGAGGTGTAGGAACTAACGATACCCCCATATATGATCAATCTACTATGCTTGGTCAAGTCTCAGAGCGGTAATCTCTTCAACTCTTATTTATGTGACCTTGTGTTTAACTCTTGTGTTAGAGGAGGCTCTCGGCTATACCTATATGAAAATTGGATTTTTACTCTCCCTAAGTTAGACTCCTATGTTCATTCAATGGCCTTGGAGAGTCATATCTCCAATCCTAATCCAAGGCCCTAAAMTAGACTAGTTTGTGAACCCTWAAAACAAAAGTGCAGT
Source organism: Picea glauca (assembly GCA_000966675.3). NCBI lineage: Eukaryota > Viridiplantae > Streptophyta > Pinopsida > Pinales > Pinaceae > Picea > Picea glauca. The sequence goes on along the minus strand of JZKD02S1907187.1, from coordinate 306,134 downwards.
TGATTTTATATTACGCATTAATTTTTATCAGTCTTGTTACTCAAAGGTTGATGGATGTGAAACTARTGATGTTTTTGAGACTGCGCAAAAATTGAAATATTTAAGAACATTATTGTTAAGAAAAGAAAAGCTAATTCTTCAATGGAAAAAGGTGTTACAAGAACACTTCTACATGCAAGCTCTTTAACTTTCAAATGCAATGCACTTCAATTTCAATGTAAATGAGTAATGAAAGCTTATACTCTAGATGCAATGAAAAATTTGATGTAATCATTTCTTTGAATTCAATGCAATTGTTCAAAACAAGCAAAACTGAATCTTTTCCTTTTCACACAAAACTATGACCAATACCAACGAAAACTCAAAATTTTTCAAGAATGCAAGTATGCTTTTTGAAATCAATGCACAAAGGAGAAGAAATAATGCTAGGAAAATAACTTTCTTTTCAGAGATAAAAAGGGTAAATACTAAAATAAAATGACAAAGCAAACTTCTTATTTTATTTTATGGTTATTGAAGAAAAACGAAAATGAAAAACTAGTATAATTTTTCTTTTTCTAGTTGAACAAGTAAAGTTAAGGTAGAGAGATAGAAAGGACTCAAATAGAGTCTTTTAGATAAGGGCTACTAGAACAACCCAAGAAAGAAAAGACTCGGCAGAATAACCTTCACACTACCAAACTAAGCTTGAAGCAACAATCAATGGAACTAAATATTTGTTTTCTTTTCCTTATGAAAGTAACTAACTTAAGTGATTTCTGAAACTGGTAGCATGTTATAGAGAGCCAAAGGACCCTGAAATATCCTAGAAAACTAAGCAAAACTCCTACAAATTCTAAGAAGAGTTGAAAAACTCTTACTCGGGAGATGTACACGACTGTGCATAGAGAAGAATGCACGTGTACACACTTTTTTCAAAGGTAAAGTGTGTATGTACACACCTGTCTACATAGTAGGTCATGTATACAACCCTAAACCTTCTAGAAATACTAAAAATAAAGGGGCAGAAGGCTTGCAAAGGCACAAAAAAAACTCTAAAGCACTAAACTACTCAATAAAGACAAGAAAAACTAGACAAACAAGAAAAACAAATGAAATCACCTATAGCTAATCCAACAAAGGAGACAATCCCCAATGGATTTTTCAGTTTTGTTATGAAGAAATTTTCATATGGCTATGGGTTAAATCCAAAACAAAGCGATGACCTTTAAAGAGTGATTTCAAACTCACAATTGCAACCAAGCAATTTTGTAACTAACTAGTAGTAAGGAAGAAAGAACATAATGGGTTTCCTACATCTGATGATGATCCTGTTATTGCACAATTTGTACTTGCCCAAATCCCAAGGCAAGTGGATAAAAAATTGGTGTAACTGGGAATGACCTATCACTATCACATTAATAGGAAATACCTTTCTATTTAGGACTATGTTGTAGTACCCCGAGGGAGACGTCCCTAGCGACTTGAGGATTTGAGAAGGATAAGGAAAATGATCCAAGAATATCCCTTCCCTCTCACAGGTCACTCAAGTTAAAATGGTTATTTAAGTCTTATTGAAGATGAAGCAAAATAATATTATTGTGTACCTGCCTAGAACAAGACAACAAAGAAAAAAGGGGCACTTTCCAAGTACCAAAATTATATTAGTGCTTCATAGGACAATGAACTCTTAAGAAATGTACTAGCTGGTATAAAATTGCAGCAGTATAACAACTTATAACATCAAATGATAATTTTGTAACAACCACAATAATTATGCTTCAAAATTCTTGGTAAAAGACTCGAAATAATAGCTTTAACTAGGCAAATTGATAATAGATAGTCACAAGCAGTTTTAGCAATGTCTAGCTAGCATAACATATCACTTTTATGGTTAATTTTTTGTTATTAGATGGATGTAGCAATATTTTTCAACAACAACAAGTAGGTTAGTGATTTAGGCTAATCTAAGGTTAGTAGGAGTTAGTAGGTGTTCAAGAGAAGATTTTCTGATCAACATTTGTAATGGGTAGACGAGTGCCTTCTAGGGTAATGGAGTCAATGATGTCATCAACAAATCTTAGGGGAAAATAACAATGATAATATTTATCCAAAGGGGATGGAGAGGATGAGAGAGGTGTTGGTATCCCAAGGCCTAAAAAATCCAAGTCCTAGAGATAATTGCTAGAAAGTAATAAAAATTAGGCCCTAGCGATTTCTCTTTTCCTTAGAAAAATTGAAATAAAATATGCAATAGTTAATGAAGTAGGGTTACTAGAGTGCTACAATGGTAGGTCTCTAGTATCTACTTCTAGATAGGTGCATTTCAAGAAATCTTAGCAAGTGGAAGATTATAGAGAAAAAGATAGTAACATATGTCTTTCTCCTAGGGTTTCAAGCAAGCAATTTCATAATATTTGACATGAAACAATTAAATTCACCATAAGCATTCATTCACAATAAATAAATGCATATTTTCTACTTACTTCACCAAGAATAATCAAGCAGAAACCCTAGTTGAAGATCCTCCACATGAAAATTTGTCAAAATACATCAAGATTTGCCTCCCCAAAAGTTGCGCACCACTTAATTTCAGCGAATAACCCTTAAAGAGGGTCGAATTTCAGACCACCACTTGTGTGATGAGTGAATGATGATAAAATGAGAGTTTTCTCTCTCTATTTATACAGTAATTATGACCTTTAATTAAAATCAGGTTATCAAAAGGTTGGCATGGCCAAATTACATCAAAAATCTAGTTTTTACATAAATGTCTTTAATTAAACCCTAAAATCACTTTTAGAGGTGACGTCATGCCCTTCTAGGGTGATGTTGAGCCTCCTGAGTGGAACATTGGGCCTCATCTGCAAAACGTTAGGCCTGCCAAGCCCCTGGATGATGCCACATGTGCCAATTAGCACACAACTGCCTCCATAATGCCAATCCTGACGTTGGGTGACGTCTAGGGTAACAAAGGTGATGTCATGGGCCTCCTAAGGCCAATGTCTAGGTGGAAGAGAAAGATCCTTCTGGTTCTAGGTCTGCCAAAGTGTCTCTGGTGAAAATTCATTATTTCTTCCTGGTACAAGTCTATGACATCTCTATGCCCCTAGCTGGGGTCACAACATCCATCTGTGGGATTTTAGCCCCATGGAGGTCTGAGCTAATCATCTCCCCATATGTACCTGTCCACTGAGAAAATTCCTACAAAAACAACAAGTACACCCTCCATGGGCTCATAATTCACAAGGATCATAACAATGTCAATCACATCCAATAATCAAATTACCCAAACATGTGCATTAAATCCCCCCTTTACCCAGACAAATGCTCAAAGACATTATGTAGTTTAACAAGTCACGTTTGGAGAGAGTCTTAGGATGTATGATTGGGATAATCCTCCTCAAGTTTTGGGTGTTTCCCAGGTGAGAGCCAATCTAGGTCATGTAAGTGTGTGAAATAGAGTAGGGGAAATGTTTGGGCAAAGGGTGCAGTGATAACAGGGAAATGTAGGTCTTGCCTATGGGTGCCTCTGTAGAGGGAGAGATGCACCTTATCATGTATGCCATTGTTTCCTAGCCCATTCAATGGTTTTTATTCTAAGTCTTATTTCTTTTGATCTTTTTTTGTTTTCAAGGGAAAATCTAGGGGACACTGTTCTGACGTGGTGACCATAGGTGACAATGTTACCCACAAGAATTTCACAGAAATGAGAAGGTTGGCTCGTGATGCGACCCCCTTTCCCTTGGCTATTCCACCAAGATCCACTACCCTGGTTTGGTGACCAGATATATGGTAGTGTCATAATGTTACATGCTTATGGACCTAATAGGCCGACTCATGATGAGACCTCCCATCCACCAACTAGTACCTTGGGTTTTGTTTTATCTTACAGGTCCCCTTTTCTTACTAAGAAGCTTTTAATTGTTTTCTCGAGAATCCCTGGGCAAATCATCTCGAAGGTTTCATTTTTTGATTTTAACTCTTTCCAGCTACTATTACCCTCTGGGCCTTTATCCCCTTCTTTCCACAAGGCAAGGTACAACCCTTCCTAGTGTGGAAAACCCAATATCTTTAAGGGTATAAAATTATGCTCTTTAACTTGTTCATACTTGGAAGGGTGACATAAATCCCTAGTAAGTTGTCTCCCCTTTAGGATGAGTTGTCACTAGGTGGGTCTATGGTTATTATTCTCCTCTAGCCTTAGGAACATTTTATACTCTCTCAAAGTGGTTGGACTCACATAGATGATTTTAGGGGCTAAATTTCACAAATGGGCTGATTTTCCATGGTTTTTCCCAAAACACGATTCGCTAATTTCCATTTTTTCTAAAACCAATTCGCCCAAATTCTATAGAATAAATTTATTTTACCTTAAAAATCGGCAAAATTTTATAGAAACTATATAAAATCCTTATAAATTTGAATATTTTTACAAAAGTAACGCCAAACATTTTACTTTTTGCATATTAAGGACTAGTAAGATTAGCCTAGGTTTATACATTTTAATATAAATTTCCATCCTTAAACTCATCCCTGGGTTGGAGTGGTTAAAAACAATTGTGTATGGGGAATAGGAGGTCAGGAACTAGGTGAGACCATGAACCCCACCCAAAAATATGAAAAAAAATGTTTTTTTGAATAAAATTAAGGTGTATGTGCCCTATAATGGAGTAACATGTGTATGTACTCACCTTACATAGCTAGTAGAGAGCGTATATGTAAAAAAAAATGTGTTTTTTGATGAATCCAGAGAAGGAAAGGGGGATTAAGGTCTGCAAGTGGGAAATGGAAAGGCCAATCATGTCATCAATGCATATGTGTTGGAAATTTATGCTACAACATTAGGGGAATATTATTCTCACTCAAGTGCTCTCTTTATTCATGAAATAGGTATTATCTCATAAAATAAAGGAATGAAGCGCTCTTCCTCCTAGTAAATAGGAATTTTTATGATCCCATGATTTTGGAAACCCATGTTATTACAAGGTAGGTTTGTTCCCATGGTTTTGGAAACCCATGGTATTTTCCCATTGTATTACATGGTAGGTATTTTCCCACGGTTTTGGAAACCCGTGTTAGGTACATGTGTATGTATACTTTAGTACACTTTTTGAGAAGGTCCTATATGTGCCCCTAGGGTGGAAAATATAATTGAAACAATTTCCCCCTAATGTGTGAGTTCAATAGAGGAATGGATGGTCGAAACATATTACAATAACTCTAAATGTGAGGTGGCATAAGGAAAGAGTTGAAGAGAATGGAAACAATGAATACCTGGAACCATACATCAACCAAACATATATGGATCATCCCTAAGGTAGGCATACTCATGCT
>JZKD02S1907187.1:283549-300300 GCA_000966675.3 Picea glauca | reverse complement strand
CTGTGAGGTTGAGATGAAGAAAAGATGATTTTCCATGCATTTAAATGAATCCAACAGTATATAAATGCATGAGTTGGGCATAAACCATGAATCCAACAACATAACACTTATACAATTAACTTGCAGGTGTACAAATATATATCTATTGAATATGAAACAATCATCAAATCGATAAAGAAATATATAACAACAGTGGAAGTTGTACCAAATTGTCATTTCCGAAATATATTGATCTCACTGTAAATTACAAAAATAGAATATAGAACATAGATGAATTTAAAGAAGCTTAATACAAAAAATAGAAAGAGAACAAGGCTCTACAAAAATGAGAAGTGAATCCATGGAGGATTCCTTCGAACTCATAAATTTATAGCTAATGGCCTCTCAAGCTCATTACCAAGGACATGATTCTCCTTGCTGTTAAAATTCCTAACCTATAACTCCACCCCCCCAAGAAGTCTTCGGTCATTTCCTTTAACCTCAACGAATGTTGCCTTCATGCCTCCAATCATGGAACTAATTTTCTGAAATAGAATAAAGATATGACAACTTTGGAGGGCTCGACAACTCGAAGAGTTAGTTGTCTCATCTATCCATGAAAAAAATAGTTTTTTACTATGAATTTATTCTTCATTTACTCCCTTGACACTTGTCCCTTTTCACCAACTTGTAAGGCCAAGTTATCATTCTTCGATAATCCGTATCTAAAAATTGTTCTTTCAAATGTTGAGTCGACAATTATATAGTATCCAATCTCTGCAAGCACAAGAATATGATGACATCATGAATACCAAAACATTGGAACTATGCCAATATCAAACATTGTCGACTTCTGTCAACAATGGTACATGCTTCCTAACATATTCCCAACTATGTGAAGAACCCTCTGTGCATCCATCGAGTAATCGTGACACCGATAGATTGGACCACTGGGTCACCAGGAAAAATGTGACACCATTCAACCAAAAAAAATGGGTCACCGGGAGATTTAGGATTATTAGCCATCAGATCGTTGGGACATTGGGCTATTAGTCAACCAGACAACCAGAAAAATGAACCACCGGTCAATTGGACCAATGCCCACTGGGGAATAAACTCTTGAACCCTTTCTACTCTATAACTAGCCACCAGGACCACTAGGACACTGGGACACTATACCACCGAGACACCAAACCACTGAGCATCGAGAAATTGTACCACCAGGACACTGGACCACCGGTCACTAGAAGGAATAAACACTTATTTGTGAAGGATTTAAAGGCCAGTTTAGTTGAAATGGAGCCCGCTAAAAGTGGCAATTTTGCTAGGTTTATCCTTTGTTATACAATATCATATTTTCATATTGAGGCCATGTCACTACTACCTTGGTACTACCTTGGTGCCACATATATCCATGCTGAGGCCATGTCACTGCTATTGTGACAGGAAATTGGAAAAAATCTCAATTTTTTTTCGAGAAATTGAAATTTTTTTACGAAGTCAATTTAGGTTACAGCATTAGGCTCCATCTAGGGATTGTGTCTCCTTGCGAGGCACTAAAGAACTGTAGACCATGTTCCTTCACTCCTTAGTAATATGAAACTAAATCCCTATTTACACTTTGAAACTTGGAAAATATGAACTTGTATTCATATCCTCTTATTCTCGTACCTGTTAATCCACCACTTGACAACTGTCTGTACAAACTGAAAAACTGTTATGATTGCAAAACATAAACTAAAAAAAAATCTTGAAACTAAAAACTTAAGTAAATGCTCAACTTGAGCTTATTTGTATACTATAATTTCCTATTCTAATTAGTTGAGCCAATCTGATTAGGTAAAGTGAAACTCTTAGTGGAACCAAATAAGCAACTGAATGTTTGAATGAATCTTGCTTTCACCTTTATTTTAAAGTGAAATAAAAGTATGGATAATGGTAGCCTAATATGGAAATATGATCCATACTCACTGTAAATAAAAAATGAAAGACTTGAAATTTTTGAAACCTCCAGACATATTGTTATTGAGTCTTCAAAAGCATGAAATATTACTTCCTCTTGGTCCCAATAACTAAACTTTTGATCTTAAAACTCTACTTTTTCAATGAGGATTAATACTTCCACTAATTATGTTCACTAATCACAATATTTGTACTCTCGGGAATTAAAAGAAACATATCCTCTATCTGAAATTATTCATCTGAAGCACCATACACATAATACACTAGTCCAACACCATGCCCTTCTTTACATGCTAACATAAAAATCTGATCTTGCTCATTTCGTTTACAATTTTGCATTTTCTCACAATGAAACATACCTTCGAAGGTCAAGCTGCTTATCAACAATTTGATACTTTTCTTGAATATTAACATGAATAGAGGTTTTTTGAAAAGGGTTATAAACAACAATTTCTTCACATGAGTATGGATTCACATATTCTTCAATAGAAAATGAAATTAGTGACTCTAGAAAATCACAATCAACATACTCATCAAAAATAGGTTGCTTAGAAGAAAATTCACCATTGGATTTTTGCACTATTGATATCTTTGAGATATAATTATGAAGAAAGGATAGAAGCATTCCAAAACTACTTAGTTGATTTCCTTTAGGATTTGACTCAACATTTTCATAAATCTTATGTATAATTTTCAAAGCATCTAAGAGTCCTTCATTTCCTTGATAAAGCAAAAGTTTATTGACACATACCAATTTTTTTGAAAGTGCAGAAGATATTTGTAATTCATGACCATATTTGAAAGAAGAGGCATCCATATGATGAATAGAATCTTGATTGTTATCTCGAAAAATAGGAAGAAGTATTGTATATTCTTGTATATTCTCTAGTGCGTTTATGTGATCACCTTCCAATATATCTTCTATGTAATCTCCTAATGTGTCTATGATATCTCTTCATTTGAATATTCAAGGCTATCTTCTTCATTGTCACTGCTATAATAAGTTTCCCTTTCAAATTTTTGTTCACAATAGTCCTTGAAAAGGAGGTCAGTTAAATACATGGTCTTGCAATAAGAATGAAAAGCTCCATGAAAAACCCTTAATGAAGAAATAGAAGTAATGAGTAAGGATTTGTACCATTGTCAAGATCTCCGTTCAAAGATCTCATAAACATTTTCATTGGAACATCTTCATCAGAGATACCTAGTTGATGCATGCAAGCATGAAAATCCTTAAAGTGTTGTGCAAGACTTTCTTCATCATCTCCTCTGAATATAGGAAGACAATCTACCCAGTCTTTTATGTTAGGCATGGGGTTTGGAAAACCAGGTATAGCTGAGAAATCAAAAGGAGCATACCTTGCATCTATCTTAGCAACAAATGAACTTCTCATTTCAAAACCAATGGAGTCACCAGTGGAATCACAGTGGAGTCGTTAGGTGAATAACCAAACATCATGATTTCTGACCTTTGTTCACCTTAAAGGATTAGATCTAATATTCATAAAACCCATGGAAAGATATCAAACCTTCATTCCCCCAAAACGTTTCCAAAAATATGTTGTAACCTTGAGATGTTCTTGGCTTCTTAGGAACTATGGAAAGGCATATTAAAACCTACTTTAGGCCACAATCTGGCTCTTGGACTAGAGGGGGCTCCCTCATCAAATTCAAGAAAGGTGATTGCTTACTATCACTAAGCAACAAATCTCAACATTAAGCTCAGAATACCATATTTAAATGATATAGAAAAGGATAAATAGGTTTAGGATAAAATAATAACATACTGGAAATTAAAACTGTAAATATCTCAAACCAAAGGTCGTTCCATTGGGAGCGAAGTCTCATTCAATAGAGCACAATAAATGGTAATGATAGGTGGAAGAAAAGAGTATAATATTTAATCTTAGACCTAGTAGTGAGTGAGATTATACATAGGCATAAACCATGAATCCAAAAACATAACACTTATACAAATAACTTGCAGGTGTACGGATATATATCTACTAAATATGACACAATCATCAAATATATAAAGACATATATAACAATAGTGGAAGTTGTACTAAATTGTTGTCTCCAAAATATATTGATCTCACTACAAATTACAAAAAATGAATATAGAACGGAGATGAATTTAAGGAAGCTTAATACATAAAATACAAAGAGAACAAGGCTCTATAGAAATGAGAAGTGAATCCACAAAGGCCTTCGGACTCAAAAATTTACAGTCAATGGCCTCTCAGGCTCATTACCAAAGAAACAATCCTCCTTTCTATCAAAATTCTTAATGTCTAACTCCCCCCCAAGAAGTCTTCAATTGTTTCCTTTAACCTCATTGAATACTGTCTTCATGCCTCTAATCCTGGAAATGATTTTTCTAAAATAGAATAAAGATAAGACAACTTCGGAGGGCTCAACAACTAGAAGAGTTAGCTATCTCATCTATCCACGAAAATATGAATTTGTTTCTTTGAATTTATTCTTCAATTATCCCCTCGAAACTTGTCACTTTCCACCAATTTTTGATGCCAATTGTCTCATTCTTCGAGAAGCATTATCCATAAAATGTTCTTTCAAATGCTGAGTCGACCATTACATAGTTTATTGTCTTTGCAAGAATGAGAATATGATGGTGTCATGAATACCAAAACTTTGGAACTATGCCAATATCAAACACTATCGGCTTCTTTCAATAATGTTACACACTTCCTAACATATTCCCAACTGTGCGAAGAACTCTCCATGCATCCATTGGGTGGTTGTGACACTGGGCAATCAGACCACTAGGTCCCCATAAAAAATGGGCCACTGCTCAACCAAATAAAATCGATCACCAATATATTTAGGATCACCGACCACCAGACCATTGAGAAAATGAACCATCGGTTAACCAGACCAGTGCCCATCGGGGAATAAACTCTTGAACCATTTCTTATCTGTAACCGGCCACTAGGACCACTGGGACACTTGGACATTAGAACACAAGAACACCAGACCACCAGAAAACCGTGACACTGTACCACCAGGACACGGGACCATTGATCAATGGAAGGAATAAACACTTATTTGTGAAGGATTTAAAGGCTAGTTCGGTTGAATTGGAGCCCACTAGAGATAGTGATTCTAATAGGCTAATCCTTTGTTATGCAATGTCATATTTCCACATCAAGGTCATGCCACTACTACAGTGGTGCCACATATATCCACGTCGAGGCCATATCATTTCTCTGTGACAGGAAATTGGAAAATTTCTCGCAAATTTTGTGAGAAATCGAAAAAATTTGACGAAGTCAATTTAGGTTACAACATTGACAATGCATGAGGCATTTGAAGCACTCTCTGTAAGGGATATAAAAGTAACCAATCAAAGGAGTATATGACAGACTAATGGTATGGCTCCTAGGTAAGTTATAACCCAACTATAAGAGAATGATGCAAATAGGTCATATGTTCAAGGGTGACATGACTAACGCTTGCCCTTTTTTTGATAATGCATATTAATGGTAAAATCCCCCTTCACTTTTTTTTAAATTTGTTTTTAGTGTCTCATTCATAGTTTTATGAGCATGAAAGAGAGATAAAAGTGTGCTTGATAATGTCTTTTTCATTCAGTTTTTATGAGTCCGAAAAATATTTAAAAGTATACTTGTGAGTTTCCTTTTTCATGTTTTAATGAGTATGAGGAAGAGTTAAAAGTAAGCTTGTCTAGAGAGATTGAGTGGCTAAACAACATGCATCGAAGGTCCAAGAGTGAGGAACCAACCTAGGAATATTGGATGAAATAGGGTATTGGAAAGTGAGGTTCACTCATTGTTAGCGACATTTCTTGTCCTAGGCACAAGAGTATTCGGGTCTGCAAGTTGTACGAGGAGCGCCCAAGCGCATCATGGAAAAATCTCGTTTTAAGGCTTCCAATCAAGTAAGCGGGTGAAATTACGTTGTCAACATCTCGGATTGATCCATAAGATTAGATCAACAAGCATCGGGATATCGGGGCTACCAAGTTGACAGATATATAGCGTCAAAGAAAGCGACTATATGCTAAGACTAAATCTGGGTCGTCCGATCCAGCGACACATAGTGTGAGATCTAGTCGGCATATCGGCGTTCTGGAGTTCGAAGGGTGAAAGTCTCTTGTCATCTCACATCTCGAAACCCCGAACCCCGGAGTGCCGAAAGCGCCTAGAGTCGGGCCCATAGTATCGCGAAGCAACCTCAGCCGTTCATCCACAGGAGACACCTGGTGCGCGATTAGACTCCTTGCCTTTTCGCTCATCGCGACTTTGAAACGCAAGGAATAGCTCCATCATATTCCTGATGTGCGAGGTACCGGGAGTGTCCAGGACCTGGGCCCACAACATCATCGAGTGAATTCAAGACCATCAGATATAAGAGGGACGCGTGGCGCCCAAGTAAGCCATCTCGGCGTTTCGATCATTACAACTGTGGATGAGGAAGGATTAACTCCTTCCATTCACGAATGCCGAAAGCGCTTTGGGAATAAACACAGGGTCACATCCCGTGGTCACTTGGGAAGGAAAGAAGCTGTGCAAAGGAAGCCAAAGGCGTCGATTCTAGTCGCCAAAAGGGTCACTCCGATCTCCAGGTGCCATCGGATCCGACCTCAATCCTGGTTTTCGCCTGGACTAAATGAGGGTGAGAAGGGGTGGTTGAAACCTCTCCTCAGACATTAAGTGTAAGGTATGGATAATCTGGCAGGCGGTCTGCTCGAGAAGGTCATGTGTACCCATTTTTCCAAAGAAGCCACGCCGAGTCCTCAGCCAGCCGGAGGAGGTTTTGCACACGCTAGCTCAGAACTTAATGGCTCAGCTACTCCCCTTGCAGGAGCCATGCACAGTTAAGGTGGCGTCTGACAAAGAATACCCGCCCGAATTTGGCTGAAGGGACACCAAGTCTTGGGTGCACGATCGGCCAAAGTCTGCATGCGCAGACTGTCAGAAGACATGCAGATGCAATGTTTTTAATGCAACGTCTTGTTTTTGCTGCTGTGGTTGTTTTTTAGTATATGTAGGCGTTTTCACCATTTTTGTAAGCATCGATGGTTGAGCGAGGCTCCCGGTTGTAAAGCTTTAATGAAGCACTATTATTCTGGTTATGCATGGACTCTTGAGACTTCTTGCCTTATGGATGTCAGTTTCTTTCACGTCTTTGTTTACACTGTGTTAGAGCAGCTCGGAATTGGAGAATCCAGTCGAGTTGTAACTGTTGTAGGATGATGTAGATTGGATCACTGTAATAGTTACATTGTTTCTAATCAGTCATTGTGATTTTCTTAGCACTGAGCGACTTGGAATTGGAGAATCCAGTCGAGTCCCCCTTTCAGTTTCTTAAGACCCTGAACCAAGAGGATCTTGCATTCAGAGTCTTTCTTCTGCAAACTGTTGAAAATCCTGTTGCCCGAGGCAGTTTGCTCACTCTTCTTACCAAGTCTTCCACCTGCTCATCTTTTAATCAACTCACTGACTGAAGTTAGATCAAGACCTCCTTTGTTCCTTACATACTAGACTTAGTTCTTGAGTTAGAGCGATATCTGCCCGAGTATCTACCCATTTGATCACCCATTAAAACTATTGTGACATAAAAAATGATGGGTGTCAGACTCTGCTCCTGCTGCACTCCAGGAGTGACTTCTGATGCTAACATTTCTGGCGCCGCTGTCGGGGACGAAGTTGAAGATTTTCCCTGGGAAGAACGACATTGAGCCTCTGATTCTGAAGGTGCATCAGACATCAGAGCCCTTAAAGATTGCTACTGTGCACCTGGCGACTCCACTATGGCAACTACATTGTTTCCACATCACTGTTTCAGCTGTGGCTATTGTTAGCACACTTGAAAGCTGACCCTAAGTAGCTTTCTCGAGAAGGTTTCAGCAACTGCTTTCTCAACCTGAGAAGCTTCCTAGGGTAACGATAATGTTAAGATCTGGCCTTTGATGGTGAACAAGGATCAAACATATTTGAAGCTGCGCATCTTTCACCTGACGACTCCATGATTCGAGGATCGATTGGCGACTCCACTGGTTCGATATGGAGAAAATTCTGGCTCAAAGGTTTGCTTTCTGTGACTTTTCCCAGATAGTTGGTTTTCCTAATGCACTTCCTGATAGAGACCAATGGGAAGATTTCCTCCCTGAATTTCATGCAACAAGTTGGGAGGAACCAGCTGAGCATTTACTGGACTTCCATGAAGCTATTCACCGACACAATATCACGCATGAGGATGTCCGGATTAAGCTCTTTAGGTGTTCATTGAAGGGAGCTTCTCTTGAGTGGTGTCGATCTCTTCCTGTTGCGAGCATTCACTCTTTAATAGGTTTTCATACAACTTTCAATTCATTTTGTAAAGATTATTTTCTAGTTGATTGTTTGTATGAAAATTGTTGTGAGGAGTTTTCTTCGCTTCATTAAGCCTCTGCTGGCCCTGAAGACTAGGTCCATGATGAAGCTTTTACTGTGGAGGAAAGAATTTGCCAGGAAAATATGGAGGTGTTGAATGATATTAATTGTGTTATCCCTAGAACAGAAGCATCTGATATCATATCAGATGACATGAAAGTTGAGAATGTCTGTTAAAGATAACATAATTTTGCATATTAGAGATGCTAAGACTTCTAGTGAAACCTGGAAAGCACTCAAAGATCTGTATCAAATTAATAATACAAATCACATTCTTTTCCTAAAGAGTAAATTGCTACTCCTTTATTGTGTGGGAATTGAGGGAGTAGTGAATGAGAGAGGCTGTATTGGAGTTCGTCCATTTGTAACCTCCCACGAGATGGTGAATCTACTGGTAGAAACCTACCTCAACGAAGTCAACAAGTTAGATGGCTCGAATTTCATCAATTGGAAATTCAAGATGCAAACTTTGATGGAAGGTTATGGCGTATGGACGATCACAAAATGAGATGAAGCGCGACTCGATGCGACTGCAGGCGTGACAGTGGAAACAATCCTATATTGGGATAAGCGGGAGAACAAAGCCAAGGTATTGTTGAGAATGTCTGTTAAAGATAACATAATTTTGCATATTAGAGATGCTAAGACTTCTAGTGAAACCTTGGAAAGCACTCAAAGATCCGTATCAAATTAATAATACAAATCACATTCTTTTCCTAAAGAGTAAATTTCTAAGTATTAAAATGGATATAAATGAGTTTGTCAGTACTTTTCTTGGGCGAATTAAAGAAATGAAAGATAAATAGGGAGATATAGGACAAAAAGTGTCAAACACTGATCTTGTCACAATTGCCCTAAATTAAATGCTAGAGGACTATCAAATGTTTATAACGAGCCTTGCAGCGAGGGAGAAAACTCCTACTTTTGAGAAACTAACAGGTATATTGTTGCAAGAGGAAGAGAGGCACACGAATTTGAAGCCTTAGAATTCAAACTTAGCACTATGGACAAAGAAGAGATTCCCTAACGAGAAACCACGAGAAGGAGGCAGAGGAGGAAGTTCATTTCAGAGGAAGTCATTTCCAAAGCCAAACCAAGGTATGCCATCGAATAGAAATGAACCTAAGTACTTCTATTGTGGTAGGACTGGACATCTTGTCAGAAAATGTTATAAGAAGAAAAACGATGATGAGGCTAGGCATAGAAATATAAAAACATTCAAGACATTTTGCAGAAGAAAACCCGAATATTGATTCAAAATATCTCAAATTGTTTTTGTCTAATGTTGCATTGTCTGCTGAAACTGGAGGATTTTGATGCATGGTTTGTTGATTTTGGTGCTTCAATTCACGTGATATGTAATAAGAATTGGTCTATAAACTTTAAAGAAACACATAATGGTGCCCATATTTATCTTGGAGATGATCACTCTTATCAAATCACGGGATATGGAGATATTCCAGTAACACTTCTGAATGGTACTGTCAGACACATTCGCAATGTTGTGTATGTCCCTGGGATAAAGAAAAACTTGATTTTTGTGTCCACCATTACAGATCAGAATTTGAAAGTTGAATTTTTCAAGACACATTGTATAGTGAAGGACTTGCAAGATCATTACAATATTGTTTCTTCAGGAGTTAGAGTTGGAGGTCTGTACAAACTTGATGTCACCGGCAAGAATCATCAATCTTTGACTTATGCAACTATGCCTACAGAAACTCTTTGGCACCAAAGGTATGGTCACATTAATTATCATGATTTGTTGTTATTACAAAAACAAAGTATGGTTGAAGGACTCCCTATGTTGAAGAATGAGTATGTTGCTTGTGAAGGTTGTGCATTAGGAAAGATGCACAGAAATGAATTCCCCTCTAATCTTGACAGGAGAAAAATAGATCTATTAGAACTTGTGCACACTGATGTTTGTGGACCAATGCAAACAAGGTCACTAGGAGGTGCTTATTAATTCTTATTGTTTATTGATGATTGCACAAGATACACATGGGTTTATTTCATTAGGAAAAAGAGTGACATTTTTGAATACTTAAAGGAATTTAAAAACATGGTGGAAAAGAAAACAGGAAAACCCATCAAAATCGTCCACTCAGATCAAGGGGGGGAGTATAGATTGGAGAACTTCATCAAGTATTGCAAAGATCATGGAATAGTACAACAATTTACAATACCCCACACTCCACAGCAGAACGAAGTTATAGAAAGGAAAAACAGAACTCTGGTGGAGTGTGCACGAAGTATGATGAAAGACAAGAATCTCTCAAATGCTTTTTGGGCTGAGGCCATTAGCACTGTTGTTTACTTAAAGAATAGAAGTTCAACAAGGTGTCTTGATCATAAAACTCATTTCGAAGCCTTGTATGATTCTAAACCAGCAGTTAATAATTTGAGGATATTTGGGGGTAAGGCTTTTGCACATATTCCAAAGGAGAACAGGAAGAAGCTTGATGCTAAAGATATCAAATGTATTTTTATAGGGTATTGTTCAGAATTTAAAGCATATAAACTGTTTGATCCATCTACTCACAAAGTGTTTGCAAGTAGAGATGTAATTTTCCATGAACAGGCAGAAGGAAATAATGAAGACAACAGTCATGAAGGATGGCGTGTACTTCTTGAAGATGAGGAGGTCAAAGAAGAGAAGCAACAATAGGAAAAGGCACCCAGTGACATGGATACATCTAGCAGTGAAGAAGAATCTTCACAAAATGAAGAAGAAGTCACCAGGCAATTGAGAAGATCTTCACGACAGGTTCGTCCACCTAAAATGTATAAAGATTATGCCTTGATGAGTAATATTTCAAATGTCATAGAACCCATGAGTTTTAATGAAGCTAATGAACATGAAGAGTGGAGAAAAGCAATGGAGGAAGAATA
Source organism: Picea glauca (assembly GCA_000966675.3). Lineage (NCBI taxonomy): Eukaryota > Viridiplantae > Streptophyta > Pinopsida > Pinales > Pinaceae > Picea > Picea glauca. The sequence goes on along the minus strand of JZKD02S1907187.1, from coordinate 289,045 downwards.
TGACTCTATAATGAAAAACAAAACTTGGGAATTCATTGAGTTGCCTAAAGATAAAAATCTCATAGGATGTAAATGGATATACAAACCTAAATTCAAAGCAGATGGTAGTATAAATAAATATAAAGCCAGATTGGTGGCAAAAGGGTATTCACAGAAAGAGGGCATTGATTATGTAGAAACATTTGCACCAGTAGCTAAATTAAACACTATAAGAATGTTAATTGCACTAGCTACAAAATACCATTGGAAGCTTCACCAATTAGATGTAAAGTCTTATTTTTTGAATGGTGAGTTAAAGGAGGAGATTTACCTTGCTCAACTTGAGGGGTTTGTGAAAAGTGGTCAGGAACATTTAGTGTGTAAATTAAAGTAAGCATTGCATGGACTGAAATAGGCACCTAGGTCATGGTATGAGAAGATAGATTCCTTCTTTCTTCAGCAGCCTTTTATGAGGAGCAAAAGTGATCCAAATATGTATATCAAGTTTAATGAAAAGGGGTATGTTGTATTGATTTCCTTATATGTTGATGATTTAATTATTACAGGAAATTCAGAAAAATTGATTAGTGGAATTAAGAAGCAGATGTCACAGGTATTTGAAATGAAAAATCTTGGTGAGTTACATTACTGCCTAGGTCTTGAAGTTTGGAAAAATGTTGGTCAAACCTTTGTGTCTCAAGGTAAATATGTCAGAGAAGTACTTAAGAGGTTTAAAATGGATCAGTGTAAAGTTTTTCATGTTCTAATGTAGCAGGACACGAAACTTTACTGTGATGATGGTTCGAAGGAGGTAAATGACACAGTGTATAGACAGATGGTGGGAAGCTTGAACTATCTCACTACAACCAAACCTGATATAGCATACTATGTTAGTGTGTTAAGTCAGTTTATGAAAAAACCTCTAGAAAGCCATTGAAATGTAGCGAAAGGGGTACTCAGGTATCTCAAAGGCACAATTGATTATGGTATTAAATATACTGATTCATTCGATGTTGAGCTGACATGTTACTCAGATTCAGACTGGGTTGGAAATCCGGATGAACGGAGATCTACTACAGATTATGCCTTCGGCATTGGATCTGGGATTGTTTCATGGAGCAGTAAGAAGCAACCTACTATATATTTGTCATCCATTGAGGAAAAATATAAAGCGTTGTGTGTAGCAACTTGTGACGTTGTTTGGTTGAGAAGACTACTTCAAGATGTTGGAGAAGAGAAAAGGAAAGCTATGATAATCAAATGTGATAACCAGAACTCAATCGAGTTGGCAAATAATCCAGTTTATCATTCAAGGAAAAAACATGTTGATACTCAGTTCCATTTTGTTCGAGAAAAGATGCAATCTAATGACATTTCTTTAATGTATTGTAATACTAGTGAAAATGCTGCTGATATTTTCACTAAGCCTCTTGGGAAAATCAAATTTGAACTATTTAGAGAGATGTAAGGTGTGGATGTCAATCCTTTCGCCATTAAAGGGGAGACTTAGAGATAATGGAGATTAGTTGCGGAGGATTAGTTTCCAACCGTTTCTAAACTGTATGGCATCATATATATACTTCATATTTCTCATTGATTAATTTGAATGAAGCTTGGCTTTGCTTCCCCGGTCTCCAGGTGTTGGGAGTCGGTTTTCATCCTCGTTTCTTAAGTGGCCTGGGGAAGATCAAAAGCTCAGTACCTTCCTAAACTATTTTGGCTATAAGAATATTTATAACTTAAACACATACACACAAGTGTCTGGTGATATTTTTAACGCTATAAGTGTGCGATATGCAACTTTTGCAGGGCTATTATGGGTAGTGTGAGTAATTACGTTGTGCACATTCTTTTGCAAATACATCATACTGAACCGCCTAGCCTTTTATAATGCTTCTACATACACATTTGATTCCTATCACTTTTCTTCAAAACAACATCTCATAATTTTAACAAGAAAGTTATTGGGTGAGTTTTACTCCATTTCACTTTCAAAACAAATTGTTGTCCTTTCTGTCTTTGTAAGAATAAACAAAACCATGCTATTAAGGTTGGCTGTAATCGAAAAGACTAATAGAGTGTAAGTAACACAACAACATTGATAAATCCAAATCTTACCTCCAGTCCTGCATTTACAACCACAGATAAAGCATATCCAGCGGGCCCATAAACTTCCACAATTCCCACGAAGGCACTTTAATTAGATTCAACCATAGTAAGCAACAACTTTGTCCCGATTAGAAAATTATCATTACTGTTCACATCATTCACAGCCTGTAGTCAGTGGTCAAGGGCTCTGAACCTGAGAATTAGCATTTAGAACGTATTTTGCCTTGCTCTTTGCTACATGATTTATGGTGACAGAAACAAGTTAATAGATTTGTGTTAGTTTGTACATTATACATAGTGTGTATGTTTCTGTAATCTATGATGCTTGAAACAATACATATAATTAACCAGGCACCCCTCTCTCTATCTATGCTCACAAATATAACATATGCAATAAATTTAAGAAATCTGATGCAATGTACACGAAAATACAATTATCAAAAACTTGGTGTGTTATAGTATCCTGAGAGGTTGGGCTTTTTGGCAATTTAAATATAACTTCACTTCCTTAAAAGTTAGTAGATTACGTTTTTGGTTAAATAAATATCTAAAATGANTGGAGAATTTACTCTTATTAGTGAAAGGCCTTAGACCCTTTGAGACTGATGAAGTGATTGGTCAGCCACTTTAAATCAATGATTCAAGATAGCCACCAACTAACTTGCTAAGGCTGACTACACGCACATAACACACAACTACGAAAATTCCCTAAGGAAACACCACATGCGAAACACTTCTTCAATACCCTAACTTGGGTGGATTGGGTCCCGAGACTAAAGCAACAAAGAAGTCAGGAAAAATTTCCTTCCGGAAAATAGAACAGGTTGATTAAGTCCCATGACTAAAGAACAAAGGAGTGAGAAGTAGTTACCCCAGCCTCCACATAAAATCCCTACCTAGTGCAAGCAACCCTCACTTTGCAGGTCACCCTCCAGGCGTACTGATAGTGTGATACGACGTATGCCTTAGGTACCATGAGAAACCCCCCGCAGTCACCTTTGTGGAACCTAGGAAAGGCTACTAAAGCTACCAACCTACAATCGGCTTCTAGGGGATACAATTGATAGTCAAGATCAAACATATGGGCGAAATAGCTACACCCGAAGCTCCAAAAGAGATACCTCATAGAGAGGTGTAGGAACTAACAATACCCCCATATATGATCAATCTACTATGCTTGGTCATGTCTCGGAGCGGTAATCTCTTCAGCTCTTATTTATATGACCTTGTGTTTAACTCTTGTGTTAGAGGAGGCTCTCGGCTATACCTATATGAAAATTGGATTTTTACTCTCCCTAAGTTAGACTCCTATGTTCATTCAATGGCCTTGGAGAGTNTCGCAGGTCACCCTCCAGGCGTACTGATAGTGTGATACGACGTATGCCTTAGGTACCATGAGAAACCCCCTGTAGTCACCTTTGTGGAACCTAGGAAAGGCTACTAAAGCTACCAACCTACAATCGGCTTCTAGGGGATACAATTGATAGTCAAGATCAAACATATGGGAGAAATAGCTACACCCGAAGCTCCAAAAGAGATACCTCATAGAGAGGTGTAGGAACTAACGATACCCCCATATATGATCAATCTACTATGCTTGGTCAAGTCTCGGAGCGGTAATCTCTTCAGCTCTTATTTATGTGACCTTGTGTTTAACTCTTGTGTTAAAGGAGGCTCTCGGCTATACCTATATGAAAATCGGATTTTTACTCTCCCTAAGTTAGACTCCTATGTTCATTCAATGGCCTTGGAGAGTCATATCTCCAATCCTAATCCAAGGCCCTAAACTAGACTAGTTTGTGAACCCTAAAAACAAAAGTGCAGTTGATTTTATATTACGCATTAATTTTTATCAGTCTTGTTACTCAAAGGTTGATGGATGTGAAACTAGTGATGTTTTTGAGACTGCGCAAAAATTGAAATATTTAAGAACATTATTGTTAAGAAAAGAAAAGCTAATTCTTCAATGGAAAAAGGTGTTACAAGAACACTTCTACATGCAAGCTCTTTAACTTTCAAATGCAATGCACTTCAATTTCAATGTAAATGAGTAATGGAAGCTTATACTCTAGATGCAATGAAAAATTTGATGTAATCATTTCTTTGAATTCAATGCAATTGTTCAAAACAAGCAAAACTAAATCTTTTCCTTTTCACACAAAACTATGACCAATACCAACGAAAACTCAAAATCTTTCAAGAATGCAAGTATGCTTTTTGAAATCAATGCACAAAGGAGAAGAAATAATGCTAGGAAAAGAACTTTCTTTTCTGAGATAAAAAGGGTAAATACTAAAATAAAATGACAAAGCAAACTTCTTATTTTATTTTATGGTTATTGAAGCAAAACGAAAATGAAAAACTAGTATAATTTTTTTTCTAGTTGAACAAGTAAAGTTAAGGTAGAGAGATAGAAAGGACTCAAATAGAGTCTTTTAGACAAGGGCTACTAGAACAACCCAAGAAAGAAAAGACTCGACAAAAGAACCTTCACACTACCAAACTAAGCTTGAAGCAATAATCAATGGAACTAAATATTTGTTTTCTTTTCCTTATGAAATTAACTAACTTAAGTGATTTCTGAAACTGGTAGCATGTTATAGAGAGCCAAAGGACCCTGAAATATCCTAGAAAACTAAGMAAAACTCCTACAAATTCTAAGAAGAGTTGAAAAACTCTTACTCGGGAGATGTACGCGACTGTGCATAGAGAAGAACGCACATGTACAGACTTTTTTCAAAGGTAAAGTGTGTATGTACACACCTGTCTACATAGTAGGTCATGTATACAACCCTAAACCTTCTAGAAATACTAAAAATAGAGGGGCAAAAGGATTGCAAAGGCACAAAAAAAACTCTAAAGCACTAAACTACTCAATAAAGACAAGAAAAACTAGACAAACAAGAAAAACAAATGAAATCACCTATAGCTAATCCAACAAAGGAGACAATCCCCAATGGATTTGTCAGTTTTGTTACGAAGAAATTTTCATATGGCTATGGGTTAAATCCAAAACAAAGCGATGACCTTTAAAGAGTGATTTCAAACTCACAATTACAACTAAGTAATTTTGTAACTAACTAGTAGTAAGGAAGAAAGAAGCATAATGGGTTTCCTACATCTAATGATGATCCTGTTATTGCACAATTTGTACTTGCCCAAATCCCAAGGCAAGTGGATACAAAATTGGTGTAACTGGGAATGACCTATCACTATCACCTTAATAGGAAATCCCTTTCTATTTAGGAGTATGTTGCAGTACCCCGAGGGAGACGTCCCTAGCAACCTGAGGGTTTGAGAAGGATAAGGAAAATGATCCAAGAATATCCCTTCCCTCTCACAGGTCACTCAAGTTAAAATGGTTATTTAAGTCTTATTGAAGATGAAGCAAAATAATATTATTGTGTA
>JZKD02S1907187.1:197411-266518 GCA_000966675.3 Picea glauca | reverse complement strand
AATGACTACTATTTAGATGCAGTTAGTGCGGAAGATAAACCTACGATTGTTATTATCTTATTCATGAGATGCTAAATGAGTATCAACTTTGAGATTTTTCTTGAACACATTTTATGAGGTAACTCTGATTTTTGGAACAGGGGATATGACCAGCCTTGGTGTGGCTTATCTCCAAAGTTTGTTAGAGTAGGCTACTAGAATTCTCAGTCTATTCTCGACAATATCAGTGCAATTTTTAAAGGTTGACTATGTCATTGAGAAAAGTATCTTGTTTGCTTCTGGTTTAAAAAAAGCATTTACTCAACCAATGATTACTAGCTACTGAAGCATAGGGTTAGTATGTTGAAGCTTCCATTAAAAAGAAGAAACTAAAGAGAAAAGATGCCCTAGTCTACAATATATCAGTCTATTTCATGCATTCATAGACTTCCATTAATTTTTGGGATGGGCACCAGATTATGACAGTGGTTGTGTTTAGTGCTTTGCAGCATATTATGTTTGTGAGGTAACAGTATTTTTGTAATTAAAAAAAAAAAAAACTACCCCATGACATGATAACCTTTGAAAATTTGTACTTTCTTTTTAGTTGATAAATCTGAGCATGGAAATGATCTTCAGTCTCTACGTCATCTGAACTTATGTTTATCACATCTTTTCATCCCATTTCTTCCTCATTCATTCCATCTTCTTACTTTGTAACAGAGTCGGAAGGAACTTGTCATCACTTGTGCAATTAATTGTTTTATGTGCTAAGGAATATTTATTATTTGCTTTCAATTATGCCTATACTCTATGTTCATAGTCTTTGTTAAAGTTTTCCATATCAATTTGTTCCAGTGTTATGAGACTTGCCCAAGACTTTCGAGATTCAACGAGCTTGGCCAAGTCGTTTCCAAAGCCAGGACTCTCCAATATATGCCATCATGCCAAAACTTGTGAAACTCAGAGAAAAGCTCATCTAAAACTTGTTAATTTTTTATATTATAAGACTTGATGAGATGAATTGATGGATACATTGTTGTTTTATAGATTTTTGGATTGGAAATGTCGTTATGCTCTAGTTGAATAACAAAGAGGAAACTTAAAAGGATGTCGTTATGCTCTAGTTGAATAACAAAGAGGAAACTTAAAAGGATGTTTGCTAAATTTAGCTCAAGGACTGAATAGATTTTGCTTGAGTAAGAATGTGAATTAGAGTTGTGGCATGGGGCCAAGGATGTATCTCTTACAATAATTAAATGATGCACATAGGGTTAATAATCTTATTGTGTGATCCAATTTGTATATCACAGGTTTTTAGGAACCTAATAAAAACTTGAGGCCAAGTTTTGTTTCAAGGAGGGAAGTATGTAACACCCCTATTTGCCTAACTCTTATTTGAGATAGATTAGGAGGTTAACCCGAGTGTTGATTGAAGAGTTTAGTGACTATGTTTTTGAATATTTTTCTTATATTTTGTGACTTGATCTAAGTGATGTAGGACACTGGACACTTGAGGGGGACACAGGTAGATATGGTTGTTGGGAGAACGCCAAATTGGGAGTCAAATAATGAATATCCGTGGAGGGTAACGAGTAATAGTGCTCAATTAATTACTTGATGCTTATATGATATCAACCTACATGATATATGGGTGGTTGTTGCATGTGCAAGATACAAGGCAAGCCTTTTCAACTTTCCAACAGATGGTTGTGGGCCATAACAAGTAAATCCTTAATGGAGACATGGAGTCTCAACTGAGGTGTTGTTAGCACAAATTTTTACCCTCCAATCTGAGCTGATATATGTGTTAAGACAACGGTAAAAACTAGGGTAATTAAAGGAGTAAGGGCCCAAATTGTCACTGACCAAACCTCTCTTTGTTTGGGCTAGTGCTTTCTAGCCTTTGGGAGGAGTCCCTAGGCACACTGAAGCACCTTGTTGTTGATCTAAATTCCGATTTCTGCGTCAAAAAACAAAATTCAACAATCTATTTGTCTTGGACAACGTGTAAAAGTGGCCCAAAACGATGACGACAAGTGGTTATTTTTGCTTGGAGGGAACCTGCAGGGTTAGCACAATGATAATAGACTGGAAAAGAGGAAGAAAAACTATTCAAAGGATCGAAATAATCACAATAAACAGTTCAGAAAATGACAAATTAGATCATAAATTTACCATAGTACCGCCAAGAAAAGAGGTTTGAATACAAACACACACTTCTTTATTGATCAAGCTTACAAGAGAGTTGATTGTTTCACACTTGGCAAACCTACAACTGGTACAATGACTACTTTGCTCAGAGAAGAGCCACTAGACTAGAGAATAAGAGAGAGGAGAATGAGAGAGACACTATGCTCCTGCTGCAATGAACCCGCCAATAACCAATGAAAACCATCCAATATATAGGAAAGGGGTGTGAATAAAATAGGAGTTAATGCGCATGAGAGAATAAGTGTGAGCGAGAAATTTAGGAATTAATGCACATGAGGGAATGGAAAGAGAGTTAACTCATGTGAAGAATATGAGATTTAATGCATGGGGGAATAAATTAGGAATTAAACGCATGTTTAAATGCTAAATTTGACCAAGTAATGAGTGAGTTTTAGCCAAGAGGAAATTCATCCTATTTTTTAGGGATTTTCTTAAATTTTAGGAAATTTGAGTTTAAAAGAAAATTAAGAGGAATTTGAGGAAATTAATGCATGGAAAGTGAAGATATGTGAGGAAAAGTTAGTGAGAAAATTAAGCCTTGATTGGGGAATTTCATCCTATTTTTTAGGGTTTCCCTATTTTTTAGGAAATTGCCATTTAAACTCAACTGAAGCCGAATTTTATGGAGTCGATGCATGGCAAGTGGAGAGGTGATTATACGGAGGAATATACAACTAAATTTAGGCTCAATTATGCAACTCTCTTATCTCAATTAATTAATTTATTATATGCTCAAGTGTTGGGAAAATGTGTTGTATGCTAGGTGGATGCCACATCACTTTGTAGATCTGCCACATGTTGACCTGTGAGGGTGCCACTTTGCACTACATGGATGATGACCATACCTGCTAAATATAGAACTTTCTAAAAATATAATCCAACTCCTAAATTTTAGGAAACTGTCCACATCATCCAGGAAGACTAGGACACCACCACCACATGTCACTGTTTAAAAATAGAACTGTTAAAAACAGAAAGTTGTCTGAATGCCTTTGAATTTATACTCATTGAACTTGTTTTTCCATAAGGGATCTGAATTTGCAATCAAAATTGACATGCGAGCCCTAGTGCTCAACATGTTAAAAATAGTAAATTGTGCCAAATCATCGCAGAAAAGATCCAAAAGACTCAGAATGTCACAAGGATCCACAATATGTGCTTGGAATTTGAATCTGGAGCCTGGAGCACAAACTGCTAAAAATAGAAAGTTCCTGTACGTCACCCGAAAAAGTGCTATCGGGCCTAGAATCATGCAAGGACTCTCCCTATATGCTCATAATTGCTTCAAACTGTTAAGAGACCCACTCAAACCATGTCTTCTAAAAAGTAACAACGCCTGTTGTATGTAGAAATCTCTCTCAAAATGCATGGAAACCAAGTCAACTCTAACTTTGAACCAAACAACCATGTACTGATCTAATTTTAGGGGCTAAATTTCGCTCATGGGCTAATTTTCCATGGTTTTTTCAAAAAAGAGATTCGCTATTTTAAAAATGATTCGCCCAAATTCTATAGGATAAAATTATTTTACCTTAAAAATCGCCAATTTTTTATTAAAACTATATAAAATACTTATAAATTTGAATATTTTTTAAAAAATATTGCTAAACATTTATAGTTGACATATGAAGGATTAGTAATATTCGCCAAGGTTTCTACATTTTAAAATAAATTTCCATTCTTAAAATCATCCCTGCTGATTATATACATGTTTCTCATGGGAACCAACCTCTGCTAGCTAACCATAAGTGCTAAACTCTAGGAGAATGTTAGAATGTCAGCCAAAATAGTTCATGATGGCTCTTAACCCTCAAGATTTTCAAGGGTGAAAATGTAGGGGTTAACAATGGTGACTCAAGGGGACAGGATCCCCTTGTGGGATGTCGAGAACCATAAGAATCTCTGTGTCCATAAAACTAAAATGATGCTCTGTGAGAACTCTATAAGATGTACAAATGATGCTCTGTGAAAACTGAAGAAATATGTACCAAGAATACCTCTGTAACTGTGTGGAAGGAGAAGAGGCCCTGTAAGTTGATCAAGAATATCATGTAGGCTAACTCGTAATACCTAAGCCGATCCATTGGGTCATGGAGTAAAATCAATATAAACCTCCCACTGAAACACTGAAACAAAAGGGATCTCATCCAAATCCGCTACCTGTTACCACCCATTGTACACTCCTCCCTGTTGTAAATGTGTCGATGTCGACACAAGGGAGCAGTGTAAAATTATGACAGGGAGGCTTGTATCTTCACCTTCATATTCTTTGAATCATCATCCACCTGTTCTTCTCTTGAAATTTGACAGCATGACAGGTTCTCTTCTATAGCTGACATTTTTTTCTGCAAGGCGTGGACTATCGAAATGAGAGGAGATGGTATGTCTCTATTGTAGCGTTCCTCTATCATATCAAAAAGTCCCTGTAGTATTTGGCAACTGTAACAAAAGAAGATGCATTATTTCCATCATAGTTTTCTAGAATAGCTAACATTCCTTGCAACTCTTGGGAAGTCATAATGGTTTCCTTCTCAATCATGGATAGAACATTGATTGAGGAAAACTCATAGGCTACAATAATATCTTGTTTATCTAACCATATCTCAACGAACTTCCCTTGGAATGAATCCCACCATCAATTGAGGCATCTGGAAGAGATTTGTACCATGCTCGTTCCTACCACTCGAGGGTTGACACAAACATCCTCATCACCACATCCTCATGTTCCACCTCAAAATCACTCACCACTTGTAAAAATTTATCCAAGTGCTCCTCAACTGATTCTCCCAACTTCCCTACAAATAAAGGTATGTATTTAAGACACTTACGTACAGGTAAGTCATGAGGATAATCTGGGAATGCAACAAAACTTAGTGGGTCAAAGGTGGAAAATCTCCACCTTGCTAGTGGCCTCACAACTGCATCCATATTGTTAATCTCGGATAGAATAAAGCACAACTGGTACCCAACTACTAGCTCGAGATGGAAATAAAAGGAAAGAGAAAAATATCGAAGATACACTCACCATAGTGCTCGTTGAAAAAGAACTTAACTAAGAACTCATTCGCTTACCAATTTTGAGACGAGTTCTTGGTGAAGGAATAGTCTTGTTCCGAGAAAAAGTGTTAGGTTTTTTTCAAGCTCAGAACTAGACTTTGTGAGGGAATCGAAACCGAAAGATCTTCTTGTGTAAGTCCCCTGTGGAGTCATCCCTGTATCTTGTGGAGACGCCAGGTTAGTTAGAAAAAATAAAACAATTAAAGAAAAAACTCACTGATTGTCGTTTACCAAGGCTAGCGTTCCCCAACAACGATGCCAATTTGTTAGCACAAATTTTTACTCTCCAATCTGAGTTGATATATGTGTTAAGACAACAATAAAAACTAGGCTAATTAAAAGAGTAAGGTCCCAAATTGTCATTGACCAAACTCCTCTTTGTTTGGGCTAGTGCTTGCTAGCCTCTAGGGGGAGTCCCTAGGCACACTCAAGCACCTTGTTGTTGTTATAAATTCTGATTTCTGCATCAAAAAACAAAAATCAACAAGTTGTTTCCCTTGGATAGCATGTAAAAGCGACCCAAAACGATGCCGAAAAGTGATTATTTTTGCTTGCAGGGAACCTGCAGGGTTAGAAAAATGATAATAGACTAGAAAAGAGACATAAAAACTATTCAAACGATCAAAATAATCATAATAAACAGTTCAGAAAATGACAAATCAGATCACAAATTTACCATTATAGTATCGCCAAGAAAAGAGGTTTGAAGACAAACACACTTCTTTATGGATCAAACTTACAAGAGAGTTGATTGTGCCACACTTGGAAAGCCTACAACTGGTACAATGACTACTTTGCTCAGAGAAGAGCCACTTGACTAGAGAAGAAGAGAGATGAGAATGAGAGAAACACTATGTTGTTGTTGCAATGAACTCACCAATAACCAATGAAAACCATCCAATATATAGGAGAGAAGTGTGAATAAAATAGGAATTAATGCGTATGAGAGAATAAGTGAGTGAGAAATTTAAGAATTAATGTGCACGAGGGAATGGAAAGAGAGTTAATTCATGTGAAGAATAGGAGAGTTAACGCATGGGGGAATAAACTAGGAATTAAACACATGTTTAAATGTTAAATTTGACCAAGTAATGAGTGAGTTTTAGCCAAGGGGAAATTCGTCCTATTTTTTTTAGGGTTTTTCCTAAATTTTAGGAAATTTGTGTTTAAAAGAAAATTAAGAGGAATTTGAGGAAATTAATACATGGAAAGTGAAGATATGTCAAGTGAGGAAATAAAGCCTTGATTGGGGAATTTCGTCCTATTTTTTAGGGTTTCCCTACTTTTTTAGGAAATTTTGGTTTAAACTCAACTGAAGGAGAATTTTATGGAGTTGATGCATGGCAAGTGGAGAGGTGATTATATAGCTAAATTTAGGCCCAATTATGCGACTCCCTTATCTCAATTAATTAATTTATTAAATGCTCAAGTCTTGAGAAAATGCACCCTATGTTAGGTGGATGCCACATCACTCTATAGATCTGCCACATGTCGACCCGTGAGGGTGCCACTTGGCACTGCATGTATGATGGATGTACCTGCTAAATATAGAACTTTCTAAAAATAGAATCCAACTCCTAAATTTTAGGAAATTGTCCACATCATCCACATCATCCAGGTAGACTAGGAGAACACCAACACATGTCACTGTCTAAAAATAGACACTGCTAAAAATAGAAAGTTGTATGAATGCTTTTGACTTTATACTCATTGAACTCATTTTTCCATAAGGGATCTGAATCTACAATTAGAATTGACATGTGAGCTATGGTGCTCAACCTGCTAAAAATAATAAAATATGCCAAGTCATCTCGGAAAATATTCAAAAGACTCAAAATGTCACAAGGATCCACAATATATGCTCGAAATATGAATATGGGGCATGGATCCCAAATTACTACAAATAGAAAGTTCTTGCATGTCGCTCGGAAAGGTCATATTGGGCCTAAAATCATGCAGGGACTCTCCCTGCATGCTCATAACTACTCCAAACTATCAAGAGACCCACTCAAACCGTGTCTCGTAAAAAGTAGCAACACTTGTTGTATGTAAACATCTCTCTCAAAATGCATGGAAACCAAGTCAACTCTAACTCTGAACCAAACAACCATGTACCGATCATATACCTGTCTCTCATGGGAACCAACCTATGCTAACCATAAGTGCTAAACTTTGGGAGAATGTTAGAATGCCAACCAACATAGTTCATGTTGGCTCTTAACGCTCAAGATTTTCAAGGGTGAAAATCTATGGGTTAACAAGCACAGAGTCTCAATAGAGACACAGAGTCTTTAATTGCAGAATATAATGGAGACATGGAGTCTTATCTGAGACGTAGAGTCTCAGTAGAGATGTAGAGTCTCAGTAGATATGTAGAGTCTCTAATTTCATAATGTAATGAAGATGTGGAGTCTCAACTGAGACGTGGAGTCTCAATAGACACACACATTCTCTAATTGTAGAATATATGGTGTTATGATTGGGGGGCATGTAATAAGGTGGGATGACCTTACTCACCAAACAATTAATTCTTCTAGATGAGGAACTAAGCTAAGGTAAACAATTTAAAAATACATCATGGTTGAATTAATTTAACTACCCACTTTTAGGGGGCTCCTGAACATACTGATATTTTATTAAAAACTTTAATGAATGATTAAAGGAAAATGAAATAGATAAGAAAAAAAGAGGCATTGACACCTTCAAAGAGGGTGATGAATAATTGAGAAATTATAAAATTAAATAAATAAGAAAATGACTAATATTGCATGGAGGGGTGGTGAGGTGGCTAGCCTCACTAAGCCTTTAAATAGACAGGGAAATCCATCGTTTGGGGAAATTGGGGGGGAACATTATAGAAATGCTGCAGAAATTCAACCAGCGGGAATAACTAAACCAACTGATACATGGGATAAAGAAGAAATATAACATTACTAATTTGGATGTTTACCAGTGGATGGTAAAATCTAGGCTAAGTACATTTTGCAAACAAAATTTGGCTATGAGCCCACACCGCTCGGGGGTCTCAGGGAAGGAAGTTCCTTGAGTATGGTTGGGAGGAAACCAATTGGCACCATGAGAGTTGGCAGTGGCACAAAAATTTGGAGTTGTTGGATAGAGCATTGCGAGAATTGAGGATACTACTTACCAATCAAGTATAAATTTTATTTGTATTCAAATTGAGTGTATTTCCATAAAAATATTTGTACATATTTGGTCACATATGTTTAAAATTGCCATGAGAGAGTTAAGGGCTCATATTTATTTTATTATCCCATGTTTGCAATGGTCTATATTGTTGTGCCAATGGCATTGAGAACATTGATTCTCTATAGTAGAAAATTTGTTGGCAAAGGAGGGTCTTGAATCCAGGTCTAAATTCCATACTCTTGTCCAAAAAATGTTGTCATAAGGATTCTAAGATCTATGTAGAATTCCTTTTGGAAACACATATATTATGATAATTTCTTTTGAGAACACATATATTAGCATTATGGAATACAAGTGTGGCTTGAAAATAAATATACTATAGCTATGGATTGCGTTGGGTTTTTTGTTAACGAATGAACATGTTTTCTTGGATTTCACTGATTAAATCATCGATTGGAACCCTTCCAATTGAATTTATGGTTGTGATTTTCCTCATAGAATTATATGGTCTTGAATCTATGTTGTTGAGTATATACATATATATGTTGATGTTCCATGGAGCGGTTGCATCATTGGATTGCATTTCTTTAATTATACTCTAACATTTGTTATATAAACCAATGTCATGTTCCATTCGATTTTTCTGCATATGCTTTTCTTTTGAAGAACAATTAGGAGGTTAAATCACTCAACCACATGCATGCCCAAATGCGCATGCCAAAATGATAACGGCCGAAGTGAACCAAGCATTTGGATGGCTACCAAGCTTGTGGACAAGTATACCATGTGAAGAAGTATGGAGTTTGTGTGCCAAGTGTTTGGAAAAATGTGTGAACATAATGTTTTACCTGTGGAGCGCTTTGATCAAAATATATGATAGAAATGGACCTTGAGAAGAAGCCCTTGGATGTTATCTTGGTATTTGGTTTAGTGGGTTATTTTTTATGACTGGGGCTGTTACACGAACTCACGCTGGTCTTCCTAAACAATTTGTCGCTTCTGGTCCAGTACGATGTTGGCACTGATTTATTGTTAACGCTAAGGAAAGACAAGTCTACCCACATCTCAGATCATATCCAGGAGTGGCGAAGGAGAAAAGGAATGATCAAGGCCATGATTCCTTCTGAGTTCCTTTTGGAGTGGTTTATGAAATCCTTCTTGTCATATATCTCCAAGGATGTTTCTACTTCAAGGGTATCCTTTGAAGAGGAAGCCATTATTAGGGCCCAACAATTAGGTTTGATATATTCTTAGTCTGGGATCTTGTATGAAATTTTTTCAGATGCACCATAGTCAAGTACCGACACTACAAAACCAAAGTGTGGGCCACATGTCGATGGAATTGTTGTCTCTGTCAATATCACAACTATGGATCTGTTTACGATCTATATGAAATAAATGAATATCCATCAAACCGTGGCTGGTCAAGCTACAACTTCGATCGTTCCCACTATCTAGTCGTCATATGTTCATTTTGTGCAATCGATGAATCCAAAGGGTAACCCAACAACCTGAAGGAAAGAAGAAGAGTAAAGATAAGAAAGGAAGTGGGAATAATGGTAAAAATGCTAATATATCCAATTCTAATGTTGGTGGGGCTAAGAATGAGAAGAGGAAGGTGGATTTTCCATGTAAACTTTGTAAAGAAGATCACCTTACCCATAAGTGCCCCAAAATGGAGGAATCCCACCATTTTTCAACGCAACAACAACCTTCTATGTTGACTAACTCGTTCTCTTAGGGACAACATATGGTTGTGAGATCTTCTAGAGGAAATGCACAAGGGGGCACCCAAGGTGCATCCTTGCCAGAAGGTACCACCACATCAATCATCCATATGGTGGGATTGGGTGTCTTCATGTCGACCAACACCTAAGATTATGGTAACCTTGAGTCATCTTCTAAAGGAAAAAAAATCCCGATCCTCATAACTCTCTTCACCTAGAGAATCCTGGAGGATACATAATTCCTGTTAAATTTTCTCTTAAGAAGTTAAGTGTGTTTAGTAATCTTTAACTTTAGACTATTAAAACAATAATTGCATGCATAAGGATCATTGAAAGAAAGACATCCACAATATACACAAGATTATCTTGGGAAACCCTCGTGGGGGAGAAAACCCAACAAAGCTTCTTCAATATAGATTCTTCTACAAGTACAATGTCTCTCTCAAGAGAGATCTCACCAAACAAAATATGAACCAAAAAACCTAATCAGAATAGGGTAGTGCGCCACTAGACCAAGATAGTCCTCCAACAGATAACCAAAACCCTTCACCAAACACCCTTCATCTATAGTTGTGTCTCCTCCTCAGACTTGTGCACTTTTCTTATGTGAGAGAGATTGTTGTGTGTGTTCTCCAAGCGAGGCACCTATCCTCTTATAAATACAAGTTGTGCCACCTAGAATCAGGTCTGGGTCGACTTGTACACTTTACCTTTTCTAATTTACATTTGACTTTTGCCAAGGCACAATAGGGCCAATTTTTACAAAGGCACAATAGGGTCGAATTAACAAATATAATATAATATTGTTCTTTAGGTTTTTGTCTTGGTCTAATACAATATGAATACAATAAGAATATCTTCTGAAGATACTCAAACTTCAACACTCCCTCTTAGCAAGGAAGGTATTTTTCTGGCGTGATCGTCATGACTGCTTCTGCACTTCTATACACTTGACCATTGACTTGTTGAGTTTCAACGAACCTATATTGAAGAAGTTTTGTAACCACGTCATCATCCATCCGAGCTTTATCTCATCACAGGGCTTTAACTCAGTAGCTCACACAAAATCTGGCATCTAGTCCACAAGGAACTAGTAACTTGGCAGCTCACACAGAATCTGACATCTAGTTCATAAAGAACTAGTAACCTCTAGTTGGCACACCAGGAAACTAGTCCACAATGAACAAGCATCTAATCACAGGTTGGCCCACCAGCTTGAAAAGTTGGGTAACTAACCAACCCTAAATGTATGGAATCTATTGACCTTGTGCGGGGTCATGTTGAATGGTGCCATATTTAGTAACGTGCATACCAAAATTTTTCATTGGAGTAGCACTCTGTGTACTATAATTTTTCACTGGAGTAGCAGTAACTCATCGTACCAGAATTTTCACTAAAGTATCCCTCTGCGTACCAGACTGTTTCACTGGAGTAGCAGTAACTCAACATACCATACTTTTTCACTAGAGTATCCCTCTGTGTTGGCACAGGGGCAGACCCAGGGTTCATCTCCAAGAGCGCACCAACAAGCCCTAGCTACTAGCCCTTTTGGAAACACTTGCGAAGCAGATGCAGTCTCACCCGAAGCAGCTATGAGGGGGTTGCAAGACCGAGATGTCTACAACGAAGGGGAATATCAAGTGGATCTAACACAAGAACAACACAACATTCATATACCACTTATCGGCTTGATCTACGCCATGCATATATCAAATCTACCTTAGCAATGCAATAACAGTATATGAAAGACAAATACAAAATACCAATCATACATAACACAAAATATACATGGTTCACCCTCTCTCTAGGGCTACGTCCACAGAATTGTGCTATATTGTATTGATGTAAAGCATACAATTCTTGTCTGCTCTCTGAGCTAGCATATCTTCTCTTCTCCTATCTTTCTCTCCCCTCCCTGCGTACCTAGTTGCAGGGTTGATCTTCGTACCTAACTGAAGATCTTACAATCCAGAAGGGTCTTGTACCCGACACTTCTCTCTCTCTCACAATACTCTTCTCTCGACCAACTCAACAGTAACAATAACAACACATCAACCCAAAAGTACCAACCCAACCTAGGCCCTTTAGACCTCTATTTATACTTTACAATCATTCACCGATATCCTTAGGCCGAAACCTAAGTGTCCAAAACCCTAGGTGTCTAAAACCCTAGGTCAACTTGACCCGTGTTTTCAGGGCTTCGCCAGCCTATCTTTCCTTCCTTCTCATGTGGTGCTCCAAAGCATCTAATGGTGGCTTTTTCCTCTTTTTGAGTCATCCACGATCCTTCTTCCTTGCTTATCTATCATCCCTGATCTCCTCGTTCAACGACTTTCTTTCTCGGGCTTCGCTCCATCTTTTCTGTTCTTTTTCTCACTTCGACCCAATATCAGTCACTGTGTCTTCCGTGAAGTTCGCTTTTTCCCTTTTCTTCATTGTTCTTCGCTTCCTTCCATAACTAGGGGCCAACGGGCCCCCAACACTCACCTGTGACTCATCCCAAGGCACTTCGATCTAACTATTCTGTTATACTTTAACTTCGAACTGTGCAGTGCAACCTTTTTTTCTGCTTCATGCCTCCTCTTCCTCCTTGTGCGGACTGTCTTTTCTGTGTCTGATACCCTATTTCAACTTCACCTGGTACCTAAAACCTTTTCTTCATGCTTCTTTTAAGAGCTGCGAGGCAACTGGTTGTCATAGTAGAACTTCAACCGACTCCCATTCACTAGTCCTTCCTTCCATTCTCCATTCAACGTCTTCAGTTGTGCAGCTCCTCCTTCTATAACATAGATGATCTCGTATTGCCCCAGCCAATGCGTTCTAAACTTCCCAGGGTGCTTGATGAACTTGCTGTCATAAACCAACACTAGATATCCTTGTCTAAATGCCTTCTTCTTGATGTGTCTGTCATGATAGGCCTTCTCTTTTTCCTTATATTTAGGGTTCAATCTGTAAGGTCTCTGTTTGACTGGTCTAGCATCTGGCTTTAAGGGAATCCTCATCTCTCCCATAGGCCCTTTAATGCCCTTCATATCAGTGAACGTGGTTGGAAACAAGTCCTAATACTCATGTAGTAGCTCAGTAATCTTGTCAATGGTGGCAACATCCCAATAATCTACGACATTGGCAAGCTTCGGTGTCTCCTCTGTTCCAATATTGACTTTCTTAATCTTAATCGGTTGTCTAATGAATGGCAGCTCAATTCCTAGTTCTTCCACATCTCTCTGGCCTTCTGTTTCTGTGATGTTTACTTTCCTCGGGTCATCATATTCATCCGCATTAATGTTGTAACAACCTTGCAGTTTCTGGAGAGGCGCAGTCCATTCATCCTCTTCCTGTTCTAAGGGAAGGCTAGATACCTCCTCGAATACTTTTTGTCTCACAATCTGTAATTCTTGGTCTACTAAGGGATATTCACTTTCAAATAAAAAGGTGGTTACAAAATTCTGAATCATACCTTCCCAGTCTACAGTGATGAGGTGAATATCTACTTGGACGTACCAGTTGATAGGTATCATGTCCAGCGTGTTGATGAATTTGTGTACCCATTGTTCTTGTGGAATGTCACTTTAGGCGTCTTCGCAGCTTCACACATGGTCCTTTGGGTAGCTTTGACTTGTGTAGCGAACTTCATAACCTTCTACCTGTGCTGAGAACCTCGCCGTCATCAAGGTACGACACTGTATCCAATCTGTAATATTTCTTTTATGTGTCCCCCACCATCTCGCTGGTGTGGATTTTAGGGCCTCATCCATGGCTAGTAATCTCTGTTGTATTGGTACATTCTCCTCAAATTCCGACAAGAATGTTGCTAAAGGATTCAGACCATCAAAGGTGGGTAAGTTACTTACTGTTGTGCCAATCCAACGAACTTCTCTAGTTAATCTAGCACATCTTCTTGTGGATACTTCATACATCTTATTCTTCCAGTTCTCCAGTGCTTCTTCTGAATCTGATGAACATGTGCTCTCACTTCACCAGCTTAGATTCCCATCGGATGTAGGATTAATGTAATCATGTTATCTGGCGGTTAGCTTGTAGATGTGTTCTAGTGCATATGCGTAGTCTTCTTTTCTGACAGGCTCTGTGTATCACTGACCTTCATTGGGATCTAAAGGTGCAAAGACCCTAAGACCATCACCTTCAAAATTCATACGTCTCTTATTTAAGTCAACAACAGTAGAGTTATTGAAGGCCCAATCAATTCCTAACAGCACAGGGTAAGGGCAACTGTCATCAACTATTTCAATTACCTCGAAATCTGCAAATGTTCTTATTCCATCAATGTCCACAGGGACATGCTCCAATCTTCCAAATGGGCTGACAACTTGCTGATTAGCCATCCCAAGCCTGATAGGGGAATAGATCAACTTTGGTTTTCCCATCTGTGCCCAAGTTTGCTTCGTCATGACATTGACCTCCAACCCTAAGTCGAGGACCACATAGTCTATCCCATACTCTCCTTTTTGAGCATTCAAATGTAATTCCTTATTTTTCCTTCTCTTTTTACCAATTTGGTGTACTGCCCTATTCAGTAAGGGATCTATCTTTCCTATCTCATATTGTCTGATTAAATTTTGTAACTCTTGTACAACACTTTCATCCTGAATCAACTTAATACAAGTATGTAAAAATTCCATGAGCTTGCTTACCTCTTTTCCTTCTCTTAGCGAAGTAGAATGATCAAATGCATGAGGCATTCCATACTCTCATACTTCTGGTCTTGTCTTTGATGAAGAACCTTGGTCTCCTCTAAATTCTTTTTGTGTTGCCTCAAACATTTGTCTTTCTTTCTTTGCATCAAAGGCTTGGGTCTTCTCTGCAGCTTTCCTGATTCCTGAATCTTTTGTAATCTTCCCTTGGGTCAGTCTGTCTTCTCCTGTAATAGCATCTCCTCTGGTTATAAAAGTGACTCTAGTCTCTCATCCGTGAGGTTCAGCATAGATCAGTTTCACTTGCGGGTTCTGCTGAGGTCCTTGTCTTTCTTGAAGCTTAGCTAGCAGCACAGGACAGTCTTCTATAACATGGTCAAACAATCTGCAGTAGCTACAAGTGGTACAAGGGTTATGAAAATCCCTTGCAAGGTGTCCTGGTTGTGCGCAGTTATAACAGATGATCTGTCCTTGGCCTCGACCCATTCCTCCTCCTCGTCCTCTTCCTTTGAATCCACCGCAAGGATTGAAGTTTCCTCTCCTAGGAGAATTATACTACATAGCATTTCCTTCTTGCTGTACTTCACCTTGGATCTTATATATGTCTCTTGACCTTTCATGCATGAGATCATAAGCCCTACAATCCCTATCTTCATGCCCTACAGACTTACAGAATGTACAGTACAAATTTGTAGGTGTCTGAACATACTTTTTCATATAATAGCACTCACTAGTACGATGTCTGTTTCTGCATACCTCGCACCAGGGTAAGGTGACTTGCTTCAAGGGGCTTGGAGCTCCAGAAGCCAAATATTCATTGAATAGAGGGCAATGTTCCTTGTCATAACCTTCTAATCTGCATCTAACACACCAAATATCTTCTCTTTTTTCTTTTCCCTTGTCTTTCTTCATATCTTCGACCTGTAGAGACAAACTAGTTAGCTGACTCAGGATCTCAGGATCTTACTCATACCTGAGCTGGATTCTCCCATAGGGGTTGATTCAAGCTTCATGGCGATCTCCAATGCCTCAGCCTGCGAAGCAATCTTCTGTTGCATCAGGGGAACTCTGATGTGTGGTAAGAGGGAAACAATGCACCATTCTTTGTTTTGTTCATCTGGGATCTGGAAAGTTACTTGGCCTGACAAGGTTTTGAATCTCTGATTGAATTCCCACACAGGTTCAACCACCTTCTTCTTGATCTCTTTCAACTCTGTGATACATTGGGATTCTAATTTAGGTTTCTTGAATTTTGCAATCAGCGCGTTCTTGATCTGATTCAATGGCTTAGGCTGTGCAAGTCCTTGGACAAGCTTCATGTACCAGCTCAGTGCGCGATCTCTGAGAGTTGTACTGAACTGGGTTCTTTTGACAACTTCATCTGTGACATTCTTAATGTTCCATACAACTTCACACAGGAACCAATGTTGATCAGGATCTTCAGATCCATCTCCCCTAAATATAGGAAGTCTCTTCTCATCTTCCATAGATCTTACTAGGGTTCCTGACTGAATATGTGGTGGACTACTATGGACAGTTCTCTGGATGCTCTAGTGACTGGGATTACTCTGGTTGCTTAAGACTGAATCAACAGGAAGGATAACAGTATTTACTTCGATGGTCTGTGTAGTTTCTGAGTTTTTAGGTTCTCCTCGGTGAAGTTCTTTAGCTTGTCCTTCCTCGATCCCGATGGGTTCTGAATGTTCTTCGTCTGTCAGATCTGCTTCTTCTCCACTGTAGAAACTCTCCTCCCCATAGTTCTGCTTAAACAAGTTCGCAAGATGGACTTCTATGAACACTTTCTCACTGCGTGTATGTCCAGCTTCTATGTCACTGTCGTTGTCTGAATTCTTGAACATTAGCCTTTGTAGATCCAACCAATCTATTATATCTTCAAGATGTTCTTCTCATGCAACAACATCTTGAGTCTCAGCTTCAAGAACTGTAAAAAAAATTCTCTAGGTCCCTTAAAGAAATATCTCTCAACTTGGTTGTATGACTCTACCCTGTCAACAACAAACTCTATGATGTACCCTCCATTGGTACTATCGAACCAGTGATCTACTGCTCATGATACGATGTTATCAGCTTCCTTGAACTTCTTTATCAACTCTGACATCCAGACCATAGGGAGTCTAGATCAGATCTCAAACTGGGTATCGGCTAATCTAGTTAGCCACTCGTATAGCTCTTGATGGATTCCTCCAAAGAATATCTAGTGTATATCAGTAAAAATATGCTTCTCCAACCAATCCTCTTAACTAAGATTAGGGTTCTTGTTCTGGGCTTCAATGAAGTCCTTTTCTTGATCTTCTATCCACTTTTGAGTTTCTATCTTTGATGGAAACCACCTTCACATTCCCTTAAAAAGATTCATTTCTCAGTAACAGAACCATTTGTTGGCACAGGGGCAGACCCAGGGTTCAACTCCAAGAGCACGCCAACAAGCCCTAGCTACTAGCCCTTTCGGCAACACCTGTGAAGCAGATGCAGTCTCACCCGAAGCAACTATGAGGGGGTTGCAGGACAGAGATGTCTACAACCAAGGGGAATATCAAGTGGATATAACATAGGAACAACACAACATTCATATATCACTTATTAGCTTGATCTATGCCATGCATCTATCATATCTACCTTAGCAATGCAATAACAGTATATGAAAGACAAATACAAAATACCAATCATACACAACACAAAATATACGTGGTTCACCCTCTCTCTAGGGATACGTCCACAGAACTGTGCTATATTATATTGATGTAAAGCATACATTTCTTGTCTGTTCTCTGAGCTAGTAGATCTTCTCTTCTCCTATATTTCTCTCCCCTCCCTACGCACCCAAATGTAGAGTTGATTTTTGAAGCTAGCTAAAGATCATACAATCCAGAAGGCTCTTGTACCCAACACTTCTCTCTCTCACAATACTCTTCTCTCAACTAAGTCAACAGTAACAATAACAACACATCAAAACAAAAGTACCAACCCAACCTAGGTCCTTTAGACCTCTATTTATACTTTACAATCATTCACTGACATCCTTAGGCCGAAACCTAAGTGTCCAAAACTCTAGATACCAAAACCCTAGGTGTCTAAAACCCTAGGTCAACTTGACTCGTGTTTTCAAGGCTTCGCCAGCCTGTCTTTCCTTCCTTCTCGTGTGGTGCTCTAAAGCATCTAATGGTGGCTTTTTCCTCTTTATGAGTCATCCACGATCCTTCTTCCTTGCTTATTTGTCATCCCCAGTCTCCTCATCCAACAACTTTCTTTCTTAGGCTTCGCTCCATCTTTTCTTCTCTTTTGCTCACTTCGACCTAGTATCAGTCACTGTGTCTTCCGCGAAGTTCATTTTTTCCCTTTTCTTCCTTGTTCTTCGCTTCTTTCCATAACCAAGGGCCAACACTCTGCATACCAGAATTTTTCAATGGAGTAGCAATAACGTGCCTGTGAATGACTACTCACTGCCACTGTCACATGTTGAAGCTGCTACCCTGAAATCACATCTGTAACTTATCACTCCCTCTTACCAGGGACTTCCTTCTGGACCACACCAAGTTTGTCTTTGAAGTACACAAACTTCACTCTCGACAAAGGCCTAGTCAACACATCGACTATTTTCTCATCTTTAGTGACATACTGGAGCTTCATTGCTCCCCTCTGTACCATGTCTCTGATATAATGGTACCTGATCTCGATGTTCTTGGAATTGTCATGGAACACCAGGTTATCTGCCAAATTCACACAACTCTAGCTATCACACTAGATACAAGTCTCCTCTAACTTGAGATCAAACAATCATGTAAGCAACTTCCGAAGCCGCACTTCTTCGTTGTTAGCTAAAAAAGTTACTATATACTCTACCTCAACCATACTAAGCGCCACACTAGTCTTCTTCCTACTGAAACATGAGATCATAGTTGATCCCGTACATAAGCAACATCCATATGCACTCTTCTGGTCTGCAACATTACCGGTCCAATCTGAATCAATAAATCCTTGTCGGCTTATCTCACGATTTGATGCATATCTGAGTCCATAATCAATTGTACCCTTCAGGTACCTCATCACATGTTTTGTTGCAATAAAGTGAACACGTCTCAGATCAACCATATATTGACTCAATGTGTTCACTCCAAAACATATATTTGGCCTCGTGTTCGTTAAGTACATCAGCAAACTAGTCATCTGTCTATACATGGTGGCATCCACTATCTCCGAAGATGTATCACTCAATAACTTCAGATTTGTCACCATCGGTGTAGGCATGGCCTTGCAATCCATCATTTTGAATCTCTTCAGAATCTCAACATATTTTCCTTGGTTAAGGAAAATCTCACTTGGTCTCTACCATACCTCTAGTCCTAATAAATAATGCATCATGCATAGGTCTTTCATCTCAAACTTTGTAGCAAGCTTCCTCTTACTATTAGTGATGAGATTCTCGTCTCTTGGTAGAAACAAGTAGTCCACATATAATAGTAGTATCATTGGTCCACCATCCAAAACCTTGAAGTACAGGTTGGAATATGCTTTACTCTTGGTAAATCCCAAGCTCATCAAGAAACTGTCAATTCTACCATACCATACTCTCGGTGCTTGCTTTAATCCATACAAGGATTTCTTCAATCTGCACACATTTGTCTGACTGTCATGTGTCTCGAAACCTTGTGGATTTTCCACATAAACTTCCTCTTCTATTACATTGTTTAAAAAGGATGTCTTCATGTCCATCTGGTGTACCTTCCACTTCTTTACTGCAGCTATCGCAAGTATAGCTCTAATTGGAGTGTATCTTGCCACATGAGCAAATGTCTCCTCATAATCTATTCCTTCTTTCTGGGAGAAACCACATGCCACAAACCTTGCCTTGTACTTCTCGATACTTCTATTTCTTGAATGTGTTGTCTTGTAAATCCAGTTGGAACTTACCACTGTCTTCTCTTTCGGTCTCAGAACCACATCCGAAACATCATTCTTTACAATGGAATGGTATTCTTCAACCATGGCATCCTTCCATTCTTTATTTTTTGTAGCCTCTTCATAATTGGTAGGCTCAACATCAATAATGTCACTTAGCAATGCCACATAACTAGAGTATGGTCGTGGTCTCTTGCTTTCTCTGAAGTTGGGGCACCATACTTCTCTTCATCCTGAATAATTTCCTGAGCCCGTGCTAGTCTTCTCTTCTTGGTATTCATCTCTCGGGATGAATATGTGGGTATATGTGGTTCTTCCATATCATGATATTCTAGTACAATATCATCACCTACATCTATATATGTAACTCTGGGAGCTTCAGGCTCCTCATCATGAATCTAATCTGAAAGATTTTGTATCGATCTACTGAAAGTTGCATCCTCATCGAATGTGTCATGTCTGCTAGTCTCAATCTATCGGTGACCAAGGATGTAGACTCTGTATGCCTTCAATGTCTCACTGTGTCCAACAAATATACCCTTTTTTCCTGAAGGGTCCAACTTCGATTTCTTGTCCTTTGGGACATGCACATATACTAGACAACCAAATATCCTCAGGTGGATGACCTCTGGATTATCACCTGTAAACATCTCTTCTGGTGTCTTGTTCCCAAGTACACTGTGGGGACTTCTGTTCTGTACATATACAATATTTATGGTTGCTTCTTCCCATAAATGCATCGATAAATCTTCATCATGAATCATGGCCTTTACTACTTCCAGGATTGTACGGTTCTTTCTTTCTGCCACACCATTCTGCTGAGGATTGTAGGGAGTAGAGAGCTCCCTCTTAATCCCAACCTCCTTGCAAAATGCCTTGAATTCATCTGATGTGAATTCTCCTCCAGTATCTAACCTTAGTATCTTTATATTCTTTTTAGACAGGTTTTCAATAAGTGCCTCGAACTCTTTGAACTTGTTGAGTAATTCACTTTTAGCCTTCAAAAAATAAATCCAAGTTTTTCATGAGAAATCATCAATAAATGAGACGTAATATACATACCTTCTAAGTGAAGCGGTTGACATCGTTCCACACACATCTAAATGTATAATGTCCAAGACTCCTTTGGCTTTGCTATCACTGCTTGGAAATGGTTTCTTCATGTTCTTGCCTTGTGCGCATCCCTCGCATATGCCTTCATGTTCCACTTGGATTTCTGGCAAACCTGTCATCATCGTGCTCACGATTGGTAGTGCTTTGTAATGTATATGAGAAAATATTATATGCCATAGTTCACTTGGAGTAACTGTACTATGTACCAATGCTGAAACTAAATGTCCCTTTAACTTGTATAAGCCTCCTTCTTGGACACCAATCACTACTGATCATCAATAGAATTTCCTCTTGGCCACATGAGGAATTCATCATCAATGAAAGCAACTTTGAATCCTTTCTCATCCAAAGATTATATGGAAAGGATATTCTTCTTCAAACCAAGTACATACAAAACACAAAACATCCTTCATATTCATATATTTTCCGGAATCTAACTTGTAGGATGCTTCTCCTACTCCTTTGATGGGATATTGATAGTCATCATCGAGCTTTACCTTGTGAGGTGAATCTTTCTAAACTAAATCTGATAGAGATTCCTTGTAACCAGTCATGTGCTTAGAATCACCTCTATCAATAAGTCATGTGTCACTTCCATGAGTGACTATTCCTGTAAGAGCTGAGATCAATACATATTCTTCACTTGATTCTTCTTCTTTGGTTTTCTCATGATCATGTTCATCATCTTCTCCAGCATGAGCATGGTGTCTTTTATAATTTCCTTTTCTGACCTGACCTTTGTAGTTGGGACAATTTATGGCAATGTGTCCTAGCTTCTGACAGATGTAGCATCTATAATTTGAGAAATCCTTCTTAAACTTGTGAGTCTTTTGTAATCCATGAGGTTTCTTGTGTGAGTGAACTTCCTTCTTGCTCTTTCTTTTTTTGGCATGTGCTTCTAGGGATTGATTTTATTCATCGCCTAGTTTCTCTTCTCTTGCTCCCAATCTAGCTTTCTCATGGGTACAATCCTCCCATAGTTTGCTAAACCTTGTTAGCCTTCTCCTTGGAAATATACCATGCATGAATGATTCTCAAGATCTGGGGAGACCATTCAATGTAGTCATCACCAAGTCGGCTTCTTCGATTGTGTCTCCAATGGCTTCAAGTTGTTCTTTGATTTGAGACACCCCTGTGAAGTATGATTGGATAGTTTTTGAACTTTGCATCTTCACATTCTTGAGTTGTGTCCTCAAGGTCATCTTTCGGTTAATATTCTTTCCTTCATACAATCAAGATAAGGCATCAAACATTTGCTTGCGAGTTGTCAATGATGAGACATAGGGGATCAAATGATCCTTGATAAAATCAACAATGGTTCTCTTTTCTTTAACTAGGTTCTTTTGTACTTTTCTTCGACCTCATCTTTGTCTGGTTCTGGAACTTATTTTACGAAATCTTCTAGGATGAGCATCACTTTGTACTTCCATGCTTGGAAGTTATCAACACCTTCAAGCTTCTCATCAAGATTGGTACTGGGAGCCATCCTACCCTTGAACAAAAATATAATAAGAGAGATAAAAACTTTTTCAAGGAAAGGTTTTGTACTTACCAGAGAGTGATATGCCAAGGTGAACAGTTCCAACTTTAATTCTATAGCTGCCAAGACATCTTGAGCTAGGGTTTATGAGGACACCCTAATTGTTCAAAATGAGAATTTTAGAATTCTTCTCTGAGGGAAAGGTGCTCCCTCCTTAGGCGAGTTCCTTGGTGGTCTTACTTTGACCAACATCCTTCAAAAAATGGGTGAAATCACCTTCTAGGGTTTTATGCAGCTATCGACAGTTGCAACACCAGTTGCAATTTTCAAAACTTAGTCAAACTGAGAATCTAAACCCAAGGAGAGGTGCGCTAGGATTAGGAGAGTCTTCCTATGGTCTCAAATTCCCCAACAAGTTCTTCTAAACTGTGCAAATGGCTTATTTCGGGCCAACTCTGATTCCATGTTAAATTTTCTCTTAAGCAGTTAAGTCTGTTCAATATTCTTTAACTTTAGACTATTAAAACAATAATTGCATGCATAAGGATCATTGAAAGAAAGACATCCACAGTATACACAAGATTTATCCTGGGAAACCCTCGTGGGGGAGAAAACCCAACAAAGCTTCTTCAATATAGATTCTTCAAGAAGTATAATGTCTCTCTCAAGAGAGATCTCACCAAACATAAGATAAACCAGAAACCCTAATTAGAATAGGGTAGCGCACCACTAGACCAAGATATTCCTCCAACATATAACCAAAACCCTTCACCAGAAAACCCTTCCTCTGTAGTTGTGTCTCCTCCTCAGACTTGCACACTTTTCTTATGTGAGAGAGCTTGTTGTGTGTGTTCTCCAAATGAGGTGCCTAGCCTCTTATAGATACAAGTTGTGCCACCTAGAATAAGGTTAGGGCCAACTTATACACTTTACCTTTTCTAATTTACATTTGACCTTTGCCAAGGCACAATAGGGATGACTTTTACAAAGGCACAATAGAGCCGACTTAACAAATATAATATAATATTGTTCTTTATGGTTTTTTCTTGGTCCAATACAATATGAATACAATAAGAATATCTTTTGAAATGACTCAAATTGCAACAATTCCACGTATTCTAAGAGGTGTGTATAAACATTCTTCACACAACCCCAATGCTAGAGTTGCACCCAACTAATCAATTGTTAAGGATTTTTCTTAGACACCTTGTGCAATGTTGGCCCTCTAGGTGCTCCAAGGTTACCCTTCGCAATGGAGAACATTATTGTTTTCTATAGGAGCTACTGATTCTTCGAGATTAAAGGTATTCAAGTTTGACAACATGGATTTCAAGTCTCACCTTCCATCATGTTTCCTTTCAGATTAGTGTCATGTATTCTAAGCATGTTATTGGAAGAAATGTTGTTGATGAAGGTGATTTGACATGTGTTTTGTCATTGTCTTGTTGGAAATCCATTATCTCTTTCGAGCTTTCTCTATCTCCCACTTTGCCCACTTCTTTCGATGGATGCTCATTTAGGCTGCACATGATTATTTCCTCCTTCCCCGTATAGTTGGGGGGGGAGCTATTTCCTTATAAGTGGAAGTGGTCAATGCTCCGCTCGACTACAAACTTTTATTAGGACAAATTTGGACATACGCAATGACGACTGTCGTATCCTTGATCTTCTGAGTATTATGTTTCCCTCATGAAGGGAAAATTGTAATGATAGACCAAATGTCATTCACTCGTTCTGACCCTACGAAATCTACGGGATCTACAGTCCCATTGATTGGAAACTCTTAGAGGACAACTAAGAGAATTAGTGTCGAGATGTATCCTTCCTTGATGTGAATGTTCAAATTATCGGCACCAATTTCATACATCAATGTTGTTTCGACTTACTATCAATAGTCAAGCTCTTTGATCCCCATGTCTCAAGTAAGTTATTTTTGAACGTCATACTTCGAGGATCCTTGGGTTTTACCCTCTCCATGTGATTTGGTGGAAGGTATTGCACATGTCGGGATGAACATGCCACTATCTGTAGCTAAGATAGCTTACCAAGGGATTCAACAAGCTATTGTAGATATCCTTCCTTGATGGGAACGTTCAAATTCTTGGTGCCAATTTCGTATATCAATGTTGTTCTAACTTGCTATCAATAGTCAAGCTCTTTGATGCCCATGTCTCAAGTAATTTCTTTTCGAATGTCATACTTTGAGGATCCTTTGGTTTTATCCTCTCCGTGCGATTTGGTGGAAGGTCTTGCTCATGTTGAGATGGCCATGCCACTATCTGCAGCTGAGATAGCTTACCAAGGGATTCAACAAGCCACTGCAAATCCCAATCCTACTCCTTCCTGGAAAGAAGAAGTGGATCAACTTACGAATCCCATTTGGGCCGTGAATTCTTCTAACTCGCTTGAATTCCTTGATATTGTTTTCCTTCTAACGAGGTTATCCTTGAGGCAATGATGAGGTTCAAACAACCCTAGGAGGAATTACATCATTGGTCTTATTTCATCCTGGAACTTAGTAGGGTTGAGAAGAGAGAGTTCACATGGACTTTGAGTGTAGGTGTTATCACCCTGTGAACCCCTTAGCTAGGCATGGTGTGTATGCTGAGGGAAACATGGAAAATATATAGGAAACAATTCCAATCAACATCTCTTGAACCCCTGGCATCATGGAGAATGTGTTCATTGGTGCAGACTTCTCTCTGAAGGAGATCTGCACCAATACTTCCCTGTTCAATAAATTATACAATGCATTTGCCTAGTCATATGAAGGAATTCCATGTATAGACCCTCAGATTGTCGAATACGAGAGAAGAATGTACAAGAACATGAAACTTGTTAGACAAAAGATATGACCATTTAACCTGAGAAACACGACAATGATTAAGGCAAAGGTAGAAGAAATGCTCAAGGATGGTTTCATCTATCTAGTTCCCCTTACAGAATGGGTGTAAAAACCCGTTTCGATTGATAAGAAGAAATTGACCATTTTTGTTTATATGGATTTTTAGGATGTGAATAAAACTTGTCCCAAAGAAAAATTTCCCACACCATTTATTGATCAGATTATTGATGAGTGTGTGGGAAGCGAGATCTTCTCTTTTATGGATGAATTATCTGGCTATAACTAGATCCAAATATGACCCGAGGACCAACACAAAACAACATTTTTATGTTCTTGGGGTACATTAGCATATAGAAATATGCCTTTTGGTCTTAAAAATGTTGGAGCTACGTTTTAGTGGTCTATGTATTTCTCCTTTCAAAATCTCAAGCATATCAATAAAGTCTATCTTGATGACCTCGTTGCTCGCTCCCATAAGAGAGAACATCATCCATCTCACCTTCAACTTATGTTTGGGAGATGTTGATTTTACCATATTCGATTGAATCCTAATAAGTGCACCTTCTGTGTCATCTCGAGGCATATGTTTGGATTTATTGTTTCCAATAGGGGGATCATGGTCAATCCATTAAAGGTTCAGGTAATAATTCAGCTACCTCCCCCATAAAATATTTGACAACTTCAACGTTTGCAAGGAAAAACCAATCTCCTTCGCGGGTTCATTGCTAACTATGCTGGCATCACCAAGGGCTTCATGTGCTTGTTGAAAAAGGGGGTGTATTTCATTTGGGATGAGTTTGTGCAACGATCTTTCGAAGCACTCAAAACGATTCTTGTTTTAGACCCCTTGCTTAGTCCCCCAGACTATAGCCAAGATTTCTTATTGTATCTCGCAACAACAAAATCTATTATTGACATGGTTC
The DNA here is from genome assembly GCA_000966675.3 of Picea glauca. Classification (NCBI taxonomy): domain Eukaryota; kingdom Viridiplantae; phylum Streptophyta; class Pinopsida; order Pinales; family Pinaceae; genus Picea; species Picea glauca. The sequence goes on along the minus strand of JZKD02S1907187.1, from coordinate 240,461 downwards.
TATTCAGGAGTATGATGCCCTCCAAGAGCATGCCATTTACAACCTCAATCATGGTTTGATGGGTCCTGAACTTAACTACTTGCACATAAAAAAACTATATTTGGTAGTCGTGCACACTATCTAGAGGCTTTGACATTACATTCTATTGCATAAGACTATTGTAATTGTTGATATCAATCCACTCCAATATCTCCTAACATAATGAATCATTGGGGGAAAATAAAATAAGGGGATTGTCGTATTATAGGAGTTCGAGTTGGACTTTGTTTAGGCCAAGTCCATAAAGTTGTTAGTCTTTGTCAAAGTTTGTGAGGGAGCATGAGGGCACCATTATTACAGACTCATTTCCTGATGAGCATATCTTCCTTATCTCTTCCAGTGACCCCTGGTACAGGGATATCCTCGTATATCTCCAAACTTTGAAGTTCTCTTTGCATTATTTGCTAGATGAACAATGACATGTCCACCACCAGGCGAAGAATTACCTCATCATAGACGACACTTTGTATTTCTACATGGTTGATTCAATCCTCTATCGTTGTTTAACCCATGACGAAGTGGAGATTGTTCGTAGCGATTGACATAGTGGAGCATGTGGTGGCCATTTATCTGGGTTGACAACAACCCAAAAATTATGTGCACCAGATACTTTTGGCTGAAAATATTCAAGGATTGCATTGAGGCGGTCAAAACATGTCACCATTATCAAATATTTTCTAGGGAAATGTGGGTACATCCTACTCCTTTATTTTCAGTCATCACCGTCAGCCCCTTCACCAAGTGGGGGGTAGATTTTATGACATACCACCAACCTTCAGCTAGGGGGCATCATTATATTATCGTGGCTGTCGACTACTGTTCAAAGTGGGAAGAGTCTATGCCTACGTTTTCAAGTGACGATGAGACTACAACGTTGTTCATATTCAATCAAATTATTACCAGGTTCAATGTTTCGAAAGAGTTTGTCACTGACCATGGCTGCCACTTCCAGAACCGAATGATTTTGGAATTAGCATAAAAATTAGGCTTCAAGAAGGATCATTCATCTCCTTATATTACCCTTAGGTGAATGGTCAATTAGAGGTTGTTAACAAGTCTCTCAATCCCATCCCTTAGTGAACTTTTAATGTGAGCAAATCAAATTGGAATCTGATGCTTTACCCGACATTGTGGGCATACTGAACTTCGGTTAAGACTGCTATGGGTTTCTCTCATTTTCAACTTGTTCATGGGGTGGAGGCAGTCCTACATTTTTAATGTGAAATAACTTCACTAAATATTGTTATTGAGCTTCTTCCTGACACGATAGAGTTAGAAGCATGCCTTATTCACTTGGAACATCTCGATGAGCAACGTCGTGATGCAACTACGATGAATGAGGCACAAAAAAAGTGTGTTAAGAGTTAGTATGATAAATCTATTCTCCCAAAGATATTTTCTGAGGGAGATATTGTCTTAGTCTATGACCAGGACAAGGATGCCTTAGGGGCGGGAAAATTCAATCTGATGTGTCATGGTCCTTACATTGTGAGGTGTACCCTATGAAAAGGAGCTTCAGATTTATCATATTATGAAGGTAACGTTCTGCTATAGCCCATACATAGGCTCTATATTGAGAGGTACTACACTTGAGCGTTGATTCTCAAACTTCTGCCCCTTTGTAATCATTGTATATTGGTAGTATTTATGATTATCTTTTCGTTCACTTTTTCATTTCAATTTTCTTATCGTTCTTCCGCTTGGTTGGAATATGTCACGAGAATATTCGGTCTTCATAAGGTTCACAGATGGTGCCATCCATCACACTTAGAACCTTACTTCCATCGTTTGGGTGATTTATTCACCTACGATTCAATTTCTAGCTTCCAGAGGCACGTGTCTTAGGACAACAACCAACAATGTGGTCGAGTATAGCGTAATGATTGAGCTTCTTAGAGATTCCATTTCACATGGTATCATGTCTCTTGAAGTTTGTCTGGATCCCTAGTTGGTAGTGTTGTAGTTGAATGGTGAGTACCATGTCTGTGATCCCATGCTTCTCTGACAATTCCTTTGGGTACATCTTCTGGAACATTCATTTGATTACATTATGTACATTCACATTTCTAGAAATTCTAATTTAGTATTTGATGCCTTTTCTAATTATGTATTATACTGACATTTGTTTCACACTTAAAATCAGAAGCACACACACATACACATGTATATAAAAGCATTCCATTTGTATATAATCATATAAGTACACCAAGGAAAAATAGTTGTATATATGTTACTTTAATATTCATTAAGTACAAAAAATATGGGTTAATTTTACAAAATTGGGCTTTTAGCACCAAATGTCTATCTTTTTTTATTGGTACATTGATGGCTTGTCATACAAAAGTGGCGCAATCGAAGTGGATGCTATCCATTCTGTCTCCAACAGTTATTTCCTTGCTTTCTTGTATGTATCCTTTTCTTCTCTATGATCAAACAATGGAGGAGGCTCTACTTCTTTCATGACCCATTGCTCGGTCTGCTTTCCTTGTTATGTCGCATAAGCTCTTGTTATTTCTCCTCCGTGCATAACTACTGCTACCTTAAGTCGTTTGTCATGCTCCTCTATAGCTATCATCTGCACATTCGGGTTCCTCTTTTCTTACCACATCGCAATCAATTGTGGATACTCTTCTGTCGCATGTCCAACTGTCTACAATAAGTGCACGCCATGTAAGGATTCAGACAGTCTCGCGCCAAATGCCCAGGATGATTACAATTATAACATATAATCAAGTGTCTTCCTCTGCCAAATCCTCCTCTTCCGCAACCTATGAATCCTCCTCTTCCTCCTTGATTGCAGCCTCTAGGAGTATTTTACTACAACACCCCTCCTTCCGAGCCTTCTTCCCCTTGGACTATGCATGCATTCGTAGTGTGCTCTCTCATCAAATCTAGTGCACGACACTCCTTTTCATCATGTCTGACAAACTTACAAAAATTACAAAACAATTTTCTAGAAATTATGTGATACTTCTGCATTAATGGACAAATAGTAGGGTGATGAACCACTGTTCTACATATCTCACAATATACTCCTCCTTGTGCCAAGGGGTTCGGGGCTCCCATAGCCAAATATTCTCTAAAATCTGGACACTCATTCTTATGACGACCTTTTGTTCTGCATGTAGTACACCAGACTTCTTCGCACTTTTTATTTCCTTTAGCAAGTTCCTGTTGTTGAATGGTCAATGCTACTAACTACAACTGGACATGAGCCATCCCTACGCCATTCTCTCCTATAGGGGATGCTTCCAACCTCATAGCAATCTCTAAGGCTTCTGATTGCAACATAATATTTTGCTGCATCAAAGGGAAGTGTATATGCGGAAATTGTCATGCAATGATCCACTCCCTATGCTACTCATCTAGAATCTGGAAAGCCAACTGATCCTTTACGATATTGAATCTCTAATAAAAAACCCATACTAATTCATTTGAAAATTTCTTGATCTCTTTCATCTTTGTAATACACTGCGACTCAGACTTCATCTTCTGGAACTCTTTTAACAAGGATTGTTTGATGTCTGCTAATGTTCTGGTTTGTCCCATGGGTATAATGGACTAATACTTCATATATCATAGTAATGCGCATTCTATGAACGTTGTTTCCAACTATGCTATATTTTCATCATCATCCTAAATGTTCTTCACTGTCCATATCGCTTCACAAACAAGAAAATGTTGTTCTATATCCTTTGTCCCCACTCCATGGAAGACATGCATTCTCAATGTGGGGTCTAACCCTGCCATTGGGTTTTGTTTGGTATTCATATTTGGTGACACTAACTGATTCTGACTTGGCATACTACTTCCACTACTTTGACTACCTTTAATACAATCTTTACTTCCCTCACTAACTATAATTGACAAAGCTTCAAACCTTACCTTAGTTCTTAGAGATGCACATGAGGTTGTGGGTTCGACACAGAGTCTAGCCTGAATGGCATATAACAAATATTCTTCTACCAGACTGAGATGATGGTCTTTCCCTTCTGTGTGCTAAATCCCTTCGATCTGGAGTATTACACCAATGTCTCTTTCCTCAATCTCACTGTGTTTCCCTTATCTCTTAGCCACAATCCTCTTCCTACTATGCCTAAATCTCTTACCACTACTCAATACTCCAATCTCTTCTTCCATCGCACATTCCTCTTCTCTCAACATCCTCAATCCATCAGTTCCTCATTCCTTCTCTTCATCCCTCTTTTCCATACACTTAGAACATCCACTGGTCATCCCCCAATCCCCCTATGTGCGTGAAGGTGCTTAGCTACTAGGGAAATCATATTCCATCTTCATAACTCCCTTATCATACAACAACATCTTGAGCCAAGTAGACAATGACTTCAAAATATCTTCCGCGTAGACCCTAAAAGTAATCTCTTTCAATAACACTATATGACTGGGTACAATTTATGGCAAACTCGGTAATATAACCCCTAATATACTATCCAACCAAAAATCAACTATGTGTGAGATCTGATTACTTATAATATTCAACTATTGAATCAACTCAGGGTTCCAATTCCTCGGAACAATAATGAAGAATGTTATATTCTTTTCAACTAACCTCTGTAACCACTCAGTCAAAACATTCGGGAAATCAACAAAGAAAATATCATGTAAATATGTGAATACATACCTCTGCAACCATTGTTTTGAATTGATCCACAGGTTCTTATTTTGATCTCTGGAAAAATTGTGCTTCTTTGTCTCCAACCATTGTCCGATCTCTTTTTTAGTCGACCTCCACATTCCTCTCAGTCATAGATCTTGGTCCTAGAAACAAAACCATTTGTTGATGCACAGTGGGAAGATTTAGGGTTGAACATGTATTCACCAATAAAACCCTTAAGATACCAATCCTTTTAGCATCACCCACAAGAAAGTGACGTCTCACCCGAGGTATCTATGGGGACTGTAGGAACTAAGTTTTTGCAGTCATGGAGGAATGTGAAGCATTCATTCTAACCATTCGACTTAACATTCATTCATTATACCATTCAATATGTGCACAGAACCATAACTACATATAACAGATTCATATTACCCAACATACATTAAGTGTGTGCAATAAACAAAACAATAAACACACACATCAAAACATAACACAAAGACACCATATTTTAACTCGGTTCACCCAATATAGGCTACGTCCACAATGACAAGCTTCTTATATTATCATTCAACATCATCTCTTACAAAAGGTGCACACTATGCTCATATATAGTTATGCCCAAAATTCCCTTGCTATTCGCACGTACAATGCACACTTAGCTCATTCTCACCTATCCAACTAAGCTCACTTTCTTAACATGACTCATCTCAGACTTATCACCACCTAATTTCTACCCAAAAACCCTTACATATTTATACTTTTACATTAGAGATTAGCCCATTGAAAAATGGACCAAAAGGCCTAACTAAATTCCTTCTTTCACGCGTGCTGGTCCTGAGAATACGCTAACTACTTTCCTTCTTCTGCACGTGCTCCTGTGTAGTTCCTAAAACTTGTCCCAAAATATCCTTCTCCAACAGGGCTCCAACACTCACCTGTGGCTCATCTTGATCCACTTTAGGCCTTTTTCCACATCACAATGAACTTATGGAATGTTTTTGTTGCAGTCACACCCTTTTCCTTTACTTGTGTTTTCTACTGCAAAATTCCTTATGTTGTCTCTACAGTAATGTGGGTCTTTAGCTTCTTTGCACTCTTGCACTGCCTGCTTCACTATGCCTTGCACAACTGGAAGTTCCTCTATTACTCAGAACACTTCCTCCTGTAGTGTCTCAATCTTTTGTGCGTGATCCTGTTGTTCTGCTCTCATTTGGTTCATGTCTAAGTGTAACTTCCTATTGCAACCATCTTTTCTATTGGTGGCAGAGTGGTCATCGTCTCTCTAAACTTTTGTGCCTTCTCTTGTGTAGCTTGCAACTTCTGCTATATTCCTTGCAACTATGCATCTTATCTTAGCTGAGCCCATACTTGTGTGATTTCTTCATACAACTTGTCACACTCCTCCTCCAAACGCTTGATACTTCCCACTATTGTCATCATTGTCTTCTCCCTTTGCTCCCTTTCCTCAGCTGGAGTGCTTGGTATAGTGTGTGCTTCTAAGTCTACTATCTTCGCACGGAAGCCCCGAATGGCTTCACTAATCTTTGACACTTACTCTTCTAATGGAGCTTCTACTTTCATCGTTACGTCTAAAATGTCGCTATAAACCTTCTGGATTTCTTGTTGTATCCTTTCTTCTTTCTATTCAGCCTCATCTCACTCCATCATAACTTTGTTGTATTATATCTACAATTTTGCCTTATCATTTCTCACTTTGGTCAAGTCCATTGCTGTCGAATCTGCACGCAAATTTATCTCTTGCATAACACTTTTCTACAAACCCTTTAATACATTCATTGGAAACTACAACAAGACTAAGTCAATGTGACTTAATGTTTGTGCATGCTCCTGCATCTTTGTTGAAGGGAACTCTATAGCCCTTGGTGATATCTTTATCATTCGATGCTCTGCTGATACTTCTGATGGGTGAGAGGTTGTCGGTTTTTCTTCTGTAATCTTCGTTGTACTCTTTGTTTGTTCTTCCTCAGTCCTTTTCTTTCGTGCTATCTTTTCTTCTTCCAAAAACTAATGCAGTGAATCTATCTACTCCTGCACATACATGTGTATCTCCTCTTGTTTCTGTCACACGCTGAAATGCTTCGTCTGTCACTTCCTTTACTTGATCTCCTATTTTTTCTAGGTCATATTCTGTCAGGGCCTGGGTGGCCACTTCCTTGAATGTTTTCCTCTTATTGCGTTGGTTTATTGATTTCCCCTTCTCATGTTATTTTCTCTTCTCTCCAAGGCGTGGTACTGTTTTTTGCATGTCTCTTGTGCCATTTCTGTGTCCTTCATGTTCTTCTTCTTCTTCATCTAGATCATTCTTTGGAGGTTGTGTTTCTAGCTACTCCATTTTCGGTACCGGGGTTTTCCATTCTTCCCCCTAGTCTTCTATAATCTGCCCAACGTCGTCTCCTATCAACTTGTATCTGGTCATCGACCACTATTAATCTGGTCCCTCTTGTCTTGGATATACATATGGTGTCTTCCTGCTTTAAAATGTGTAATGTCCTTGTATGATTCCACTAACTGTGGTCGTATGCATGGTGTATCTCGAATGCTTTGTTGAATTATCTCCTTGTAATCATAGAAAGTGATGTTATTATCCAACTATCTTTCCTTGTGTGTAGTATGCCACAAGTTCACATATCTTGCTACCATTCATGGCTTCTTCACAATTCCCAGAAATTGAGTGTCTTGTGGCTCCCTCCGAGCCACTAATGCAATCGATATCAATAGCCATGTATAATGGAATTATGTTCCTTTATCTTGTGCCTCCCTACAATCCATCAAGAATTGGTTTACCAGGAACGTCGTCTACTTCATTTGTACTCATGAGACGCACTTCTCAGATGTTGCTATTACACCTGCTAGTACTTGATCTTTGCAACATTTACTCAACAACTTACATGCCAACACTTGCATCGTGAACCATACCATATCACCATCAATACTTGCAACGTCCAAACTACGCTCTCCTCAATGTGTGTCATACTTATCCTTTATTTTCTCCGCCATGAATTTCTCCTTAGTTTTTTTCATGAATAATGGCAATGGGTCTTCCCCTGCTGATGGCAACCTGATGATCCACACAATGATTTGAATGCTTATCAACATTGGCCTATCCAACCATAAAAATACTCCATGGACATAGATCAATAACAACTTGACGCAGATGTTGATCTCTGTGTTCCTACCAAATTGCATAATATCTAATCGATTCAAAATGCTTGTTTTCTCCAACCATGTTGTCCACTCCTATGGCTCTAGTATAATTTCCTATGAATCTGGGTTGAGTTTTGTCCGCATGTACTTATCTGGTACTAACTCTGGAAACTTCTTTACATATGCCAAGTCATGGCATGCAAACTTTAGATTTCCTACTGTGCCTAACATATCTCCTTCAATGATTAACCCCGATGGGATCTTTGGTTTGACAAGTTTGTACTTTGAATCCTTTGGTAGCTTAACTTGATTCTCTCTCGGCTTCCTGGGTGGCACATAATCCTTCACAAATTTAACCAGGCTTGGCCCTAACACTAACGCTCTCAGGTTTTCCTTAACTACATGTACCAATGTCTGGCTGGTGCACTGTTTCTTCTGCTCTGATGAGGATTATCCTGTTTTCAGTGTCTCCATTTCTCTCTACAACTAACTCATGTCTGCATATTACTTTCTAGGCTCTGTCAAACTCACTTGGTTTTTTCTATCTCTCTGAATGCTCGAACAATAATAACCTTTTCCTGTCGACCCCTCATATTCTTTTATAGCCTGTCGCCAGATGTTTCCATTCTTCTTCACGCCCAAATTTGCAGTCTAATCCACTTGCATTTACATTCAATTCTTTCCTTAACTCTTCATTAACTTCATATCCTCTAATGGATCATACGCTAGATTTTTCATCCTGTCAAAATCCTCTTTCCATTTCTCATTTATGAGTACATGTCTCCACTACCTCATCGTCATGTTTTCTCTTTAATGTTTGTCCTATCATATATTCTCTTTAATGCTTTTCCCTCCCTCTGTGCAGATCACTATCACAATTCAATACTCCTTCACGCACACAATTCTTTCCTCTTTCTACGTGTCTCCACTACCTTGTCGTCATGTTTTCTCTTTAATGTTTGTCCTGTCATATATTCTCTTTAATTCTTTTCCCTCCCTCTGTGTAGATCACCATCAATATTCAATACTCCTTCATGCACACAATTCTTTCCTCTTTCTACATCTCAACAACATTTTATGGTTTACCTCTTTACTAGTTTAACTGTTTGAACAATACCTTATGCATAACTTCAACTTTCTATCTCTTGGCTCAACCTCTTTTATTGATTTTCTTATTTTCTTTCTTTATATAGTACAAATACTATTATACAAGTGCTATAGTACACATTTTTCATATTCAAGCTAATGTGCAGAAGCCCGACTATCCCTATACTTTTTCAGTCAACTTCCATTCACCAATCCCTCCATAATTTCTCTGTTCAATTTCCCCAATTGATCAACACCTGCATCTGTCACAGATATTATCACATACAAGCCCAAGGAGTGCATTTGGAACTTTCCAGAGCGCTACAAAAACTTGTTGTCATAGAGAAAAACTAAGTCTCTTGTCTAGAATTTCTTTTTTTTAATGTGCTTGTCATGCCATGGTTTCTCACGTGCTTTCTAAACCTGATAATGGAATCCTACGAAAAATCGATCTTCTTCCAGCTCTATTATCTCTGACAGTATTTTCTCTACTGTGCTAGAATCAATAAGCTCTGTCAACACAACAATGCGCAGACTTGGCACAATAAATTCCATAGGTATGACTGCTTCCTGGCCATACACTAATCTGAATGGTGTCTGTCTTGTCAACTTCTTATTTGTAGTCCGGTATGCCCATAACACTGCTGGAATCCTCAAGTCCCAATCATCTCGACTCACACTACATACGTTAGTTAATGCATACTCTAGTATCTTGTTGAAGGATTCCATTGTTCCATTCTCCTGATGATGAACCTAAAATTCTCCTGTCAAGGCAACAATCATCCTATTCAAAAAATGAGTCCCTTGATCACTCATAAGGATTCTCAGGCATACAAATATTGTAACCACATTCTTAAAAATAAATCGCATAGCAATCTCCACTCTGTAGTCTCTGACAGGCTCTACTTCAACCCATCTAGTCAAGTAATCTATCGTAGTGATGATGTATCTAGCTCCTAACCTTTTCACAGGTGGGTTGAACGGTCCAACAAAATTCATTGCCCATTTGTCAAAAGTCTGTAATGTAACTTGTGGTACTAAAGACATCTCATCTCTCCTATATGGCTTCCCAATTCTCTAATAAACATCACAAGTATGAAATAATTCCTTAACATTCTTGTGAATGGTGGGCCACCATAGTCCTACGCGCAAAATATTCTAAGTTGTCACTTTTCCTGCATAGTGACCTCCTACAATCTCTTCATGTGCCTCTAATAGTATCATCCGTCTCTCATGCTCCAATACACATCGTCGCAGAATACCATCTGCATCCAACTTATATAAGTTCCCTGCTATAAGTTGATAATTTTTTGCCTTTACTACCAACTACTTATTCTGTGCAACTGTAAAGTCAGGTGGGGTTACTCCCATTCTCAAGAACTTGACTATATCTACAAAATAATCATCAACCATATGTACTGCAAATAAGTGCGCATTTGGTAAACGATCATCCAAATTTCCTGCATCTTCGCCTGATAGTATGTGCGACAAATGATTAGGTCCCGAGTTTAACTTTCCCGCCTTCACAATTACTTCAAATTCATACTCCTGGAATAATAACAACCATCTGCATATCTTCCCCCCAACACTGTCTTATTGACCAAGTATCTCAATGCAGAATGAGTCATTCATTTTGGTTACACTATTGGTTAATCTGATTTTTATCATGGATTAGTATTGTCCTCTCATTTCAACATACATGAATTTTGAAATTATTCGAATGATAAGAGGTTGTAAATACCTTGATGGAAAATGTCAATGCAATTTTTAAGATTGTAGAACTTGAGATCTCAACATATGTGTTGACCATAGACATGGTAATTTGAGTTCTTGTGGGTTGTAAATCATCAATCTATTGGGTCTTACACTCTTTAACATTCCAAGAATCTAAACTAATAATGCTAGAAAGAGCTCACGGTTATTCATAACTTGGAAGGAAAATCCTTTTTGGGTCATGTTGGAATGATTTTTTTTTTATCTCTCTTACTCATGATCTTGGGGGGGGCGGGGGGAGACAAATAATATGCCATTAAAGTTCAAATTACCTAATGCATGTGGGATAATTGTTTTAAGGTTGAATATCAACGGTCTAGATCTCCCCACAAGCAAATCAAGGGTTGTTGAGTACCAACTTCAAGTATCCATATCTTGAGATCTGGGAGTCCAAATTCAGCCCATGATATCTCATTGGAAAGATATTGAGTGGGAGAACACATTGGAGAAGGAATTCAATGCAGGAACAGTGATGGAAAATACCAAAAAAATCAAGAACTATAAGAGGACAAATTTTGATTAAAAAATGGGTTATGCAATGTTTAGGTAGCCATAACTAGAGTTCCAAGAGGAAAAACTAGACCTACAAGAGCACACTATAAAGATGAAGCAAAGAAGAAGAAGATCAAAGGATCTTATTCACCATATTGACATCCAAAAAAATTTGAAGAATAGAAAATGATACAACTGAGAAGAATCAATGATATCTTTAATAAATATGACTCATGAATAGCCTTAAAGCAAGATTGACTACTCATGAGTCTTTTTAACTTCTATTTATAACACTAGTATATTCATTTAAAAAAATGTATGGGAAATTCAAGTCATTTAATGAGACAAAATAACCAAGTTGAAGAGATGTAATTGTTGGTTGTTACAGAAGGTGAAAGGTCTTGTTTTATAAAAGGAACACCATTGAATGTAATAGATGACTTTTTCCCATCGTTTGATTAAGATATTATTATCTCATAAATGAAGAGAAAAGACATTTTGAGATCATGATTATTGTTGAATGCATTTGGGACTATTGTACATTTGTATGTCTTTTAAAACTCTTGAATATTTGTCATATGAACTATTTCTATGTGCAGTATTTGAGATGTTTAAGCTATTATGATTTCTAATGACTACAATGTTAATGTTACAGGTTTAGTCTTCAACTATTTGTGATTTAATCTACAACGCTATTGTTTTAACGTGTTACTTATTGACATGAACTACTTCTACAATTAATGACATTATTTCATGATGTGTTCATTTTGTATATTCTCTCTTGCGTAGGATAGCTTAGAAGTAGTTATATTAGTTAGTTCTCTTTTGTGTCCTCTATGATTGCTATGTACATTTAACTTGGCTAAAATGCACTCTAAGGCATGATGGGACACATGGCTAGGATTCTCCTGGATCGACTACAACCTGATGTCATCCTCTACCTTCATATAGTCTCCAAAAAATATTGGAGCTATTCTAGAGAACTATTGATAGAGGAATCTCTCCAACACCCATGCTACTAGATTCTACCTCAATGAACTCCCATGCCTCCTGTTATCTCTCCAAGAGTCCTTCTCAGGTTGTATCTTGAAGAAGCCTGGTAACTTAAAGCGTAATTGTTTTTGTGTTTATATGTGGATCAAATGGGACAACTGACCTACTGGATTGGTATCAAGACAGTCAAGGGTATATGATCAACTGAGATAATGCTTTCAAGAATTAATGATCAGATAGATAACTTGATTGTGGGTGAAGAAGAATATGCTTATTAACCAGATACACACATGTGATGGGTCAAATAAGATAGTGTAGATTACCATTAAATCAAGATTATGAACTGACAAAATGAGATAACAGTCATTTAGAAGTTAAAACAAACTTGAATCAAAGTACAGAAAGAGAAAGACAATGGCAATCTGACATCAATAATGAAAGAAAAATGTGATTTGTATTATATATCTGAAAGTCTAGTACAATAGCATCAAGGTCTCTCTATCCAGAATCGAACCCCCTAAACTGTGTCTCTATGGGATTTAAATAATATTTACAAATCAGTTTCAATATCCTCAAAAGATGGATCTGATAACCTCTTTTCCTATCTCAAATTCGAATTTGTGAGGTGGCTGGAAAAGACAAAAATTTCTGGAAATGGTTTAAATATTGACCTATATCTCTCAAATATAAATAGTTGTGTACAAACTGGAAGAGGTTTTTGTATATTGGTTTGTTTTGAGCAAAAACCTCTCTCAGTTCTTTGAGATTCGTTTTCATTTTCCTGGGATCTGCATTTCAAAAACATGTGTCAAACAAGGAAATTTTGAGATCCGAGAATTAGGGCTCAGAGATGAATTTGATTCTCCCAATCTATGACACCTGTAGGAAAAATGAGAGAGTTTATTTTTCTTTGACATGTTAGTAAAAAAATCCTCTGCCCATTTCTCAAAATGGTTCTCCAGTCTCTCATAATCATCATTTGAAAATGATGACTCAACATAGTAAAAAAAAACTTTTATGCGCTTTCGGCGGCTCATTTGCCCTTGAAAATATGATTTAGACGCCAAAAGCCCTGACTTTCGGCAGCTCACAACCCTGTAATTGTACCACTTAGCCACCGAAAGCTAAAAAACAGTTTTTGGTCTATTTTGAAATGCAATTTGATTTATGTGTTGGAATGATATAGTTTTAAACCTGTCTCTAAGACTTCATGACTTAAGATTTAAAAATAAATCTTCTCTCTAATGACTATCTTGTCATATGATGTCTCAATGATTTGGAAATAATTTTTGATCACTAACATCTGGCTCCAACTAGGATGGAGACCACCCTGCGAGGTTTCCAAGAACCTAGTAGTTTCAATTGCCTTTACTATTGGGCATGGAGTCATATGGCCTTTATAATTGATCCCCTATAAACCTGTAGCTTGCCTGCAGCCTGCTCTGCTTATTTAAGAGATCAACAACTGAATATTATTTATCTACTCATATGAAGAACTTATTCTCCTGCCTACTCCTACACTAACCAATTGTACTGTCTCTTATCAAGTAAAATCATGCTTCCAATGAATCCATGTCAGAAACTGATTTACTGACATCATGCTTGATCTTGACCCCAAAAATATAACAAACCATAACAAGAAGAAATGCAATTGGAAAATATGATAGAATTGTCCTTCTTCTGACAAAAATATTTTGATATTTAAGTTGCTCATAATCTCCAAATAATCTGCAATAGGGTCATCAAATTTACAAGGAAATACCTCTTCTTGCTTCTATTCCAACTGACTGAGATGATTTTGCTGATGGTTGTCTTCACTGATCTCAGTGTTAAATGTAGACTGCTCAACCTCTGATGGAAAAGATTGTATGATTAACTATTGATCTAAAACTTTTTGATCCCCTCACCATATCCTTGTGATTTAGATTCATCACTCTGATGTAATGGCGTATTACAACTAACAATTTCTGGAAAAAAAAATAATAAGTATGTTCTGGATCTTCTAGATCACTGTCGTGATAATGGTCAAATGAAAATTGAGTCTGAAAAATATGTATCATGAAGAAATTTCTTATTACCCTCTCCAACAATGAAATCTTTGGAAGATGAATCTTCTTTGAACTTTTGAACTTTAGATTCACAACTTTCATTAATCATAACATGTGTACATTGTTGATCGTCCTTATGTTGAAAAGTAGAACTAAGTGAAATTCCAGAAGAAAAAAAATCTCCACAAAACTTAAAATCTTCTTCTTCATCACTATATTTGTCAAAAATGGGAACATCATGATCAAATCCTAATGTCAGGGATGAAGATTCATGCATAAAATTATCAACAATAGGATCTTGAAAAAGATTTGAGAAAATATCACCTTGTTCTTCATCATAATTTGAAACAACATGTTCATAAGGAGAAAGATAGTACTCTTGCTATTCCAACTGAGAACTGAAATGTTGTTGTTGATGCTGGTTCTTTCACTGATCTCAGTGTTGAATATAGATAGTTCAACCTTTACTGCAGATCCAAAAATGTCGCACATTGATCCTTCAATCTACCCGTTGCCTTTAAAATTTTCAAAGCGAACAATCTGATCTTCATGACAACCTAAGACGGCAACATACTCTTCATGACTATCTAATCCTTTATTCAAACTCTGAATGCAAATTCACTGCTGCAAACTAACAAACTAAAAAGAATCTCCAACCATGCTTGATGGCGACCTTATTCTATACCTATTTCTACTCTTAACCAGTAAAAACATGCTCATCATGTGACATCATGCTTCCAATGAAGCCATGCTAACATCGAACTATTTACAAAATCTCTTTGCATGTAGATAAATTTCAGAGAACACTTCATATCGTGTAGCAGAATTTCAACTTGCGGAGCATACTTACAATCATCATTTTCTTTGATTCCAAATATTGCACAACTGAAGACTTCTAAAAAACATAACTCCATATAAATGGCTACCGGATCATAGAAAGAAGTCAACTCTGCTTCCTTCTCAGGCCTTTCTTCTCCTTCTGATCTATGTATCTGCTCATAAACAGGTTTCTGCAATTTTGAAAATAGTAGTAAGTTGATTTGACTGCTAATCCCTTCTTGTTTGATATCTACTTCATAAATGATATCAGTATTTTGTTCATGAAATGTTGCAAACAGAAGAGAAGATCTTAAATCTTCAGGAAGATTAAACGTATCATATTTAATGTCTTATGCAAACATAGAATAGATGATTTCAACATGACGTTGCTCCTTGATGGGAAAATAAAAAGGCTCATCAAAATTTGATTCATAGCTGTCATATATGGGCTGGCTGCTGCTCAAGTCAACATCATTTGCTGTAGAAATATGTTCTTCTTCATCTTCATAATTATCAAAAATCGGAGAAAAAAAAACCTCTGCATCTTGCAAAGAAGAACATACAATATTCATATCTTTCTCTTCACTTACAGGTGAGAACATATTGTAGGAAACCTCTTGAAAAATTTCAGTAAATTCTTCTTCTATAACTATTTCTTCATACAAATCAAAGGCAATAGGTGCATTAGAGACAGGGCCTAATGAATCTACAACCATGAAATCCTCATAATTATTTGTATCAAGAAGCTCTTCCTCAACAACATAATTTTCATCTTTACAAACAGAAGAATGAACTACTTTCTGCTGAGCTTGCTTCTCAAATTCATCACAACAATCTTCAAAGATACTTTTAGTTGTAAATTCATCTTTACAAAACTAATGAAAAGAATCATGAAAACTTTCTAATGAGTGAATACTTAAAGCTAGAAGAGATCGACACCAATCAAGGGATGCTCCCTTCAATGAATATCTAAAAAGATTATTTTGAACATCCGCATGTATAATTTCAAGCCGATGAATAAAGTCATGAAAATCCAACAAGTGTTCAGCTGGCACTTCCCACTCTTCTCCTCGAAATCTAGGAAGAATTTTTTCCCATTCATCTCTACTAGGTACTGGATGAGGGTAACCATAAATACTTGAGAAATCACATAATGCATACCTCTTGTTCATAACAAACCAATGGAGTTGTCAACAGATTTATGAACAATGGAGTCACCACTGAATTCGTCCTTCATGGAGTCGCCACTGAATTCATCCTTCATGGAGTCGCCAGATAGATGATTACAACCAAAAATGTGTCCAGACATTGTCTATCATCAAAGTTGGATCTTGTCGTCTCCCAAGGAAGTTGATCTTCAATCTCCTTTCCCCGGCAACGACGCCAATTTGTTATCTCTCCAGGAATCCTTCTCAGGTTGTATCTTGAAGAAGCCTAGTAACTTAAAGTGTAATTGTTTTTGTGTTTATATGTGGATCAAATGGGATAAATGACCTACTGGATTGGTATCAATATAGTCAGGGTATATGATCAAATGAGACAATGCTTTCAATAATTAATGATCAGATAGATAACTTAACTGTGGGTGAAGAAGACTATGCTTATTAACCAAATACGCACATGTGATTGGTCAAATAAGATAGTGTAGATTACTATTAAATCAAGATTATGAACTGACAAAATGAGATAACAGTCATTTAGCAGTTAAAACAAACTTGAATCAAAGTACAGAAAGAGAAAGGCAATGGCAATCTGACATCAATAATGAAAGAAAACTGTGATTTGTATTATATATCTAAAATTCTAGTACGATAGCATCAAGGTCTCTCTATCTAGACTCAAACCCCCTGAACTGTGTCTCTCTGGGATTTAAATAATCTTTACAAATCATTTTCAAGATCCTCAAAATATGGATCTGATAACCTCTTTTCCTATCTCAAATTCGAATTTGTGAGGTGGCTGGAAAAGACAGAAATTTATGGAAATATTCTTTTTAAATATTGACCTATATCTCTCAAATCAAAACATATGTGTACAAACTGGAAGAGGTTTTTGTAGACTGGTTTGTTTTGAGAAAAAACCTCTCTCAGTTCTTTGAGATTCGTTTTCATTTGCCTGGGATCTGCATTTCAAAAACTTGTAATCAAACAGTCAAATTTTGAGATCCAAAAATTAGGGCTCAGAGATGAATTTGATTCTCCCAATCTATGACACCTGTAGGAAAATGAGAGATTTTATTGTTCTTTGATGTGTTAGTAACAAAAGCGTCTGCCCATTTCTCAAAATGATTCTCCAGTCGCTCAGAATCATCATTTGAAAATGATGACTCAGTACAGTAAAAACATACTTTTCTGCGCTTTCGATGGCTCATTTTCCCTTGAAAATCTGATTTAGCCGCCGAAAGCCCTAACTTTCGGTGGCTCACAACCCTGTAATTGTACCACTTAGCCACCAAAAGCTAAAAATCAGTTTTTGGTCTATTTTGAAATGCAATTTGATTTATGTGTTGGAATGATATAGTTTTAAATATGTCTTAGGACTTCATGACTTAAGATTTAAAAATAAATCTTCTCTCTAATGACTATCTTGTCATATGATGTCTCAATGATTTGGAAATCATTTTTGATCGCTAACACCTCCTAGGAAACTTCCTTTCCAAAATTTTATTGGTGTCTCAAACCATTCAAAACACCCTCTCAACCCATTCCTTCCATCTGAAACATGGTGAAGAACATCCAACAAGTTGAAACCAACTTCTTGGAGAACTTGAGCTATGCTACCACCTGTCATGAACATAAGAGTCTTTCTCAAAAAAATTATTTTCATTATCTTGCATTGTGTGGGACAGTCGCCTTTCCTAAGCTAGAGTGGCTTTACCAACCTCATCTTACTACAACTAGACTACAACTCTTCACTTAATGTCTACCCATAACTTCACCTTAAGATATAGTATGTTAGATGCACAACTAAGTACAACAAAACCAAGTTTTCCCAACAATAGGTACACTTCCAACTACAATCTCAAAATGTCATGACAATAGTTATACTTAGCTAATATTTTAATACTTAGCTAATACAAAGCAAAGAAAGGAACATAACATTCTTCCAAGTAAATCATCCACAATACACAAGTATAGGTGGACACCTCAACTTTATTTATATGAAGAATATTATAATGCACATTGATGAGTGGTTGATGCATATATTGGGCTATTCAGAATGTGTACTCGGGTAGACCTTTCCAATGGGTATTCGAGCGCTCCAAACAGAGATCATATGCAAAATCAATGCCCCTAGGGAGTTGATGCACCAACTAACCACATCGAGGCCCACAAAACTTTTGGCTTTTAATCTTCTAGGGTTAGGTTTTTAGATGTTTATGGTTTTATCATTCATGTTTTATGTTAAAATGTCTTTTTGGCCTCTTTGTAATCAACTTCTTGCGAATGAGCATATCTAACATATCTCTCTCTTTAGGGATAAGATACCACCATTCTAGCTAGTTTGTGTGCTTTTCTTTTTATAGTCTATTGTATTCCATTCATTAATAGAATCTAAGTTAACTATATCATCGTGTTTCTTGCAATATCTCTGTGTGTTTCCTTGTTATATCTTTTCCTTCATTTCATTCTCAATATAATTTCCA
Organism: Picea glauca; assembly: GCA_000966675.3. Taxonomy (NCBI): domain Eukaryota; kingdom Viridiplantae; phylum Streptophyta; class Pinopsida; order Pinales; family Pinaceae; genus Picea; species Picea glauca. Next base: position 221,782 of record JZKD02S1907187.1, on the reverse strand, counting down.
TCAATGGTATTAGAGTAGTTTTCTCCTTGTCATTTATTAGTGCATGTCCCCAATAAGGTCAGGGTATAGAGAGTTGGGTCTCGAGCTATTTTCTCTTGAGGAAAACCTCTCTCACCAGCCCAAGCAACGTCCCATGACAAAAGAAAAGAGAGACAATAGAGTGGAAGATCCTATCAAACTGTTGCTCGAGGAAGCCCTCACGCAACAAACGAACGTGATGATGGATAATTTCACTTAGATCCTTTGATTACTACCAACAACGGCAGTGGAACCTTCAACCATCAGTCACTTTGAAGGTGTGACACCTTTCAAGGTACAAGTTAACTATGATATTCCTTTATTTGAAGGCCAGATAGACATCGATGCTTTGGAAAAACGGCTAAGTCTGCTAGAGGGTTATTTATGTGTACAAAATTTTTCCAATAGTGAAAAAACCACCTTCACACCCCTTAAATATCTTCCCTGTGTCAGAGATTGGTGGGAAACTTACTATGAGAAACATGTCAAATATTGGTGGGAAAATTACTATGAGAAACATGTCAAATATGAGTCTACAATGTTTGGGCTAGAACCCACTTGCATGGATTTTTTTTATGCCCTTAAGAAGAAATACTGGCTTGTTGGAAACTATGATGACTAGTATATGAGATGGAAAAATTTTCTTCAGGAGAGAGACTAGATGGTGCCAGAGTACACCAACATCTTCCATACCTCATGCACAAAGCTAGGTATTAATAACTTTGAGTGGCACCTAGTTATGAAGTACCACGATGGTGTACATATGTACATCCAAATAGTTATGGAGTTCTTGGACATCAACTCACTGGGAGCTGCTTACCAATATGATGTCAAGATTGAGAAAAAATTCAAGCAAAAGAATAACCATGATTTCAGTTCTGCAAACCCATCACAACATAAACACGATAAAGGTATTGAAATATTGTAACTGCAAAGAGTATTCTATTTATTATTGAGTTATTATTCATTAGATCGATCCCCTTTTGTGGATTGATCATGTCGGGCATTGTAATTGACAAAATCCCCTTTTGTGGATTGGTCAAACCCTAAATATATTATGCAAATTGAGAGGTCGGCCCCCAGGCTAATTAAAGTGGTTTTAACCACTAAGAAGACAAGTTGGCCCTATCGAGTGAAGAGACACCTTTCCAACACCTGCCAATTTGTATAAATAAAGAAAGCCAATGCCTCATTTGATCACTCACTCACTCACTCATCCAGTGCGCAAGTTTGGTAGCTACAGTTGGGAGAAGAAGGAAGAGAGAGGCGCATTTCTCAATGTTGGATATTCTCTAGTGTTTTGGTTTATTGTCTTGGCATTGTATTGGCTATCTATATTAAGGAAGTTTTTTCTGGGTTTTCTCCCCCGTGATGGTTTCCCAGGATAAATGATGTGAATCTTGTGATTGTGTTTCTCTCAGTGATCCTATCTATGCTATGGTTATCTAGTAAATTGAAAAGAAACCTAATAATAGCTTAAACCTTAACATGGTATCAGAGGTAAGCTGAAGAGAGCACCTTTCACTAGATAAGCAAAAACGTCACTATTGTCGTACAAGAAAATTAGGGTTTTCTGTTGAAGAGGAATTTCATCCTAAAACTCATCAAGGAAGTGCACCCTAGCCTAGCAAACTCTTTGGCAGCCTCGACGCACTTTTTCAATGGATAGAACTCCCAGAAAGTGAAACTCTAGTTTTCACTGGTACCAGAAAACCAAAAGTACCAGAAAACTAGGAAACCAGAACCAGTACCAGAAGTACTAGTCCAAAATTTCACTGGTCAAGTTTGAAGGGGAAAAATTTGGATTTTTTGAAATCTAACTGCAACAAGCTACTCACCTTAGCCAAGCGCACCTCCTGGTAAGTTCAAAATTAAATTATGAGCATTTTCAATTTTTGGTCATTTTCCTAGCTCCAGGTAAAGATGTCTGCAAGCACTATGCTTGTTGACAAGCTATAAGGTGTGGAAAAATTCCATTCTTGGAAGTATAGGATTGCACTCATTCTTGAAGAGAATGACCTAGCAAGATTCATTAAAGAAGATGTATCAGAACCTACTGATGTTGCAGCTAAAGAAAAACACCAAAATGACACAGTTAGGGCCAAAAGAATCATTGTAGATTCTATTAAAGATCACTTGATTCCTTAAGTAGATTCAAAGATGACTCCAAAATAAATTTTTGATGCCCTAACCAGGATGTATGAAGGAAAGAACATCAACCAGAAGATGAATCTAAGAACTCAACTCAAAAATACAAGGATGCAGAAAATAGAAACAATTCAAGAATATTTCTCTAGAATATCACAATTCTTGGAACAACTAGAAGCAAATGGTGATACTCTAGATGAAGACAGACTCATAATTATATCCCTTAATGGTCTCACAAGACCTTGGGATGCATTCATCCAAACTATTTGTGCTAGAAAGGAGAAACTACACTTTGACAGTCTTTGGGAAGAATGCGTTCAAGAAGAAGCAAGAGTAGCTAACAAAGAAGAAATACTATTAAGAGATGAATATCAAGCCCTAGCTACTCATACTAAAGGAGGAAGAAAGAGGTCTTACTTCCAGAAAGAAACTCATAAGGAGTCTCATTCCCAAAAAAAATTCATACATAAAGAATCTCACCCTCCAAGGAGATTCTAGAAGTTTCAAAAAGGTCAAAGAAGAGAAAAATATTTCTCATCCTACCAATGTTACCATTGTGACAAGATGGGACATATTGCTAAGAATTTTCCAGCTAGACAAGAAGAATACAAGAAGAGAAACAAGAGGCACCATGCCCACACAGTTGAAGATGAAGATCCACCCACAAAGATGATAAAAGAACAGATTGAAGACTATGTCTTAATCTCTACCTTCTCAGGATCAATGTCACCTAGTGAGGACACTTGGCTCATAGACAATGGTGCTTCCAAGCACATGACAGGTCAAAGAGACATTCTCTATTGCCTTTCAGAAAATAACTTTCCCTAGAAATTCACACTTGGAGATGATTATCGATACCCTATCAAAGGAGTAGGAGAATCAAATTACAAACTTAATTCAGGGACCCCAATGAAGATGAAAGATGTACTATATGTACCAGGTTTGACAAAGATCTTACTTTCTATTTCAGCTTTAGAGAAGAAAGGATTTAGAGTTTTCTTCATAGATGGAGAAGTTCTTATGTGGCCCAAAGGAAAAACCATGGAAGAAGCAATTGTTATTGGAAAAGAAGAAGGTGGCTTGTATAAGCTAAAGGGTCACTCAGAAGCAGCCTTGACCCATTCCATTGAGAATCCATGTGAACTTTGACATATAAGACTAGCTCACATCAACTACAAGGCATTACCATATGTAAGAAAGACAGTCATAGGTCTACCAAAATTCAAGGTTGACCATGAAGGTGTGTGCAACGATTGTCCACAAGGAGAGAACATCAAGAACCCTTTCCCGAAAAGAAACAGTAAAGCAGAAGGAGTCCTAGAGCTCATTCACTCATATGTATGTGGCCTAATGCCATCAACCTCCATCAGTGGGTATGTATACTATGTGTCTTTTATTGATGACTATTCTCGCAAAACCTGGGTTTACTTTTTGAAATCAAAAGATGAAGTGTTTAGTAAATTCAAGGAATTCAAAGCCTTGATAGAGAATCTCTCTGAAAGAAAGATCAAGACACTCAGGTCAGATAATGGAGGAGAATACACATCAAATGCATTTGCAAAATTTTGCAAAGATATCGGGATCAAGAGGGAGATTACCACTCCCTACAATCCTCAACAAAATGGTGTAGCAGAAAGAAAGAACATAACTATAATGGAATTAGTGAAGACTATGCTCCATGATCAACATCTTCCAATGCACTTATGGGTAGAAGCAACAAAAACAACAGTATATGTACAAAACAAATTGTCTCATAGTGCACTTGGGTTCAAGACTTCTGAAGAGATGTTCTCCGGAAAGAAGCCAGAAGTAAGCCATCTCAAAATATTTGGTTGTCCAGTATTTGTACACATTACGAAAGAGAAGAGAACCAAGCTGGACCCTTTAGGAAAGAAGAGAATATTTTTTGGATACTGTGAGGTCTCTAAGGCCTTCAGAGTTTATATACCAAGTTACCATCATATTGAGATCAACAGGGATGTAACCTTTGATGAATATGCAACACTCAAGAAATCAAGAAGATGTCAGCTTGAAGAAGTATATGAAGAAGAACCTATGGCTCCCAGAGTTGTAGAACCAGTGAGGGAAGTCATAAATTCCCCTGATGAGGAGATTCTAGAAGATCATGACATAATAGAATCCAAAGAACCTCCCCAGATGATGATCTCCCACAAGATAAATACATCCTGGGCAAGACAACTTATTCAAGATGGAGAGAAGTATGGTGCCCCCGAAGAAACCATGAGACAAGTCAAGAAACCCAAGCCATTCTCTGGTTATATGGATTTGATGTGTGATCTCTTAGAGAAGGAGCCTACTTTCTTTGAAGAAGCTATTCAGAATAAATAATGGGCATATGCCATGACAGAAGAATACTAATCCATTATAAATAATGATGTATGGGAAATAGTTCCCATACCAAAGAGAAAGGATGTTGTATCTTCCAAATGGATTTTCAAAATAAAACATGCTGCTAATGGAATTATTGAGAAATATAAAGCAAGGTTTGTTTCTCGTGGATTTTCTTAAAAGGAAGGCATTGACTATGGGGAGACATTTTCTCCTATAGATAGATACACTTCAATCAGAGCCATCATAGCTCTTATAGCTAAGATGAAGTGGAAGTTACACTGGATGGACGTGAAAACAACTTTCTTGAATGGTGTCATTGAAGAAGAAGTGTATATAGAACAACCTCAAGGATTTGAAGTTGAAGACAGGAAGACTCATTTATGCAAGTTGAAGAAGACTCTGTAAGGATTGAAGCAAGCTCCTAGAGCTTGGTATGGAAGGATTGACAGTTTCCTGACAAGCTTGGGATTTACCAAGAGTAAAGTTGATTCTAACCTTTACTTCAAGGTTATGAATGATGAGCCTGTTATATTGTTGTTGTATGTGGATGAATTGTTCTTAAATGGAGAATAAAATCTCATCATTGATTGTAAGAAGAAGCCCGTCGTAGAATTTGAGATGAAATACCTTGGCCTAACGCACTATTTCTTAGGTCTTGAGGTCTGACAGAGCCTAGAGAAGATCTTCCTTAACCAATGGAAGTATGCAGTTGAAATGATGAAGAGATTTGATATGTTGCAGTGAAAATCCATGAATACACCCATGGAAACAAATTTGAAGCTCCCAGTTGACACTCCGTCATAATTGATTGATGCTACGTTGTGCAGATAGATCATTGGATCGTTGATGTATCTAACGAACACCAGGCCAGATATATGTTTTGTTGTGAACAACTTGAGTCAATTTCTGGTAGATCCTAGACGTGTTCATCTGGTTGCTGCAAAACATGTGATGAGGTTCCTTAAGGGTAGATGAGATTGTGGTCTCAGTTATAATGGAGATCATCAATTCAGACTGAGTGGTTATACCAATTCAGATTGGGATGGAAGTGTCTCTGATAGAAAGAGCACTTAAGGATGTTGTTTCAGTATCGGGTCAGCCATGATCTCATGGCAGAGTAGTAAGCAATCAAACATTGCTCTCAGCACGATAGAAACAAAATACATTGCTACATGTTCTACTAGTTGTGAAGCCATATGACTTCTGAATTTGTTGACATGTCTATTCGATTTGGAGATGGAAGAAACCATGATCCTATGTGATAACCAGAGTTGCATAAAGATGACAGAGAAATTTGTGTTCCATAACAAGTCAAAACATAGAGATTCGATATCATTACATCCAGGATATGGTGTAGAGAGGAGCCATAAAGCTCCAATATGTTAGCATAGATGAATAGGTTGCAGATGTGTTGAACAAGCCTCTATCTTGTGTAAAGTTTGAGCACTTTTGAGATAATATTGGTGTAGTCTGAAAGGACCTCCCTCGAAAGGGGGAGTAGTGTTGTTGTGATACCAGCCTAGTGCTGAAGATTTCCAGCTTTGTGTTGATGTTGTTGTCATGCCAGCCTAGTGTTGAAGATTTCCAGCTTCATGTTGATGTTTTTGTGATGCTAGCCTAGTGCTGAAGATTTCCATCTTTGTGTTGATGTTGTTGTGATGCCAACCTAGTGCTGAATATTTCTAGCTTCGTATTGATGTTGTTGTGATGCTAGCCTCATCCTGAAGATTTCCAGACTCATGCTGATGTTGTTGAGATGCCAGCCTCGTGCTAATTTTTTTGAGATGCCAACCTTGTGTTGATGTTGTTGAGATGATATCTTCATGTAGAAGATTTCCAGCCTAGTGCTGATGTTGATGATGCTCCAACCTTCATGTTGTGATGTTGTTGTTGTTGATGATGCTCCATCCTTAGTGCTATGATGTTGTTGTTGATGATGATGCTCCAACCTTCGCGCTGTGATACTGTTGTTGTTGATGTTGTATCAGCCTTGTGTTGTTATTGATGATGATGATGTATTAGTGTTATACTAATCCATATTGATGCAAATGATGATGATGCCATTCCAGTGCCTTGTTGTGGATGATGATATTGATGATGAGAAAAACTTCCGATGATTTATAGATATGTCAGTCAGTGTTCCATATGTTGTTGATGTTGTTTCCCTCTTTCTCTCCTGATGATGTTGTAGAATACCCTTCTTGTTAAGGGGGAGTGTTGAAATATTGTAACTGCAAAGAGTATTCTATTTATTATTGAGTTATTATTCATTAGATCAATCCCCTTTTGTGGATTGATCTTGTCAGACATTGTAATTGACCAAATCCCCCTTTGTGGATTGGTCAAACCCTAAATATATTATGCAAATTGAGAATTCGTCCCCCAGGCTAATTAAAGTGGTTTTAACCTCTAAGAAGACAAGTCAACCCTTACCAGTGAAGAGACACCTTTCCAACACCTGCCAGTTTGTATAAATAAAGGAAGCCAATGCCTCATTTGATCACTCACTCATTCGCTCATCCAGTGCGCAAGTTTGGTAGTTGTAGTTGGGAGAAGAAGGAAGAGAGAGGCGCATTGCTCAATGTTGGATATTCTCTAGTGTTTTGGTTTATTGTCTTGGCATTGTATTGGCTATCTATATTAAGGAAGTTTTTTCTGGGTTTTCTCCCCCATGATGGTTTCCCAGGATAAATGATGTGTATCTTGTGATTGTGTTTATCTCAGTGATCCTATATATGCTATGGTTATCTAGTAAATTGAAAAGAAACCTAATAATATCTTAAACCTTAACAAAAGGTGTCCCTAATTCCCAAAACAAAGGATAGTGCAAGGATGGCTAGCCCCATGACAACTAGTCCAAGCCACAAGAAAAGAATGGTAATGTGAAGTTGAAGACGGACACTAGAAAGTGGTACAAGTTCCACAAAATCCCTTGGCACAACATTGATGAATGTCACTCCAAATAGTCATTGGTGGTTGAGATGAAAGCCTCAGAGTTGGATGTTGGCTTAGACTCTGATTTGGAACTGGATAGAGGAAATCATCCCATTGACGTGGAACCCAATTTTATCATCGCTACCACAAAGGTCCAATTAGAGCAACCAGAGGAGCCTGAAGAAGGGGAGTACCTCTTCCACTCACATATGTGGGTGAAGGGGACCCCACTCCATTTCATTGTTGACAACAGTAGCCAGAAAAACCTAATATCAGTAGAGCTCATAAAGAGGTTGAATCTAACAACGACATCATACCCTTAGCCATGCACCATCAGTTGGATCAGCTAGGGACGATACATCTACGTCAACAAGAATTGTCACCTCCACTACAACATTAAGCCCTTCAAAGATGAGGTATTATTTGATGTTTCCCAACTTGATGTTTGTGATGTTCTTTTAGGACAATCATATATGTGGAAGTGTCATGTTGTTTATGAATCTAGACCCTATAGTCTCATTATTACTATGGGAGGTCAACTCTACAGGGTACTAGAGGAAACCCAACTATTGTGGTCTCTTCAGTCTCTACGAAGAAGCACATAAAGGTGATCTCTCAGACCGAGAGATTTTTCCTGTTTATGGTCCATTCAAAAGGTGAATGAAAGATCACTGCAACCACCAAAACCTCTGCATGAGGTCTCTCTACATAGTATAAGTAGGTGGAAAAGATAGTAGAAGAAAAAAAATACATCTTTGGCTCACCTACTAGGGTTCCCTTGCACTGTCAAGTAAAGAAATCAATTGGTGCTCCTCTGCCCAACGACCCCATGTATAGGTGCTCTATTATGGAATATGAAGAAATCAAATTCTAGATCCAAGAGCTAATTTTGAAGGGCCACACTGGACCAAGATCCTCACCTTGTAGGAGCCTAATTGCTTTGGTACAAAACAAGGATGAGAGACGACGACTTAAGATTTGAATTTGTATTGATTATATAGCCTTGAACAAGATCATAGTCAAGAACCGGTACCTAATCCCTCAGATCGATGATCTTCTTAATTAGCTCAAGGGCACCAAATTTTTCAGTAAGATTGATATGAAGTTAGGCTACCACTAGGTGCCAATTGAGAAAACTGATGTATGGAAGACAACCTTCAAGTCTACAGAAGGTCTCTTTGAGTGGCTTGTCATTCCTTTAGGATTAATTGATGCCCCAACCACATTCATGTATATGATGGATTATATATTATGACCATTCAAAAAATACTTTGTGATTTTATATGTGGATGACATCCTCATCTTTAGAAAAATATGGGAGAAACATTTGAAGCATATTCAACAGGTCATGGGCACCTTGCAACAACACAAGTTATATTCCAATTTCGAGAAGTATTCCTTCAGTGTCCAACGAATTCAATATCTAGGATACATCGTGGATGGGTACGGTGTGTGTGTGTGTATCCATCTAAGATCCAAGTCATTCATGATTGGTCGACCTTGAAGACACTGACTAAGCTCTGCAACTTCTTGGGCCTCACCAACTTCTATCACAAGTTTGTGTTGGGGTTCTCTCATATCGCTTGGGCCCTAAGCCAGGAGACCAAGGGTGGAGCCAAGGCCAATTTTCTTTGGGTTTTGGAACAACAAAAATCATTCAATGATTTGAAATTTGACATCTACTCATCACCAATCTTTATTCTTCCAAACTTTAAACAACCGTTTGATATTGAGACAAATGCTTTATATTATGCCATCGATGCAGTCCTCACTCAACATGAGCATCCAATGGACTATCATAGTGAAACATTATCTGATGTTGTTCACATATACCCCACCTACGACAAATATATGTACTCCTTCTTACAAGCATGTCAACATTGGAAGCATTACATTCTAGGAAAGGAAATGATCATCCACACTGATCACAGGCCTCTGTAATTCATGCAAACATAAGAAAAGTTATAGAATGACCACCATTAGAAGTGGTCCACATACATGCAACAATTCCACTTGAACATCAAGTACAATAAGGGCATCACCAACCATGTTGCAGAATGCCTCAGTCGACCGCCATCTGTGGCACTAACCACAGTTCTCAACTCATGTGGGAATGAGACCTCTGGGTGGCTACAATTATACAATAATGACTCTAACTTTGCTGCTACCTATCAAAAAATGAGTGCAAAAAAACCAGTTCTATATGTACTATTATGGAGTATTATGGCATCTGAGGCATATCTATGTTCCTTCAAGTGAGAGTGGAAAGTTGATTTGGGAAGCTCATTGTAGTCGGACGATAGGACAATTAGACGTTGAAAAAATAGTGGAGGTACTACAAAATCATTTTTATTAGTCGAAGATCCAAAGAGATGTCAACAAGTATATAAGATATTGTACTATCTGCACCATTCCCAAACCTGTCATTAAGAATGAGGGGTTATACACCCCTCTGCCTACTCCTAAGAGGCCTTGGGAGTCCATCTTCATGGATTAGATGTCTGGTCTACCTTTAACCAAATATGGTAATGACTATGTCTTTGTGGTCATTGATTGCTTCTCTAAGATGACAATTTTGACACCTTGCAATAAGAGAATCACAACCAAGACCACCACTAAGCTCTTCTTTGAGCACGTTTGGGTTCATTTTGGGCTCCCACAGACCATTACTTCAGATCAAGACAATAGGTTCCTGAGTACTTTTTGGTCCACCCTATGGTCGATGATGGACACCAAGCTAATCAAATCGACTACCTTCCACCCATAGATTGATGGAAAAAAGGAGTTAGTCAACAAGATGATTGTTCATATCTCGAGGATGTATAATTCCAAACATCCACACACATGGAATAAAAGCCTTACTTATATTCAACATAGGTACAATAGAGCCCTCCATAACTGTATTGGCCATAGAACCTTTCAGATGTTCTTGGTGTTCCATCCATTGGCCCCCATGGATGTAGCTCTTCCCATTACAATTGCACAGAAAGAGTCCTCCCATGCTCATAGTGAGGTTGATCGAGCATCCAAATTTGTTGAATGAATCCAACACTTCCAACAACAAGTTCAAGGTATTCTACATAAATCTAACTCCAAGTACAAGAAACACCACAATCAACATCGGGTACCACACAAGTTTCAGTTGGGATATAAGGTATGGTTGTATTTGCAAAAAGAGCACCTCACAGGATCCCATTAGAAGCTCCACCCACTCTAATACGAGCGTTACACCATCACCAAGAGGTTCATGGAAACCGATAGTGAATCCGATCATGGACACCAAGATGAAGGGAATTCACTAGAAGAACATCCGACTCTATCGGTTCATTAAAGCATTTCATCTTCTTCACTGGGGAAAGTGGCTCACTAGGAGTCGGATTTAGTAGAAGTTTCCCCATATGATGAAGGAACTTAATGCAATGGGGACCATTACTTCCTAATGGGGGAGGAATGATATAGGTGGACACTAGTGGCCACCCATATATTCCACTAATTCATAATGGTTCCATGTCTTGGTAGTTTTTCTACAATTTTTGGGTCCCAAACATTCAAAATCATTTTGAGGCCCTAAATGACGTTTTTTTTACATGGAAGAAACCATTGGATGCTAGAGGCATCTAATGGGCCATTCTAAATGTGTACTTCTCGGCTATACCTTTCCAACAGGTTACCAAGCACCCCAAACAAAGATAGTATGAAAAAGTAATGCCCCTGGGAAGTGGATGTATCAACTAACCACATTAGGGCCCACAAACCTTTTGACATTTCATCTTCTAGGGTTATGTTTTTGGATGTTTATGGTTTTCTCATTGATTTTTTATGTTAAAATGTCCTTTCAACCTCTTTGTAATCAGTTTCTTACGAATGAGTGTAGCCGACACATCTCTCTCTTCATAAATAAGCTACCACCATTTTAGCTAGTTCGTGTGCTTTGAATTTTACATTATTTTGTATTCCATTCATTAATAGAATCTGAGTTAACTCTATCATTGTGTTTCTTGCAATATCTCTATCTGTTTCCTTGTTATATCTCTGCCTTCATTTCATTCTCAATATAATCCGGATCATAGCCCCATCTTGGGGGTGATTTGTTGTTGAGATTTGGAACAACAAGTCTATGGTTGGGTGGAACATTCGTCCCATGTAGTTGGTTGCATAAATGTTTTTAAAAGATAAGTCTTATGTCTTGTTTTTGTGTTGCATTATGAGTTTAATTGTTGTCTATTAAATTTGTGTCGGAGAACAATTTATATGTTGTTGTCTTTGAGTTTATTAGCTACATTTTATGTCTATTTTAAAATGTTATAGATGCATATAGTTCATGGTATCAAAATAGTTAAATTTGGTTGTAATTCATAGCAAGTAAGCTACAAGAAATTATTTAGCTTTAAAATTTTTAATTTATGAGTACTTTGTGTAGTAATGATTCTCAATTCAACTGGGGGTTATTATTGATTGGTATCAGAGATTCTAGTTCAAATAGTAGGCTTGTATGGGCCAAGAACCACTATGAATTTGGGAAAATTCATTGTTACACATTTTGTTTAGTGACGAATTTGGGGAAAAATAGAGAATATTAGAGTGAAATCCCCAAATTCGTGAGAAAATTCGAGTGTAAATGCCTCTAGAATGTTGAAGAGATGATATGGGGCATCAATCTGCAAAGTTGCAGAGTTAAAATTCGATTTGGAAGGTCAAATTTCATGTTTTAATGGTCTCTATAGAGTTGACCAAAGTTTGATGAATTGACGATCGAGATCGTGTTTTATTTCGAGATCAACGACCCAGATTCATCGTGAATAGATTTAAAATCTTATAAGGTTTTCAGAGTTTGGTGAGGTCTAATAGATCAACGACCAGATTCATTTTTGGCAGTTGGGAAAATGAGACAAATCAATAGTTTGGATTTGTTTTTGGTTGTTTGGAAGTTGGCGAAGATCAACAGTCAAGTTCATTTTGAATGGTAGATTGAAAATCCAAATTCATCTAGGATTTGATCGAAAATTTCTAAGTGTTTTAGTTGGCCAAGAGAATTCGTTGATGACTGATGGTTCAATTGGACAAATTGGCGAAATGTATCAATCACTAATAGAAATTGTCGATGGCCAATGGCCAGGTCAGAAAATTTGGCAAAGTGTTTTATTTTTTGACAGAAATTGTCAATGATCGATAATCGAGTCAATTGTTTTAGCAAGGTGTTCACTCGGTAATACAAATTATCAATTGTTGATGATCGATGATCGAGTCAGCCAATTTCGCGAGGTGTTTGGGTTGTCCAAGGGAAATTATCGATCATTGATGAAGAAAAGAGGAGGATGACATGTCATGCCACGTTAGCCAAGTTGACACCTCAGGATGACATGCCATGCCATGTCAACATCCACACGCCAGGCCATGTCAGTATTTTCAACGTCAATTAATAAATGGTTGATGGCGAATCACCAGGTCAGTAAGATTGGCGAATTGTTTTTGTATTCCAAAGGAAATGGATGATGGCCAATAATCAGGTTGGCTAAATTGGTGAAATGTTTTGTTTATCCTGGAGAAATCACCAATGGTCGATAGTTGATGGTCGATGGTTAGGTTGGACGATTTAGTGATGTCTTGCAAGTCAGTCAACAAAGGAAAGGGTCAATGGTCGACGATCGGGTCAACAGTTTTGGCAGGGTGTTGCATGTGCCCAAAGGAAAAGGTCGATTGTCGATCGTCGATGGAGTTTAGATCAACAAATGAGATTTATTCCAATTTTGAGAACAACGACTCAGATTAAAAGGTTGTTATAACAATAAGCATTCAATTTTCTATGTAATTTTTCAAAATGTTGAAGATATTGAACTTGTGGGGCGATTTTGAGGCCCTAAACGACATTTTTAAGCAGACAATTTTTACAAGAATAGGGTGTACCTTTGGTACACCTTGTCTATCCAGCTTAAATAAAAGAACTCAAAGAGAGTTATCTAACAAGCTACTCGAGGTGAAATGCAAAGCTCGTATGATAAAGTTACAACTGAAACAATTAAGGTAAAATTATGCCACCAATTTACTTGCAGAGGGAATAACTACTTGCTTAGAAGTTCATTTGGGGCACATGAGTAGTCTATGTAAAGCTTACAAACCATAGAATAAATCCATGGGGCCAAATTTGGAATTTGGGTATGTAAAAATTCCCAGGAAGATAAAGAATACACTTGCAGCATACAAGGATAAAATGGAAAAATAGTCTAAACTTCTCTAGACCATAACTTTCAATTCAGAGCTTAGATTTGAGCAAAACAAAGTCACTAGAAAGGTATTGAGGGAAAAAAGACATCTATCCACCCAGAATTTTGAATTGGGTGCTAAAATTTTATCAGAAACTAATGAAGTGAATTCTGCAGTAGCAAGTGAGTGGAAATTGTAGCATGTGAATGTTGTAACTTTTCGCTCATAACTCATAATGAGGCATGAGTATAGTTGTTGGAGAGTTGTTTCAGATAAGAATGTGTCTAAGGAATCAAATTTTGAATTGGTGCATTGTAATCTTCATAAATTGATATGAAGAATAACCTGTATTCTAATTAATGAAATGTTTTTCAATATGCATGTGCTAACAATAATTATTACATGCACATTTCTTCTGGAATTAAAGGTACATGAAAACAAATTTGGTACTTATATGAGGACTGGAGTTATGAAATATGACAAGGGATATTACATCCATGGGGAAGAGGTATGAGGTATTCATGTCAGCATGGGAAATGTTGAGACAAAGTGTAATGGAAGGAGAGGTAGGCGAGAGCTTCTATCTATGGGAATCATGAACAGGGAAGTGCAGAGCTATAGGGTAGATAATGAAAAGATTATGAAGGCTCGAGAAGAGATACTTTACAATATGAATATGTTGCATAGGAAAGTTAACAAATAATTTGGAACCAAGCAAGCAACTAATGCTAGACAAGTGACAACATCCAAATCCCATAACAGAAGGGATGATCATGGGAATGATAGGAAGTCAAGAAGCATGACTAGACACTATCATTCTCCAAGGAAATACACTAGAATAAATCATGCAAGTTCAAGGCCAGGGAGCAAGCCGAGTGTGTCTCATGTTAGGAGACAAAGAAGAAGGCATGAGGCAGGCATCTTACAAGGTGAACTCAAGAAAATCAAGCCACCAAATTTCAATGGTGAGAACAAGAAAGGAGAAGAGGTCGAGGATTGGCTGTTGGAAATGAAGAAATATTTCCAACTACACAATTAGCCCTCAAGGGTAGAAGCTAGAATTGCAACCTACCACTTGCAAGGAAAGGAAGCCACGTGGAGGGATAAACTTAGACAAGCCAAGCACGTTGATGAGAAGAGGATCTCATTGAGACAGTGCAAAGGATATTTCCAAGAGAAACATTTGTTTGAGCATTACTATGAAAGGAATATAAAAGAGTTATTTGAACTCAAGCTGGGAAGCATGATAACGGATGAATATGAGAAGATATTCTTTGAATTGTTGAAGTATGTGGAATTCATAAAGGGTGAGAAGGTCAAAATAAAAATGTTTCTAAGTGGATTACCCTCTTTCTATAGTGACAAGATACAATATGATAACCAAAGAACTTTGGAGGAGGCCATCGGGAGAGAAAAACATCTTTATGAGAAAAGCAGAGAAAGGCCAGTTTTCCAAAAATATTGGAATGAAAAGATGAAGTGTTAAAAGGATCAAATGCATAAAGGTTTTAAGCCACATTTTTTCAAGAACAACTCCCAATCAAATGAACAAGTTCAATCAACCCAAAATGATAACAATACTACAGATTAATTTGGGAAAAGGACAAGGAAACAACCTGTCCAATGTTGGGGATGCGAGGGAAATCACTTATATAAGAACTTCCCTCACAAAGGAGAAAGAATGAGGACTATACACCACATTCAGGAGGCTGAAATAGTTGAATACATGGGAGGAAACATGCCAAGGATTTATGTATCCTTACATAACAAGCAAGAAGAATATTGATCCCCCATGATTGAAGTGGAAGGTAAGATTGATAACCAACTCATAAAAATTTTAATTGATTCTAGATCTATCCATAGTTACATAAATTCTAACATTGTTGAATGATTTTACTTGCAAAGGATTAAACATAAGAAATCTTGTTTAGTTCAATTAGCTACAGGGGCTAAGATGAAAATCAATGAGTTATTTCAAGATTGTTCGATAGACATGAATGGACTCAACACAAAGGTAGATGTGAACATCATATCATTGGGTTCATATGATTGTCTGATTGACATAGATTGGTTGGAAAAACACCATGTTGTCCTAGACTATTACAACAATACGATCACATGTCTTGATGAATAAGGGAAGAAAAGCAAGGTTCAAGGCATTCCAAGAGCTGTAACTATTAGAGAAATTTCGGCTATGCAATTGAAAAAGGGTTTCAAGAAGGGATGTTAGATTTTTGTAGCCCATATGGAAGATGTGGCCATAGATAAAGTGGTGAGAATTGAAGACCGTTTAGTCTTGAGGGAATTTGAGGATGTTTTTGGAGAAATCTCAGGACTGCCACCAAAGAGAGACATTGATTTCTCTATTGATTTGGTGCCAAGAGCTTCCCAATGTTCAAGACACCATACAGAATGGGAACACCATATTTAAAAGTGTTGTAGATGCAAATTGGAGAGTTTTTAAAGAAGGGGTAGATATGTCCAAGTGTGTCACCTCGGGGTGCCCCAACACTTTTTGTGAAGAAGAAAGATGGAACCTTAAGGATGTGTATTGATTTCAAACAACTAAATAAGGTCACCATAAAGAACAAATATCCTTTGGCAAGGATTGGTGACTTATTTGATCAACTAAAAGGTGCAAGAATATTTTCAAAGATTGACATGAGATCGGGCTATCATCAAGTGAGGATAAATGAAGAGTACACTAGGAAAACAACATTCAAGACAAGATATGAGAATTATGAATTCACGGTAGTGCCATTTGGGCTATCAAAAGCCCCAATTATTTTAATATTTTTTATGAATGGAGTGTTCAAGGAATCCCTGGACAAGTTCATAATTGTGTTCCTAGATGATATACTCATTTACTCAAAGACAAAGGAGGAACATGAACAAAATTTAAGAATGGTGTTGCATGTTTTAAGAGAGCATAAATTGTATGCTAAGCTAATTAACTGCATATTTTATCAAAATAAGATTCACTACTTGGGGCATATAATTTCTGTAGAAGGGATATCAGTTGATCCCAAGAAGATATAAGTCATTAGAGGGTGGCCAATGCTAATAAATGTGACAGAGATCAGATCATTCATGGGTCTTGTTGGTTATTACCAAATATTCATAAAATGATTCTCAAATATTGCAAGCCCAATCACTTCTTTGCGAAATAAGGGAGTGAAATTTGAATGGACTCCCAAGTACAAATACAGATTTTAACAACTGAAAGACATATTGACAAGTGCGCCAATCTTGAAGATTTCATATCTGGATGAATATTTTGTGGTGTGCATTGATGAATGCAACTATGGGCTTGGTGGAGTCCTCACACAAAAAGATAATTTGGTATGCTATGAGTCCCGAAAATTAAAAGAGCATGAGAGGAATTATGCTACCCATGATCTAGAATTAACAACCATTATTCACGCATTAAAAATGTGGAGAAATTATCTCATGGGGAGCAAATTTGAGCTAAGTACAAACCATTGTGGTCCGAAACATTTGTTTGGGCAACCCACATTAAATGCCAGATAAAATATATGGCTATAATTCCTTAGTGAAAATGAATTTGAGATTAATTACATCAAAGGAAAAGATAATTGAGTGGTTGATGCACTCAGTAGGAGAGCACACAAAATGCATATTAAATCCATCAACATGTACAATACTGATCTCGAAGATGAAATTATTGTAGTAACAAATTCATATCAAAACTATTTGGCAATAAAAGAAACAATACAACAAGGAAATTTATAGCATAAATTTAAATATTATGAGTTGGAAGACGATGGAATACTCACATATAGAGGAAAAATATGTGTCAAATTATAGTGAGATGAAAAATATAGTGTTGGGGGGAATGCAAAATGTTTCATGTCCTGGGCACCCAAGATATCAGAAGTCAATTGCCACTGTAAGAAGTCAATATTTTTAGCCAGGAATGAAGAAATAAGTGGCTAATTACATATCGAGGTGTCTAGAGTGTTAGAAGGTGGAGACCGAACATAGACATCTAGCAAGGCTAATACAACCATTTTCCATTCCAAAATGGAAATGGGAAGTAGTCACAACAAATTTTATTACTAAGCTTGCTAGAATAATGAAGCAACATGATTCCATCATGGTGGTGGTGGATAAATTAACTAAGACAATACATTTTATTCTAGTGAGGACTACACACAAGACAACAAATATTGCATAAATCTACATGAAATAAGTTGCTAGGATACATGGGGTGCCTAAGGTAATTGTTTCAGATATGTATCCAAAATTTACATCCATTTTTTGTAAGGGTTTGTTCAAAGGTTTTTGGAAAAATCTAAATCTCAGTACAACATATCACTCGAAGTCAAATGGGAAAACAGAGAGGACTAATAGAATAATTGAGGACATGCTCAGAATGTATGTGATGGACCATCCATATAAGTGGGATAATTATATTCACTTAGTTGAAGTCAAAGACAATAATGGGTATCAATACTCATTAAAAATAATCTTGTTTGAAGCATTGCATGGAAGGAAATGTAACACTCCAGTGAGTTGGTATAATCCATCAAACAGAGCAATTATTGGGTTAGACATGTTGAAGGAAATGGAAGAGAAAATGACAAAGATCAAGAAGAATTTAAAGGCAATTTAAAGGATTCCCAGGACAAAAAAAGAAGTTATGCAGAAAAGAAAAAAAGTTTTTAGATATTTTAAAGTGGGAGAACATGTGTTTTTAATAGTGAAGGAGAAAAGAAGTTCAATGAGATTAGGAAGCTGGCCAAAGTTGGCAGCAAGATACTTTGTAACTTTTGAGATCTTAAAAAGGATAGGGCCAATTGCATACACGTTAGCATTTACGACATCCATGAGAGTGCATAATGTATTTCATGTGTCATTATTAAATAAATATGTGCCTGACCCTAACCACATAATTGATTGGACTGTGATCCAGGTTGAACATGAAGGAGATTTACTGGTGGAGCTAGTACACATCCTGGAATGGAAATTCAAAGTGCTCAGGAAAAAATCCATAAGGATGGTAAATTTTCAATGGACATACTACGATATTGAAGATGCTACATGGGAGCATGAAGAAAACACACGGGAAGAATTCCAACAATTCTTTGACAATTTTGAAGAAAACGAAATATAAGAATGCAATACTCCATTTTGAGCAGCTAGAGTTTTGGGACCACATCTTAGAGTCATATACAACCTATGATGGGGGCCCTAATAAAAGAATGGTACAACCTGATGGACTGAGAGTAGTGAAGGAGGAAACATTCCTTGGGTCAACGGGTTGAGAGGAACAAGAGATTTTGGTTGGAATTGTTGTTGGAGTTGTAAAAATTGCAGAATTTTTATTTATCAGTATTATGACATAAGTTTATGCATGTGTATCATCATAGTGTGCAACAAGGATGACAAAAATTTTAGGGGATGGGGAATGTAATGTCCCCACTATAATCCCCATTTTAATTAATTCTTAATGTAGATAGAATGTGTGTCCACAACCAGGCAATGTATATGCGAATTGTATTTATGAATTTTAATAATAAAATGTGATGCTAGCTACCGGAGGACATGGATAGAGATGGGGGATGATTAATTCAAAAGAGAGGGTAGGGTCTAAGAGAATGTCGAAGAGGGGCCCAAGGGGGAATTATTTTCCATGTCTATTAATTCAACCCACTTCCTAAAATTACTATAGATATATGAACCTTCTAATTTTATTGTTTAGCGTTCCCAAAGCTAATCATTAAATAAATGTAAGAGGGAAGGTGTGAGAAGTCACATCCCGTAGTTATTGGGAGGATGGGGGATGAGTACAATAAACTTGGGGAAGAGTGTAAGTCGAGAAAGTAAGCCAAAAAGAAAATATTTGTACATGGACAGTTACAATAGTTTTAGAGAGTCAATGCTTTTGTATGATCGAGAAGCAGAGAGGAGAAAAGAAGAGCTTGGAGCTAGAAAAACCATGGAGGGAGAATTCTGGAGTGCATTTGGAGAAGAAGACTGGAGATCCAGGTTGTCGGGCCTGAAGAGTGAACTCATGTGTGAGTTACACTATAAAAACAAGTGATTGTTGTTATTTTCCTGGTAGTTTTCCTATCAATGAGATCCCTTGAGTTTCCTAGTAGTGAGATTCTTGATTACCTATGCCAAAGAGACCCTGATAAATGAATGTGGTACATTCATTGGTTTGGGCAGGTCGAGAGGAAAAGAGTTGGTGAAAAATTGGGATAATTGTAGGGGAATACTAGTGGGTTGTGGTTTTTTTCAGAGCTGTGAGTGGAAAGTGAGAAATCACCCTCTTTTTTGGATTGCTAGCCCCAACTCAAGGTTGATTTGTTGTTGAAATTTGGAACAACAAGTCTATGGTTGGGTGGAACATCCATCCCAAGCAACTGGTCGCAAAACCGTTTTTAAAACATAAGTGTTTTATCTTGTTCCCATGTCGCATTACAAGTTTAATTGTTGTGTATTAAATCTGTGTTGGAGAATGATTTATATGTTGTTGTATTTAATTTTATTAACTTCATTTTATATCTATTTTAGAATGATGTAGATGCATCTAGTTCATGGTATCAAAATAGTTAAATTTGATTGTAATTCGTAGCTGGTAAGCTACAATAAATTAGTTAGATTTAAAAATTTTAATTTATAAGTATTAATTTATGAGTATTTCTATGTAGCAACGATTTGATCCTCACTTCAATTGAGGGTCATTACATCACAATTCAAATATCGATAAGTAAAAAGAATTCAAATGTAATTCTTGAAAAATTAATTTTTGTATCATTTGTTTTTGTCTATTTAAAGAAATGTGAAAATCTCATTTCTAATTTCATTGTCAATTATTCATGTAAAAAATATATATATACCTTCTAAGTGGTTAATTATTTCTTATTTAAACTTTTTTTTTAAGTTTTTGTTTATTGAATATATATATATATATATATATATAGAGGTGGATACATTTATATATATGTGCATATACATATAAACAATACAATTTTTTAATTATAATATTATATGACACGTTAATATAAAAAAATAGTGGTTAAATTTGAGATATGTTTACATGTATAGCTTGAGTGGATCTAATGGGTAGGAATACCTGCTTCCTCTTTAGAGGTCACAAGTTCAAATTTAGAGGGGGGTAGGGTATGTACACATCCCTAGATTTTAGTAGTCAAATTACTGAGTGACAAGGGGATCTCATACATGAATTCTATTCCTATAGAAATAGAATCAAGCCAAATTTTGTGTTTGTGTGTATACCATGGTTGTATGATTGAACTGTCAACTCAAACTCGAGATCAAATCTTAATGAGAGAAAGAACTAACAATCTACCCTTTCTATGATAGCACAATCATTAATTTGATTCTTAAACTAATTATACCACGACCTTACTATATTCCTAATCAAGTTTATAGCTATCTTGAATATTGAGAATATATAAAAATGTAATTAAAGAAATCAAGAGATCGGCGTGTTGCAAGTTGTGAGAACACAATATCTATATAGTAAATGGTGTAACTATTTTTTCATCAAACTTTCATATGGGCATTGTTTCATTGAATCCTTGATGCAGTGCACCTAAAAGTTATAGTGACAAGTGTCACACGAGTATAAGCCCATTTTAATCACTTCAATATATATATTACAATACATTGTTTTGCAAATCTTTTTGCACATATGGCTCAATCCCGTGGATATAATGAATATGTATTAAATTGTCCATTTACATTATAATCATATATATATACTATTGACTTTATTGTTAATCTTTAAATTTAAAATTAATTTATTTTTAGATAAGTGTTTTAAGATTAAATTGTGGATTTATATGTGTTTTGTTATCCAGATTCCAATAATTTATGATATATTAAATTGTGTTTATATGTTAATATAAAAAAATCAAATTATATTTAAATAGTGTATAAAAAAAAAATTTATTTTTATTTATTTTTTTTATTTTTTTTTTAATTTGAAATTTAAATAATGTAAAAAATAATTATATATATATATATGGTAAGTATAGGGTACTACTCAAATTAAATTAAAAATAATTGTTAAGAAAGAAAAAACCTCACTTACAATCTTTTTTAATAACTTTAAACTCATTTGTATATTTTTCATAAACGCTTTTACATGAAAAAAAAAAGTGTTACACCAAGCCAAACAAGGAGATACCCAAATAAGAACAAGTAAAACAAGAAGTAATGTAAATCCAAGGAAGGAGAGACTTGAATACATGTAAAAAAAAAATACAATGAGATACAAATTGCAAAGCAAAAGCAAAAAAAAACTAAGTCAAAGTACATTTATAGAAGACAGAGAATCCACAAGAAGTAGAGAGAAACCATGCTAGGAAAGAAGCCAAGCCAAAATGTACAAACCAACAAGCATCCACAATAGGGAGAAACACAATGCCAGGAGAGAGGCTTAGTCAAATAAGTACAAACCGAAAATCATCCACAAGAGGGAGAGAGATTGACCGCAAATCGTCCATAGCAAGGAGAGATAAACATGTTGTAAATCATCCATGCCAAGAGAGAGAGGAATAAACAATGTAGCAAAAAAATAGAGGTATGCACCACGAACTCTCATATAGAATTTGTTAGAAAGAAAAGTTCAATCAACATAGAATTTAAGAAAAAAAAAAAAAACACTCTTTCTACATTGTTAAAAACTAAATTTTGGCTAAAAAGAATGTGGTCGTTATATTTAATTTTTGATAAAATTATTTTTTTAGTGGAAATAAATTTTATTTTCTATTAACAATTCCTATTATACATCTCATATTATGAATTTACTTGCTCTTACTCTTAATTAAAATAAATAAGAAAAAAATATAATTAAATACTTATAAATTAAAAGTTTAATTTAATTAATTTCAATATAAAATGATGGGAGAAAAGTGCATTCCATAATGATGAAGGGAAATCTTTGGTCTCCATAATGGAAGCAAATCAGTTGATAGTGGCATTTTGGCATTTGCACTACTGCAAAATTTATAAACATAACAAAGAAGAAAACCCACTAACGTGGTACAGAATCAAGTACAATCTTTGAATGTTTCTTTAAATTAAGAAAGTATTTTTTGGTCTTCAATTGATAACGATGTTTATTATGATAATCATATTAAATTCTAATTATTCTATAGTGTTTGATTTAAAATTTATTATGATTATTGTTAATTTAATTTAAATTTATTTTTATTGTAGTGTTTTTTTAATTATATTTTTTAATTAATATATTTTAATAATAATTAGTCCATAAATTATAAGGATTTTTTTTATATCATCAATTTTATTAAATTAATTTATATTTATTAACAATTTTATATAATGTTTTTGCATGGGGTGTTAATAGAAGGAGCTGCAACTATTCATGTCTGTTAAGCAACTAGAAACCATGATGAATTGGAAAATAAGATCATGCAGAGAAGTGATGAGATGTGAGGGGAGAATGAGAGGGAATTTAGTGAAGAGTACATAATCCTCTCATCTATCTGGTGAAATAATAAACCCACCCAACAAATTAATGATAGGGTACAATGAGCTCTTTTGTTTTTCTTTTTAGCAAAATGTTGGAGGTGGTTTTTGTACCAAAGGGAGTTTTTGTGATGATAGTTTCGATAAGTGGGGATCCTAGCAAATGGTAGGGATGACATATTTGGTTTGTAAGGAGGCCCTCTCTTTCGACCTTGGATTGGAGATCCAACCGTGCTTGAGAATCCCAAAGAAATATGAAAGGACTAACTTCTTGAATTTGTTTCTGGAAATTTCTTGAGCCTTTAACTACCTGTAGCTTCAACCACACCTCCTCATCTCCTTGGTTTCCCTATTAATTTCTTATTTCTCTACTCACAGGGCCGGGTCGAGAGACTATCTCATGTTGTAAAGAGTGTCAAGCCTTAAAGGTCCTTTAGGGAGATTCTCAACAATGC
Organism: Picea glauca; assembly: GCA_000966675.3. Taxonomy (NCBI): domain Eukaryota; kingdom Viridiplantae; phylum Streptophyta; class Pinopsida; order Pinales; family Pinaceae; genus Picea; species Picea glauca. The sequence goes on along the minus strand of JZKD02S1907187.1, from coordinate 198,185 downwards.
ACAACAAGCCCGATTTTCACCAGACTTAACCTTCTTCTAGGTCATAAGCCATGTTATTTTTAGTATGACCAAGAGAAATGCTAATGGGTCCAAGGAAGGGTGAAGTAGAAAGCCATAGGCGAGAAATGCTAATGGGTCCAAGGAAGGGTGAAGTAGAAAACCATAGGCTTTCTCCCTCAAGGTGTTGTTCTTAGGAAAGCCCCGATATCGATCTTGGGCATAAAAGGAAGTGTTGATAACAAAACAACTTTTTCAAGAAAAATGCTATGAATTGGCCAACGCTAAAATTGTAGAGATGGAAGAAAGGTCTAAGAAGTGCTAGAGTAAAACAAAAAAAATAACAAATTTATATAATGAATTATACTTAATGAATTATAATAACAATTAGTTTATGAAAGCAATTTATTTTTTCTATATCATTAATTTTATTAGATTTTATGTATTTATAAATAATTTCATAAGGTAAGAGTATGTTATTACACACATACATATATCTATAATTTTAAAAGATGGACTTCAAAAGTATCAAATTATGGTTTTTTAAATTATTATTTTTAATTATATACAATATTTTAATTATTATTTTAATATTGTTTTAAGGAAATTTAAGGGATGCTTCCCATATTTATGGATTGTATTTTTAGCAAATATATCAAACATAAACAAGTACACCTCTCTTAAGATGACTCAAACTAAAAGCTTATTGATGCAAAATTAGCTTGTTACTTAACCCCTTAGACTTTATAAGATCTCAATTATATATATATATATATA
>JZKD02S1907187.1:140702-181226 GCA_000966675.3 Picea glauca | reverse complement strand
TAAAGGAACTTGAGTTTGTGCAGAAGGATAACAAAAACCCTAAGTTCACACTGCGTAAATATCTTGACAAATATGTGTTTAATGACTTACATGAGGTATTTTTCTATGACTTCTCGCATTTGTTGCAGGAGTGGCTATTGAGGTTAAATGAAAACCACCCAACAAATCGTATCAGACAACTAGAGTGGAATCCTGTGGAGATTGCTCAATTACAACAAGCTAACAACAAATTTACGCACACAATAGATTTCTGGTTAGACGGTATTGTTGCAGGGTTTATCACTGAATTTGCAGTAGATATTGCAAAGTCTTACAATGTAGTAGAGCAAGATTTTCTAAAAGGACCTAGAGGTAAGTATATCAGATCATTGTATACTTCAATCAAGATTTTACTGTATAACAATGGTGTGATGACCATGCAATCAGACAACTAAACTTTCCTGTGTGCATTGGGGAAGGGGGGAAGCATTGACAAGAGGTGGAGAAATGGAGGAAGAGATGGATAAGGGAAAGAAGAAGGAGGCCATGGACCCAATCATGATGGAGAAAGACTAGATAAAGCATATAATGGTAATAGTTGGAAAGACGCACAGTGGAGAACCCTACCAATATAAGATGAATAATAAGAAGAGAGCCACAATTGATAGAGAGGGATTGGCAAGCGATGAAGAAGAGGTAGAGGATCTTTGGTCTATGGAGAAGATTGAGGAAATCATGCATGCAATATATGAAAGGAAAACATGAGGTCCAAGGGTAGGAACAAAAGGCATAACTCTAATCCAGGTCACCGCCAGTGTGGAACCCATAACCACATGTGCGACTAGTACACCAGAAAGAACACCAATGTCTAGAAAACAGAATTTAGTGGCAAAGGAATGACAAGACAATGATTCAGTCAAGGAGCATCAACTTGGGGAGCCAATTTAGGAAGTAATAGTCAAATATAAAAATAGCATGGAGGTAGTAGCTCAACATAGTTCAAAATGGCAGGACATGATCCCATGATCAAGTTACCAGAATTTCAAGGAGAGGCATCAGGGGACCTTGAAAATCACTTATTCATCTGTGATAAGATCTGGGAAGCAAAGAAGATCACGGATGAGGATACAAAACTTGCACAATTAGCTATCACGTTAAGAGACCACACACTAGATTGGTACATGGGCCTAGATGAAAACAATCCACCAGGAGTAACAAGGACCATTGCAGACGTGAAGAAACTACTGATAAATCAATTTCAGAAGCCTATCTCATAGGATCAATATATGAATCAAATGATTGAAATCAGGCAAAATCCAGGTGAATCTGTTTGGGAGATTGATCAGAGGTTTAAATGATTAAAAGGTAAGTTGAAGTATGCAATTACTGATATGAAGCATAGACATATATTTGTGAACTCACTATTACCGCATTTGAAATATCCATTAAGACAACAAAAGTTCCAAACTCGGGCAGAGGCTCTACATGCAGCCTTACAACTAGAAGAGAACCAATATCATAAGACATATCCAGCAATAGAGGAGTTGAAGGAGGGTCTGAAAAACCTAACATTTCAACTTAACCAGAATAAGGGAAAAGAGAAAAGAGAAGTTGTTGGGTGTACCACATGGAGGACAAAAGGACACCATAAGAATGAATGTCCAACCTTCGTGCAATACATGGAAACAGAAGTACCAAAACCCTTGCCAACAAGAGGACCATAGTGCAAGATCTGTAAAACGCATGGGAACGATCCATACCATTGTCCAATGATGTAGAAGTACCAGACAATACCCAAAATTTCATAGTGCAATTTATCCAAGTCAGTAGGTCATGATGATAAAGATTGTAGGATGATGGAGCTGATGAGAGAAATCACTTCAGATACTTATAGGGTGCAAGAAGAAATTATGAAAGGGGAATATGCACCTCAATTCAACCAGGTACCACCACCATATAAAAATGCGCATCAACAGTATAATAATGCACAACTGCAATATAATTATGCATAGCCACAATATAACCCTGCACAATATAATCAGGTACCTCAGTACAATGCACCGCGAGGAGATCGAGGTGGAGGATAAGGTAGAGGAGGATTTGGAAGAGGTCGAGGCCCAGTAGTGTGTAACAACTGCCAACAACCAAGACATTGTGCAAGGGAGTGTCCACTTCCATGAGCGACATGTATGTACTGTCCTGCAATAGACCATGATACATAAGACTGTACACCACTATTGGGGAAGATCCAAGAAAAGAGGAGCTAGAACAACCAGAATGTACAGTGGATTTTTGCAGAAGCGAGGGATGATGGGAGAAACATCAACATAGTCACATGAGGATGAGCTAAGACAAGAGTCGACGCAATAAGAGAAGATCCAGTGCAACATCAATGGGTAAAGAAGAATACCGACCCACAGAAGCAGTTTGATGCACGAAAAGAAAACGAAACATTCAAGGAGGCAAGGCAAGAGTTTCTCAACAAAAATGTTACGTCTACATCGACCGCACAACATACTCAGGACATACCAATGTACAAAATGCCCTCCTCAATGGACCACACTAGTGAAGCACAACCTTTAGAGCTAGTAAGTAACATACAAAAAAATCTGCAATCCTGTGTTAAGTTGTTAAAGGATTCATCATCTTTTAAAATATTACAAAATATATACTAGAAAGATGTAACATAGAGCTAGAAGGGAAATTAGAGCAGAAAACCGTCAATCATCTCCATACAAGAAGAAAGACAAGCAGGGAATTCAAACTAAATGCTAACATTGGGGATTTCAATATGGGTGATATTATACTGGACTTAGGTTCTGAAGTAAATGTTTTACCTAAGAAGACATAGCAGTGTATGGGAGAACCTAGATTAGGCTATTCACTTGTCCAATTGAAATTAGCAAATCAACACAAAGTTTTACCAATTGGAAGGATTAAATGTGTGACAATAGATTTGGATGGAGTGCACACTATGGAATACTTCGAAGTAATAGAGATAGTAGATGGCACAATACTATATCCAACATTGCTTGAACTAGATTGGACATTTGATAACCAAGCCATAATCAACTTGAAGACAAGGAAAATGACATTTGAATTAGGTGAATATAGAGTCATTGTGCCATTAGATCCTTCAGAAGGAGAAAAGTTTGTAGAACCCACTTGCTTAGATATGGAGGAAATAAACCAATTGTATAGAACCACCGCATGAGAAGAAGACTATGCCAACCCAAATGAAGATGGGGTACTCAGCTAGAGAAGCATCACATCATGTGCTTCTAACTCAGATATAGGTTTGGATAATTGGAAACAACGATTACATGAAGTTTCCACAAGAAGGTACGCGAGAATAGATTGCGCAATAAGATGGGTTGGTACAGAGGTAAGAGAACCTCCAAGTTTTCATGGGAAAAATGACTTAGAGGAATTTCTGACTAAATATGAAGAGAAATTATTGGAAAATCAGAGGCTCTTATCCCTAGATATTGTACTCAAGGCCACACTTGCAAGATGGTGGAGTGTGTACAAAGAAACAATTCAGGACCGATACCAGTGTAAACAACTATTGTGCATTAGATTTGGCACAGAATAGGGGAGCAATGAAATGTAGAGCTATGATGGACAAGGAACACCAAAAAAACACTTGGAGAAGTGCATAATACAATGGAGGATGAAACCACCAGAATAATGGCCTCATCACTTCATCCATACATTGGAAGGAATCCCAAAGAACTGATATGTAGACCAGGATGTAATAGAGGTACTACAGGATGGACAACATTACCACAAAACTTTGTAGTAACCTTCTCATTTGAACATGAGAACCCCAAAATTGATTCAACACTGAAGTAGATAAGAGGAGTGATATTTATTGATGAACCAGAGGTTGAACTCATGACATAATATCAACAATAGAATAGACAGACAATAAAAGAACTACTTTCATGCTATCATGTTGAAGACGAAGCTTCGGATGAGGATGATCCGCACAACATTCAAATTACAAAAAATGAAGGATAAAGAGAGGTGGAAGGTCTATCTCTGGAGTGAGAAGTATTTGCTACACCAATCAAAGTTAAGAAAGTCAACATTGGGACAAATGACAATCCTAAAATGACAACTATTGGAGACTATTAGGATGAACAAATAGTAAAAAGAATAACAGAGTTATTGCACGAATACAATGACCTATTCCCAACAACCTTTACAGAGATGAAAGGCATATTGAGAGAGCTAGGAGAGATGAAAATACCTCTCAAACCTGAGGCAAGACCTGTTAGGAAGAGACCTTACAGAATGAATCCAGTATATAAGCAGAAAGTGAAGGAAAAAATTGACAGAATGTTGGAAGCTGGTATCATAGAATCAGTAGAGGAATCTGAATGGATAAGTCCTATGGTAGTCCAAAAAAATAAACAAGGGGGGATAAAGATTTGTGTAGATCTGAAGAAACTTAATGATGCTTGCTTACATGCCCCTTTTCCTACCTCTTTTATAGATGAAGTTTTAGATAATGTGGGAGGTCAAGAAGCATATTCATTTACAGATGGATTCTCAGGTTACCATCATATCAAAATAGCTCTAGAAGACATGTATAAGACTAATTTTTCTACAAAATGGGGATCCTATAAATATATAGTCATGTTTTTTGGGCTGAAGAATGCACCAGTCATATTTTCAAGAGTAGTCATAGTTGCTTTTAAGGAATTCATACATCATCTTTTAGAAGTATATCTGGATGATCGGACTATATATAGTCTATTAAAGGACCATGTAGAAGTGTTAAGGCTAATGTTGGAAATATGTAGGAGGTGTCAGATATCATTAAATATCAAGAAATGCATTTTTTGGACCCTTTTGGAATATTTTTGGGACATACAGTGTGTAAACAAGGCTTACTAGTAGATCTTGCCAAGATTACAGTCATTGTAAAATTACCACCACCAAAGTCAGTGTGTCAGTTGAGAGAAACACTAGGACATACAGGTTATTGCAGAAAATTTATAAAGGAGTATGCGCAGATTACTACACCAATGGAAAAACTGTTAAAGAAGGATATCATATTTCAGTGGAATGAGGACTGTCAACAAGGATTGGACACCTTAAAACAAAAGATGTTCACAACACCTATCGTAGTATTCCCAGATTGGGAAAAGTAATTTCATGTGCATGTAGATGCATCAACCATGGCACTTGGAGCAATTCTGGCACAACCAGAAGAAGGGGACTTAGACCATCCTATATCCTTTGCAAGAAAAAAATTGTCAGAATCAGAGAAAAATTACAACACCACAGAAAGAGAGGGCATAGCCATGGTATATGCACTTCATAAGTTCATGAACTATCTACTGGGTAAACACTTTAAGATGTTCACAGATCATTCTGCCCTCAAATATCTATTCAACAAACCAGTGTTGGGGGGAGGATATATAGATGGCTATTGTTATTTCAAGAATTTTATTTTGAAGTGATAGTCAAACCAGGGAAGTTGAATGCAGGACCTGATCACCTATCAAGGGTAACTAATGGAGAAGAACCTACCAACTTGGAAGACAACTTTCCTGATGTGTAGTTGTTTTCAGTACAAATAGATGATGAATACTTTGTTGATATTATTGAATACTTAAGTACAGGGTTGCACCACAAGAGTTTAGCACTACACATAACTAGAAAAATCTAGTAGTCAAAGCTCCAGATTATCAACTTATTGCAGGACACTTATATAAGATGGGCACATATAGTATTTTGAAAATATGTGTATTTGAACATGAAAGGCCCAGAATTTTGGAAGAAGCTCATGAAGGTATAGCGAGAGGACATCATGTAGGAAAAAATACCACGTAGAAGGTATTGTGCACATGATTATGGTGGCCAACAATCCATAGAGATGCAAAAGAATATTTCCAAAAATGTGATGTCTTTCAGAGGATTGGAAAACCCAACAGAAGGGATGATATTCCCCTAAGACCACAAGTAATCTTCCAAGTATTTGATAAAAGGACAATATAATTTGTGGGACCAATCAATCCACCAACAAAAATATCAGGATCTAGATATATCATTACTGTGACATAATACTTAACAACATGGGAAGAAGCAACACCAGTAAAAGACTGCAACACACTTCTTGTTTGAGAAAGTGATCACCAGATTTGGATGTCCAAGGATTTTGATGAGTGACCAAGGAACTCACTTTATCAGCAGTACCATCATGGCAATGACTGAGGAGTTTGAATTATATCACCAGAGGATTACACCATACCATCCTCAGGCAAAGGGAATAGTATAAGCTTTCAATAATATCTTGGAAAATGCTCTAAAAAATATCTACAATGTCAATAGGGATGATTGGGACTTGGAAGTTCCATTAGTACTATGGGCATACAGGACCACATGTAAGAAGCTCACAGGACAAACACCATTCATGATGGTGTATGGGCAGGAAGCAATAGTGCCTTTATAATTTTGGTACCTAGTCTGTGTGTAGCAGCAATTACCAATATGAAAAAAAGAGGCGCAATAAAGGAGAGGTTAAGCCAACTAATGGAGATGGAAGAGGACATGATTTCACTAGGAAGTGTAGAAAGTGAGAGATAAATCCTAGCATGAAAGAAATATTAAGAAGAAGAGTTTCAAGGAGGGAGACCTAGTCCTACTCTATGACATTGAATTTTTTCAACATCCTGGTAAATTTATAATGCATTGGATTGGACCATATGAAGTAAATACTGTCACAGATGGGGGATCTATGCAACTAAAGGATTTGTCATGAAAAGAACTGAAAGTAATGATCAACGATAGTCAAATGAAACTGTACAAGGACATTCAACCTCCTAAACCTTATAAGTTACAATGCAGTGAGAAAGACATGTATATAATGTACTATAGTAAAGATTAGGAAAAAAAAAATGAGAAAAAATAAATAAAAAGGAGAATAAGGGGGAAAAAGAAATACAAAAATAGAAATGAAAGAAAATATAAAATACTGGGAAACATCGTGCACAAAAATAATGGAATTAGTGTGACAAAAAGAAAAAGTGTTTGCATGTAGCATATGGTTGACAAAAAGCAAAACACCGCAGTTGGAGGAATATAGGACAAGCAGAGCACATGCACAAGTAGAGAGAGCAACATTAATGTAGGAGGAAATAATAACACATACAGTAGAGGCGCTAACAAGCAAAGTTGCGTAGATGAGAGAAAAAAGAAAGAAACTCGCATAAAATTTCCTTAGACTAGACAAGGTAGTTCATGGAGAGTGCATCCCATGAGTGGCTCGGGACAAGACACATGTCGGTGTTGGGGGCCTGTTGGGCATAGACTTATTTTGAGAAGAAAGACTATTTTGAGCGCATGCTTAATTTTGGAGAAGAACAACTGGCAGGAAAAGCAACACGCATGAGGAGAACCAACATGCATGAGGAAAAACAACATGCAAGAGGAGAAACATGCAAGGAGAGAAGGAAAACAAACCTAACCATGTTAGGGTTAGGGTTTTTGATAAAGATTATAACGACTATAAGAATGAAATCTTGTATAAATAAGAACCTAGGAGGTCTAGGTTAAGGGGTTAGTTGATTGATTTTTGGAGAAAGAGGTTAGTTCAATGGTTATTGTAATAAGGTGATAGAAGAGTCAAGTCTACTAGATTTTTTAGGGTTATATCATAGGTTGAGGAGCCTGGTGTGATCTAGTCCACCTCACAGAGGTTCTTGAACCTCTTCATGATTGTATGATTGGAGATGTAATGCACGCAATACCTTGTTTTGAAACAAACCTAATAAAAGATCAGAGAAGCCAAATCTTTGTGGACATAGCCCAGGAGGGGGTGAACCGTGGTAAAACATGTGTGATCTATAATGTTTCTTGCATGGTTATTTTCTATCAATGATTAGTTATGAATGAATGGTTAAGCTAGATAAATTAGAATGCATGCATGTACCTAAAAAATGAATGAATCCTAGGAATATTTGAGTGAATAACATGATGAATGCGTGAAGAAGGAAAAATTCACTCCCAGATCCCCACTCATTCCTAGAATGCAAGAACTTAAGCATTGGAGTCACCCATAAAGTTATCTCAGGTGAGACTACGTAGTGCACTCTGTGTGTTGTGTTGCTTTTTGGTTTACCAGGAGGGATGATAGTTTTAGAGGGTTTTGTTGGAAACCTATTCAGATCTAAACGTGGGTCAGCCCAAGAAGTAGAAAAGAAATATATAAAACCAACACTATGATGATTTTTTTTTCCAAACAATGTTCTTGGATTAGTGTGTTTATGTGTTGGTCAACCATAACCAAGGACATTCTTTGCAAATTGGTGTTTTTTTTCCTTGGAATATTTCTCTACTACATCATGTAGATCTCTTGGGAAGCTTTTGATGTAATATTTTACATATGCAAGGTCATTCATCTTACTATATTAAATAACTTCTACATATAACAGTAGTACTTTTTGTGCAAGGCTAAGTTTCCTAGCCTCTGACTGATATATAAATAACCTAAGTGATCTACATCAACTATGACTTCAAATACATAAAATTAATCACTTAGTGATTTCAAAACATCATTATCTACTATAGGAGAATTCAATGGTTCATCTTTGAATTCTTATGGAAGACACTTCCACTAGTCCCAAGCTAACCCTGTGAAACCAACCACCAACAATGTTGCCATGTAATTAGGGGTTAATGTGTCATCTGTAGCTTTTCTAGCTCCTAGCCAATTCCTATGAAGTTGAAGGGTATCCTTGATTTCTTCTGGACTTTGGCATCAAAAATTGATGATGGGATGTTTAGGCATAGTGCTTATTTCCTTATTCATTCCATTGATTCCAACGAAATATATACTTGGTCCTTTCATATGTGATGTAAATGGCATAGGGATATATTCTCTTGGTCCTGTTTTAACATTTGTGGTGGTCAGAACCTGTAAGTATTTCTACTCATATTCATTTTTAAGGGCATGTGGCCACTATTAACAGGGGAAGTGTATTGTCTTTGAAGAAGAAACCTCCCAAATGTTCCCTTTCAACAACATTTAGAACATCTAAAAACAAAAAGGGAATACATACCAATGAAGTAATCTTTAGCCATACAGACAATGACATGGAGGAATAGTTGTTAATACACATTTTTTGCATTATGGTGACATGAAATTTAACTCCACTCAGCTAAAGGAGATAAAATCTTCTCAAGAAACACTCTTCAATAGAAAGATATAAATTTGGAACTGGTCCACGTGAGATTAATATTGGTTGGAAATGCATTTGTAGTTGTGCCTCAGGGGCGATGTTGTTCAAATACCTTTTTATCTCAGAATACAACAATGCTAGAGATGTTTTTAAAGTGTATGAAGAGGGCCCTTTAACTGCACATTGTTCACAAAGAAGAAGCTACTACTTTGGCAAGTGGAATTCACAAAGCTTTAGTTCTAATAAACAAGTGATTCTAGTTGCACAGACATGAAAAATTTGATATGTTGCGTTGAAATTTGTCATTAGTCGTCATCTATTCTTGAAATATGATAAAAGGCATGAAGGAAAACACTTAGCACTTCGAGCTCAGGGGATTTCAAGTTCAACACTTCATCATTTTAAAATGACACGAGATTTATTGGAATACATTCATGATGAACTATTTGAAGCACGTCCATGGGTTTTCCCTCAAATGCTTAGCAAAAGTGTCATTATGTGTTGTTGCAATCTTGAAAATCTTGATGACTATGTAAATCGTTCTACCTTAGTGGAAGGTAAGGTGGTTAAAACTGGGAAAACTTGAATATTTGGAAAGGAAGGTCACCAATTAACTAGCAAAGGTGGTGTAAAGGTGATCTTGGTAGCCTCCGTTACCACTAAGACATGTAAAGTCTTTGTTCTTGGTATTTTGTATATACGACTAGAATCAATATTGCAGGATTGCTAACTGCTTTTCCTAACCTGGTTGGAAATGGGGAGTGACATACTTATGTTATGTCAAGACTGAGAGTGTCCACTATGAATACCAATGGAACCTTTGTATCTATTGCTTGTCACCAACAACAAAATGGTATCCTCCAAGATCCTCACACTCAGTGTCTGTTCTTAAAACTGATATCTAAATACTCCCCAGAATATGATGAAGAAAGAATCTGTAAAATGGAATTTGTGATAATATTTTCATTTGATGAAGCTATCACACTTGGGCATAATGAGAATGTGACTACTATAAAAACTAAGCAATAATGTAAGATAAATATTCACGAAGAGAGAATTCACAAAATATTAATGCAAAGCAAGATAGGTGAGACATAAAATGTTATGAAACAGAAAGTGAGTAAAGTTGATAATATCAAGATTGAAGAGAATAAGTCTAAAAGGGGAGACTTGATGTCATTACCATCGATAGGGTACTCAACCAGAATTGATATTGGGTTCAATGATATGAGTATTTTGAGTGGAGGTGGATTTAGGAGAAACCCCATTTTTTGCCCAAGTTTGAATCCAGATACATTTTATAGCAAAGAAAAAGGTCGGACATCTGCACCTGTTGTTGTTCCTTCCAAAGATATAGGCATGCAACTAGGGAAAACATAGAAAATAGACTAGTTTTTGGAGTCTCTAAATACTGAGGAAGAAGTGAGATATGTACACATGTTTTCAAAAAAACCATACCCAGAGGAGTTCCCATGAACTTCTCCGGTACACAGAGAAGGAGTTACCACAAACTTATCTGAAACAACAACATGACCCTACCATAATTCTTTCCATATTTTATCCATAACATTTCACTCGAGTGTCTCCTTTTCACATTCTATATACCGTTGGAAAATTATTTCTGAGATCTATAGCTTCCTAGTTGTGTATTTTGAGAAATTCCTCACCAATTGTTTGTATGTTTTAGGATTAATATCTAACACCTTATCAACATCCCCAAGAGATCACAACACCTCAATCATGGATAGAGGAACCAAGAATCGAATTCAGATAAGTTTATAAGAAATCTAAATTACTTGGTGTTTCATTTCTATGGGTTCAAATTCTTGGTTTTAATATTTTATTTTGAGGTTACTATGAGATCATTGATCTATCACATGTCAAATGGTGCCAAGTACCAATGCCAAAGGAAAGTCACACTTAGCAACCCGGATAGGCAACGTGTGAGAGAAGCAATTCATGAAGGCACAAGTGACACAAATCAAGATGATATACCAATATACAACATTACTTTCACAAACATGATCTGTCATCAAAGATGATGAAACAACAATAACAACAAGACTTATCATAGTAGTAGAGGAGCAACGAAATGGAATTAAATTCAAATGGTTGAAGAGGAGGTCTAAACCCCATGATGATCCACTGTTAAAATTGGATGACAAATATGTTCCCATGTCTAGATCATTCTTCATGGTGTGTAGTGTTCGCTATGGCCGAAATCTATGAGGGCCCACCAACACTAAAAGAAAAATTTGAATTCTAACAACATATTATGTATTAAATCAAAAATATTTATGTTGTCCTTGCTCTCTCATCATTACGAAGGGGATACGACAAAATTTTTTAAATGAAAGGTCATGGGGGAAGGGGGAAGGCCAAAAGTCATGTTGAATTCTAATAAATATGAGGATTATATCCAAGAAAAAAGGATTTTGGCTCAAGGAGCTTTCATATACTATTACTGAAACTTTTAATGAGGAGAATCTTGTTTGGCCAAGCTATTTTATCGAGAGATTTGATTATCATGTTAGACATATTGTGGACTATTCCTTTGTGTTTCTCTCAACACTCGGGTTGTGTAAGGATGTACCTCATGCTACAGACTATTATTTATGATGGCTACATTCTTATTTTTGTTCTTGGGAGAATATTTGTCTAAATTCGTGGGCGTAGAACCATAAATGGTTGTTGAAATGCTAGACTATTCTATATTTGCAGTTGTTTATTCATGTTTCTATATTTTCTTTGTGTGAACTATTTTTCTGGCCCTTGATATGAGCATTGATGGTTCTATGTTTACTTTTTGGTTGTCTTAATTTAGTCCGGACACATGCATCTTAGATTAGTTTCATTTCATTCTTTAGCTTAGGAAACCTTTGTTGGCCCTTGGTTATGGAAGCAAGCAAAGATCAAGGAAGAAAATGCAAAACAAGAACTTCACATAAGACACTGTGACTATTACTGGGTCGAAGTGAGAAAAAGAGAAGAAAAGATGGAGCGAAGTCTAGGAAATAAATCCGTTGAATGAGGAGATCGAGGATGACAGGTCAGTAAGTAAGAAGGACCGTAGACAACTCAACAAGTGGAAAAATCCACCGTTAGATGCTTTGGAGCACTGCATGAGAAGGAAGGAAAGATAGGTTGGCGAAGCCCTGAAAACGTAGGTCAATTTGACCTAGGGTTTTAGACACCTAGGGTTTTGGTATCTAGGGTTTTGACACCTAGGTTTTGACCTAAGGATGTCGGTGAGTGATTGTAATGTATAAATAAGAAGCTATATGAGGGAGGAGGGTTGGTTCGAGTTGGTGAGATCTAGTCATATTGAAATGAGTAATTGTTGTTGTGAGAGAGAATAGCTGAGTACGAGAGCCTTTTGGTATTGTAATATCTTTAGCTGGGTGTGAAGATCAACCCTGCAGTTGGGTGCGTAGGGAGGGGAGAGATCGAGAGAAGAAGAGAGAAGATATGCTGGCTAAGAGCATAGATCATAATTGTATGCTTCATCTTAATATATTATAAAGAACAGTTATGTGGATGTAGCCCTAGAGAGAGGGTGAAACATGTATATTTTGTGTTACGTGTGATTGATGCTATGTTCTTTTCATTGATCTACTATTATTGCATTGTTGTGTTAGATCAGATCTATAGTTGTGCGAAGTAGATCTGAGTTGATAAGTAATATATGCACATTGTATTGTTCTAGTATTAGATCCACTTTATAATTCCCTTGGTTGTAGACATCTCTTTCCTACAACCCCCCCATAGCTGCTTCGGGTGAGACTGCATATGCTTCGTAGGTGTAGCCGAAAGGGCCAATAGTTAGGGCTTGTTGGTGCGCTCTTGGATCTGAACCTTGGGTCTGGCCCTGTGCCAACAAATGGTTCCATTGTCGAGACTTGAATCTTCTTGAGGGAATGTGAAGGTGGTTTCCATCAAAAACAAAGATTCAAAAGTGGATAGAGGATTAGGAAAAGGACTTCGTTGAAGCCCAGAACAAGAACGCTAATATTAGTATAGAGGATTGGTTGGAGAGACATATTTTTACTGATGTACACGAGATATTCTTTGGGGGAATCCATCAGTATCTATATGAGTGGTTAGCCAGGTTGGCAGATACCCAGTTTGAGGTCAGATCTAGACCTCCTATAGTTTGGATGCCGACGCTAATCAAGAAGGTCAAGAGAGTTGACAACGTCGTGTCAAGAACAATAGATCACTATTTTGATAGCACTATTGGAGGGTACATCACCAAGTTTGTTGTTGATAGAGTAGATTCATATAGCCAAGCTGAGAGATATTTCTTCAAGGGACCAAGAGGAAAATTTTTACATTTTCTGAAGTTGAGAATCAATATGCTATTGCATGAGAAGAACATATTGAAGATACAGTAGATTGATCAGACTTAAAAAGGATAATGTTCAGGAATTCGGACATCGACAGTGACACAGAGGCTGGACATATGCGCAGTGGGAGAGTGTTCAGAGAAGTTCATCTTGCAAACCTATTCAAGCAGAACTACAGAGACAAGGGCTTCTACAATGGAGAAGAGGTAGATCTGATGGATGAAGAGCATTTAGAACCCGTTAGGGCAGAGGAAGAGGAAGTTGAATAACCTCCTCGGGACGAGCCAAAAACCTCAGGAACTACGTAGACTATTGAAGTAAGTACTATTAATACTCCTATTAGTTCAACAACATTAAGAAAGCAGAGTAATCAGAGTTACCAAACTGTTCAGATTACTACTACTAGTAGTCCACTACATACTCAGACATGAAACCTAGGAAGATCTATGGAAGATGAGATGAGACTCCCTATCTTTAGGGGAGATGGATCTGAAGATCCTGATCAGCACTGGTTTCTATGTGAAGCCATATGGAATATTAAAAATGTCATCGACGAAGCTGTTAAAAGAACCCAGTTTAGTACTACCCTTCAAGATCGTGCACTAAGATGGTACATGAAGCTTGTCCAAGGACTTGCACAACCTAAGCCGCTAAACGAGATCAAGAATGCATTGATTGCAGAGTTCAAGAAACCCAAGTTAGAGTCACAATGTATTATATAATTAAAAGAGATCAAGCAGAAGATCACATAACCTATTTTGGAATTTGACCAGAGATTCAAAACCTTAACAGGCCATTTGAATTTTCAAATCCCAAATGAGAAGAACAAAGAGTGGTTCATTGTTTCCCTGTTACCACACATCAGAGTTCCTCTGATGCAACATAAGATTTCTTCGCAGGCTTAGGCGCTGGAGATTTCCATGAAGTTAGAATCATCCCCTATTGGAGAATCCAGCTCAGGTATGAGTCAAATCTTGAGTCAACTAACTAGTTTGTCTCTGCAGGTCGAAGATATGAAGAAAGACAAGGGAAAAGATAAAAGAGAAGGCATCTAGTGTGTCAAATTCAAGCCATAAGGCCATGACAAGGAGAACTTCCCCCTATTTCATGAATACTTGGCCTCAAGAGCTCTGAGCCCTTTGAAGCAAGTCACTTTAACCTGGTGCGAAGTATGTCGAAATAGACATCGCCTTGGTGAGTGCTATTACATGAAAAAATATGTTCAGACACCCAAAAATTTGTATTGCAAATTATGTAAGTTGGTGGGACATGATGATAGGGATTGTATGGCTTATGATGTCATGCATTAAAGGTCAAGAGATATATACAAAAATCAAGGCGAAGTACAACAAGAAGGAAACACTACCTAGTACAACTCCCCTGGGAGAGGAAACTTCAATCCTCGTGGTGGATTCAGAGGACGAGGAAGAGGAGGAGGTATGGGTCGAGGCCAAGGAAAGATCATCTGCTATAACCGTACATAGCCAGGACACTTGGAAAGGGACTGTCAGAATCCTTGTACCACTTGCAACTATTGCAACTCTTTTGAAAATGTTATTAAGGAATGCCCAACATCGTTGGATAAACTTCAAGAGAAATGAGGACCTCAACAGAACCTGCAGATACAAATGATCAAAGATGAACCTCGTGGAGAAGACCCTAGAGTCGTTGTTATAACTAGAGGAGGCGCTGATACAGGAGAAGATAGACTGACCCAAGGGAAGATTGCAGAGGACTCAGGAATCAGGAAAGTTGCACAGAAGACCCAAACTTTTGATGCAAAGAAATAAAGACAAATATTCGAGGAGGCAAGAAAAGAGTTCAAAGAATATCAAGTTTCTTTATCAAATACAGGACCAGAAGTAAGAGAATATGGAATGCCTCCGGAATTTGATCAGTCTGCTTCACCAAGAGAAGGAAAAGAGGTAAGCAAGCTCATGCAATTTTTATATACTTGCATTAAGTTGATTCAGGATGAAAGTGTTGTACAAGAGTTACAGAATTTAATCAGACAGTATGAGATAGGAAATATTTTCCCCTTACTGAATAGGAAACTACACCAAATCTCTAAAAAGATAAGGACAAATAAGGAATTACACGTGAATCCTCAAATAGGAGAGTATGATATAGACTATGTGGTCCTCGACTTAGGGTCGGAGGTCAATGTCACGACGAAGCAAACTTGGGCACTGATGGGAAAACCTAAGATAATCTATTCCCCTATTAGGCTCATGATGGCTAATCAGCAGGCTGTAAGCCCCTTTGGCAGACTAGAACATGTCCCTGTGGACATCGACGGAGTAAGAACATTTGCATATTTTGAGGTAATTGAGATAGTTGATGACAACTGCCCTTACCCTATGATGTTAGGAATTGATTGGGCTTTCAATAATTCCATTGTGGTTGATTTAAATAAAATATGAATGACATTTGAAAGAGATGGCCTTAGGGTCATTGCGCCTTTAGATCTAGATGAAGGTCAGCGATACATAGAACCCATCAAAGAGGAAGACCGTGCACATGAACTAGAAAACATATACAAACTAACAGCCAGACAACATGATTACATTAATACTATGGCCGATGGAAACCTAAGCTGGAAAAGTGACAATGCATGTTCATCAGACTCAGAAGAAGCACTGGAGAATTGGAAGAATAAAATGTATGAGGTATCTACAAGAAGATGTGCTAGATTAACCAGAGAAGTTCGTTGGATCGGCACAACAGTAGGTAACTTACCCACCTTTGATGGTCTGAATCCTTTAGAAACCTTCTTGTCGGACTTTGAAGAAAGTGTACCAATGCAACAAAGATTGTTGGCAATGGATGAGGCCCTGAAAGAAACCCCAACAAGATGGTGGGGGGCACATAAACGGAATATTACAGACTAGATACAATGTCGTACCTTGATGACAACGTGGTTCTCATCACAAGTAGAAGGCTGTGAAGTTCGGTAAATAGGTCTAAGTTTCCCAAAGGACCATGTACAAATATGTGAGGAAGCCTGGAGTAACATCCCTCGAGAGAAATGGGTACACAAATTCATTAACACACTGGACATGACACCTATCAACTAGTACCTTCAAGGAGAGTTGCGCCTCATCACTACATATTGGAAATGTATGACTCAGAATTTTATAACTTGAAAGTCAATATCCTTCAGTAGATAAAGCATTACTGATTGTGAGACAGAAATTATTCGAGGAGGCATCTAGCTTTCCTTTGGAACAAGAAGAGGATGAATGGACTGCGCCTCTCCAGAAACTACAAGGCTGTTACAACATCAATGTCGATGAAGACGATGATCCGAGGAAGGTGAACATCGCAGAAATGGAAGGCCAGAGAGATGTGGAAGGATCAGGAGTTGAGCTACCATTCATTGGTAATCCAAACAAGATTAAGAAGGTCAATATTGGAACAAATAAGACATCGAAGCTTGCAAATGTAGGAGATTATTGGGATGCTACTACCATTGACAAGATCACAGAACTATTGCATGAGTATCAGGACTTGTTTCCGACCAAGTTCACTAATATGAAGGGAATCAAAGGGCCTATGGGAGAGATGAGGATACCTTTGAAACCATATGCAAAACCAGTCAAACAGAGACCCTACAGATTAAACCCTAAATATAAGGAGAAAGTGAAGATTGAGCTCGACAGAATGCTAGAAGGAGGGATTCTAGAACCTATCGAAGAATCGGAGTGGATCAGCCCTATGGTGGTACATGAAAAAAATATAGGAGAGATCAGGATTTGTGTAGATCTCAGGAAGATGAATGATGTCTGTTTGCATGACCCCTTCCCTACGCCATTCACTGATGAAGTGTTAGATAATGTGGGAGGCCAGGAAGTATATTCTTTTACAGATGGATTTTCAGGATAAGATCATATCCGAATTGCCAAGGAAGATCACCACAATACCACCTTTGCAACAAAATGGGGGTCCTATCAGTATACAATGATGCCATTTGGATTGAAGAATTCCCCATCCATCTTTTCAAGGGTGGTGGTCGAAGCATTCAAGGATTTTTTGGATAAATTTATAGAAGCATATTTTGATGATTGGGCTGTCTTTAGTTTATTAAAGAATCATATTGAATGTCTAAAGCTAATGTTGGACAAATGTAGGCAGTGTCAAATTTCCTTGAACCTGAAGAAGTGTATATTCTTCTCACCATTTGGAGTGTTGTTAGGCCATATTGTATGCAAGCAGGGATTGTTGGTCGATCCATCTAAAATTGCCATTATAGTTGATCTACCCCCTCCTACTTCAGTCAAACAGTTGCGCACTACGTTGGGACACACATGATATTATAGGAAGTTCATTAAGGGATATGCCCAGATTACAACATCCATGGAGAATATTTTGAATAAAGATTGTCAGTTCAGTTGGACAGAAGAATGCTAGTAGAGCTTCGACACATTGAAACAAAAGATGGTCACTGTGCCCATTCTAGTTTTCCCAGTTGGACCAAGGAGTTTCATGTACATGTCGATGCATATTCTATTGCATTGGGAGTTGTGTTAGCACAACTGGGAACATGAGACATCGACAACCCGTTAGATTTTGCTAGCAGGAAGCTATCAATAGCAGAGGTCAACTACACCACTACTAAGCGAGAAGGGTTAGCCATGGTGTATGCACTGCAAAAATTTCTTCACTACTTTTTGGGAGGGAACTTTAAAATGATTATTGATCACTCCGCACACAAATACCTAGTCAAAAAACCAGTGTTGGGGGGAAGAATCTGCAGATGGCTTCTTCTCATTCATGAATATGATTTTGAGATCATAGTTAAGCCATGAAGAATGAACAAGGGTTCTGACCACTTGTCAAGGTTGGAACATGGCGAAGAGACGACTAGTTTGAAGGATGCACTGTCGGATGCATAGCTTCTACCAATTAGAAATATTGATGACCACTTTGCAGAAATAGTCCAGTTCCTGTCAACAGGAATGGCACCCAGTGAGTATATAATCCCTCAGAAGAAACAACTAGTAGTGCGCACTGCAGACTTTTCACTTATAGTTGGACAACTATACAAGATGGGACTTGATGAAATACTAAGAAGATGTGTTATGGACGCAGAGAGACCATTGATCCTTGCAGAAGCTCATGAGGGCATCACAGGAGGACATTATGCAGGGAAAAAAATTGCACAGAAGGTTCTGAGAGTTGGCCTTTGGTGGCCTACCTTACACATAGATGTTAAAGACTATTATAAGGCTTGCGATGTATGCCAAAGAGTTGGAAAACCTTCTAGAAGAGATGAAATTCCATTAGGACCACAATTGACCTTACAAGCATTTGAGAAATGGGCCATTGACTTCGTGGGACCCATAATCCCACCAGGAAAGCACACAGGAGAAAGGTACATCATCACTGCAACAAAATACTTGACCAGATGGGCCAAACCTAGAGCAGTTAAGGAATCTAGTGAAACTACAACTGCGTGCTTCATATTTGATGACATCATAACCAGGTTTAGATGCCCAAAGATCCTTATGACTGATCAAGGCACACATTTCATAAATAAAACTGTTGAATCCTTGACTAAGGAGTTTGTAGTCCACCATCAGAAGAGAACACCTTACCGTCCACAAGCAAATGGGACAGTGGAAGCATTCACCAAGATCTTGGAAACAACGCTGACAAAGATCTGTAGTGTGAACAGGGATGACTGGGATTTAGGAGTACTAGCAGTACTTTGGGCCTATAGAACCACTTGTACAAAATTAACAATGCAGACCCCTTTCAAGTTGGTTTATGGTCTCGAATTTGTTGTTTCAATGGAATACCTGGTGCCAAGCTTAAGAATTGTTTCCTTTACAGATATGGATGACACTGGTGTTGTTCAAGAGAGGCTCACGCAGTTGGTCGAACTCGAAGAAGACAGATTTATTGTAGGATTCCATCAACAAGTATAGAAGGAAAGAGAGAAGGCCTATCATGACAGACACATCAAGAAGAAGGCATTCAAGCAAGGTGATATAGTGTTGGTATATGACAATAAGTTCATCAAGCATCCTGGGAAGTTCATAACGCATTGGCTCATGCCATTTGAGATTGCCTATGTTACAGAAGGAGGAGTTGCACAGTTGAAGACTTTGAAGGGAGAATGGAAGGATGGATTAGTGAATGGGAGAAGACTGAAGTTGTACTATGACAACCATATGCCTTGCAACTCTAAGTAAAAGCATAAGAAAAAGGTTCTAGGTACTAGGCGCAGTTGAAACTAGGTACCGGACATAGAAAAGACAATCTGCACAAGGAAGGAGAGGAGGCATAAAACATAAGGAACAGGCTGCACTGTGCACTCTGAAGTCGAAGTAAAATAGATGAATTAGATATGAAGTGCCTCGAGATGAGTCACAGGTGAGTTTTGGGGGCCTACTGGCCCTTGGTTATGGAAGCAAGAAAAGCTCAAGGAAGAAAAGGCAAAACGAGAACTTCACAGAAGACACAATAACTGTTACTGGGTCGAAGTGAGCAAAAGAGCAGAAAAGATGAAGTGAAGTCCGAGAAACCAATTAGTTGGATGAGAAGATTGAGGATGATAGGTTAACAAGGAATAAGGACTATAGAAAACTCAGCAAGAGAAAAAATCCACCGTTAGATGCTTTGGAGCACCGCATGAGAAGGAAGGAAAGACAGACTGGCGAAGCCCTGAAAACACGGGTCAATTTGACCTAGGGTTTTAGACACCTAGGGTTTTGGTATCTAGGGTTTTGAAACTTAGTTTTTGACCTAAGGATGTCAGAGAGTGATTGTAATTTATAAATAAGAACCTATATGAGGGAGGAGGTTTGGTCCGAGTTAGTGAGATCTAGTCATATTCACATGAGTAATTGTTGTTGTGAGAGAGAGAAGAGCTGAGTATGAGAGACTTATGCTATTGTAAGATCTTCAACTAGGTGTGCAGGGAGGGGAGAGATTGAGAGAAGAAGAGAGAAGATATCTTGGCTAAGAGCACAGATCAGAACTATATGCTTCATCTCAATATATTATAAAGCACAGTTTTGTGGACGTAGCCCTAGAGAGAGGGTCAACCACGTATATTTTGTGTTACGTGTGATTGATGCTCTATTCTTGTCATTGATATATTGTTATTGCATTTTTGTTTTAAATCAGATCTATAGTTTTGCAAAGTATATCTAAGTTGATAAGTAATATATGGATGTTGTATTGTTCTAGTATTAGATCCACTTGATAATTCCCTTGGCTGTAGACATTGTTGTCCTACAACCCCCCCATAGCTAATTCGGGTGAGACTGCATCTGCTTCATAGGTGTAGCCAAAAGGGCTAGTAGTTAGGGCTTGTTGGTGTGATCTTGGAGCTGAACCCTGGGTCTGCCCCTATGCCAACAACCTTCATTGATGGACTGAGTCACAACTGGTAAAACCAAAACTAGAAATGGTTGTTGGGCCAGAATCTGGATGGGTTCCCTATTCCAAATGGTGAGAGGTCTTGTTGGCACAGGGGCAGACCCAGGGTTCAATGCTCAAGAGCACACCAACAAAACCCTAACTACTGGCCCTTTCAGCAACACCTACAAAGCAGATGAAGTCTCACCCGAGGTAGAGACAGGGGTGGTTGCAGGACTCCAGTGTCTGCAACTGTAGCAATATAGTTCATCAATATTTAACCAATATCTACTTTGAAGATAAAACCCTACTTACAGAGCATCATAGTATTCAACCAGATATAGCATCTAGAAGCACTTAGCATGATGAAACATATCAGATCTAGTAGATTCAAGCGTTAAGCACATTCACACAGGTTAGATCTAGCATTCACTCTCATTATTAAGCACAAAACAACAACATATCTACTTATCATTCATCTATATCGAAGCACTAAGCGAGTAAATACATAAACACATCAATACATTACACAAATCATTCACAACATAGAATGTACGTGGTTCACCCCCAGCCTGGGGCTACGCCCACCAAATATTCTTCTCTTCTATTATCTTCTATCAATCAGTTACATGCACAAAGACACACAAGCCCTACTCTGCATAGGACAAGATATCTACACACTCTGCTAGACCCTCCTTCCCTGAGTAGATCTAGGCACAAAGCCTTACACAACCTTTTACAGTCACTTGCACTCAGCCTTACAAGTCTTGCACAATATGCACAGAGCACTTATAACTGTTACTTGCACTTAACACAACATCGCACACATAGCTCTCATGTCCTATCACTTAGCATGGCACACTTGTGTCACCTTCAATCACATAGATCGAACTTTAGCACTTAGCACATTGACCAGTCACTACTTCTTACTTCGTCTAGTCTTCTATTTATACATTAAAAAATGGGCCTAAACATGGGTAAACCCATGGGCCAACATTCCCAAACCCGTTACATAAGCCCAAAACCAAAAAATCCCTGAAAAGGGGCTGAGATCCCGTGATCTCCGCTTCGTCTTGTGCTCAGCCTTCAAAAACCTGTCAAAATCCCAAAAATAGGTCAAACATGACAAAGAATCCTCAAAAATTGGTCAAGGGACAACAGACCCCCAACACTCACCTATGACACATCTCGAGTCACTCTGATCTCGGTAATTCCGCCTCAAAATCCTCGAGTTTTGCTCAATTTGCTTCGACTTGTTGTTGTGCCACAACCTCCTTCTCAATGAACTCTTGGATGACTGCTTCGTTGATAGGTTCCTCTAGGCATTGTTCATCCGCAGAGACGAATTTCTCCATTTCTTCTCCTCAGCCTTCAATCTCTGCGAACAGTTGGAAAGCCTCGTCCTATATAGGTTGGAGTCTCTAAGTCACTTCCATGACTTTGCTTTGAATGGTGTGGACCTCCTATTGAGCAGTGCACTACTCTTGGGATCGCTTCATCCTTTCAACAGCTGACAGGGGCTTCAATTGTGCCTGTATGGTTTCTTCTTACTGCTTCGCTTTCTGGATCTATGACTCTAGTGCCTTCAGTTTTGGATTCTCAGTGAGTAGCTCATAAGTCTGGGCATTGAAATCACTTGATTGTTTACATTCCATGGCAAGGTCCTTTATTCTCTCAACTATGCCTCAAGAAGTTGCTTCTCTTTGATCCCTCACATCCTATGGGGTGTTTGGCACTATGTGGAGTTCTAAGTATGTTATTCTTTGTTGTAGCTGCTAGATATATTCTGCAAGCTGCTCTACTTGATGGTCGACTCGGTCTTCTGCCTTTGGCTCTAAGCCTGTCATAGAGTGAAGTGCTCTGTTGACTTCTTCTTTCACTTCGAGTTTCTCTGCGAGCAACTGTTCTTTTTCCTGCTGAATCTGTGGTTTCTCCTCTTCAAAATTTGTCTGGAGAAAAACCTTCTCCTGCTCTGCGAGTTGATGTTGTTCTAGGAGTACTTCTTGCACTTGATTCAAGGCCTGGGTGGCTTGTTCTGTTTCTTCTTGTGTACGACGAAGGTGAGCTTCGGTCGCATCAGCTATTCGGCGGAGTTGGGCTGACTCATCTCCCAACTCTAGTTCTCCCGATGGAAAGGGCGCAGTGGACATTGCACGACTGGACTGAAGGGCCTGTTGTACCCCTTAGAGTTCAACCTCGATTCTGTCATACATATCCTCCTGCTTGGCTTCTTGTTTCTGTAGGAATTCCTGTGAGGTGTCATTCACAGATGCGATGATGAAGTCAAAATCATCGATAGTGAGCACAATCTGTATTTTAGTCAAGGTGGCTCTTGATTTCTTCTAGGAAGAGGGTTACATGGGAGAAATATTCCTCTTCTTTAGGGGATCAACCTCATCTCTAGGCGGCATTACTTATCCTTTCTTATGCTCATCTTCTTTGCCATTTCTCTCTTCTACTTCGTCATCACCCCCTCGGTCAGGTGATACAGAAGAAATCTTTTCCGATGCGCTGCTTAAGTCTTGGAATTCTTCGGCCTTCTTCCTTCTGCTGGTTCTGGGTGTATCATGTTCTTTGCGAGTGGCCTCCGAGCTATCAAGTTCAGGGTCATACATCTCTGCAGGGTCAGCGGGGATAAGGAGGTCTACTAACTAGTCCTTAGTTATATCCTCAAGGTCCTCTTTTGTGAGTTTGTAGTACAACTGAAGCTCCTCCTTATGCTCGTCTTCTCGCGTAGTAATATAGATGAAGTGTCGATCTGTGTGGAACTTCATGAGGGGTAGGAACCACTGTGGGGTGTTCAGCGTTATGCAAGGTTCAGCTTCGATAGCCCTCTTCAGCTGGAGATAATATGTGTGAAAGACTGCATTCAACTGCCACTGTTTTCACATATCTCTCGAGTACCAGAGCGTGGTGAACTTCAAAATGAGTGGCTCGAACATCTTGATGTCCGGGAAGGTTGCACCTTCTAAGTTCTGACATTTTTTAAGTAGTAAACACGATGAGGATCAGGAGCCAGCTAAAGTGGAACTCGTAGCCATGATCCTATGCTTCATGGCAGTCTAATTCCAACTGATTAACTAGGTACTTCACCCAGT
Organism: Picea glauca; assembly: GCA_000966675.3. Classification (NCBI taxonomy): domain Eukaryota; kingdom Viridiplantae; phylum Streptophyta; class Pinopsida; order Pinales; family Pinaceae; genus Picea; species Picea glauca. The sequence continues at coordinate 157,241 of JZKD02S1907187.1, read as the reverse complement.
TCATCTGTAGGCCTTCCACACATTTCCCTGTGAGGTCAACAGCAAAGCATGTGACCTGTGTAGGTTTGTTCTTCCTTACTAGATTTCCTGCAATTAATTGGCATGCTAGGCACATTGCGCCATTCTAGATAGAGGCTACCTTGTAGCCTCACGTCCCCTTCTCAACATCGTCGTACCTATCATTGATCTTTTGTGCTAAGGCACGATCTGTGGCTTTTCCTGGATAGAAGTCTTGTGGGTCGGGTCCTTGCATACTCAATATGGTGATTCTATGGATCAACATCGGATCGACTATGATACGGTGGTCTAGCCATAAGTAGTTTCCATGGTAGCATGAAAGTAGGAGCTTGACACATGCATTAACATCCTGGTGCCTTCCAAAGTGTGGGATTTTCATTACATTCAACAGGGTGGACTGCACGAGGTTCATCATCCATGGCTGGGGGATTATTTTCGAGTTCTTCCCCTTCTTCCTGGCTAAGTATTTATACGGGGTGAGCATACTATGGTTCTTGCGATATCCTAAGTTTAATTCGATGAACTTCAATGTTGCGATCTTGTCCTATTGTGTTCTAACCATTACAGTGTGGTCCCAATGATCTGATGGCGAGATTTCTGACCATAAATGTCATTCTAACCGTTCGAGGCATCGGGCTAATGGTTATACTATTTCCAATGGCTATATTGCTTTTTCATGGTGAAGTGCCATGTGGTGTTGTTCTGATATCCCGACGAAGTTCCAGTTTTGCAAATTTTCCTTTTGCGAAGTTCCCTCTGGAACCTTCTTTAAATTTTCAATATTTGATCGCTTCTTACTTAGTTTTCTAGTCTTTTCCCAGTGATCTTTGTCTCGTTATTCCTCTTTTCATTTTGATTCTTGTCTTCTCTTGGCATAGTAACTTTGCGCTGTTGAGATTCTTTCCTAGGATTCAAGGGTAATAATTCTTCTCTATCTGGGGTAGGTGCTTCAGTATTTTGTGAGTCTTCTTGTGTTCTTCCAACTTCTACATCCAAGTTTCTGGTTCTAAATAGATTCAATCTGTTCTCCTGTGCTTCGGTCAAGTGTGCGATCCTCCTAGTCATGAAATATTTCAACTCTTGTTTCTTCTGCTCTAAGGATTCCTCTTCTTTTCTTCTGGTCTGATCCCTTTCAATCCAAGGTTTTCCTAGTAACATAGAAAACGGGGAGTTGTTCTCAATAAATTTAACAACCTCAAAATCTTCCTCTGTTGAAGCTCCATGAGCACTCATAGATATCTGGGTGAGTCTTCCGCATAGGGTTATCAGTTTTCCTTTAAGTAATCCTATTTCTCCCAATGAAGGAATCATAGCGGGATTTCCTAAAGTTTCCCAAGTTCTCTCTGTCATGATATTCACCTTTGTTTCTTCATCCAGAACACAGTCAATGTCAAAATCTCCTATTCTTGCTTCTATGCATTATTTTTCTTTGAAGATCTCTGATAATTTGATATTTTTGTGATCATTCAAGGTTTCCTTCATCTGCAATAGTATAATATCTGATTCTCTCTTGGGTTCTGTCATGGTCTCAGTTTCTTGACCTTTCTTAGGGTTTTCTTGTCTCATATTCATTCTTTCAAGCTTAGCAATCATTTTAGGGCAATCTAAAAATTCATGATCCGTAGCTTTACAACAAAGACAACTAGGTTTTTTACCAGGGAATTCCTTAGCAAGATGTCCTGGTCTTCTGCAACTATAACAAAGAGTCAATCCACGCTTTCTCTTAAATGATCCCCAACCTTTCCTGTACTTTACACTAGGATCATGGTAGTTCACCTGCAAAAAAATCTTTCTAGGGTCCTGCATCCATTTGTTAGTCCAAACATTTTTTTCTATGCATAGGAATAACATATCTTTCACTATTCTTATTAGATCTACTTATATCAAATCTTGTTTTATCTCGTTGTGCCCTATTTTTCAAAAAATTATCAAACAAACCTAGATCCATACTTTAGAAACAAAAAATTTCCAGTAATCTTACTTTCATTAGAGCACAAAGCTTCCAGATCTAAAACTTTTCACTATTATTACCTTTATCAGAGCACACAACTTTCAAATCTTACCTCTTTTCTTCGGATCTAACTTCTCTTCATAACACAGAGCTTACAGATCTTACCTTTTTAACCAAAACTTATTTTATCAAAGCATAAATATTTTAGATCTTACCTCTTTTCTTCAGATTTGACTTCTCTTATTAGCATAGAGCTTCACAGATTAAGTAGAATATGAGGCACTAGGGCAACAAATATACACACAGAGCTTTCACAGTTTCAGGTCAGATCTTTGCACAGAGCTTCTTCTTCCTTAGTTCCCAAAAATCACAGTTTTGGGTCCTGGCAACAGAACCATTTGTTGGCATTGGGGTAGACACAGGGTTCAACACTCAAGAGCGCACCAACAAAACCCTAACTACCGGACATTTCGGCAACACCTACAAAGCAGATAAAGTCTCACCGGAGGTAGAGGTAGGGGTGGTTGCAGGACTCCAGTGTATGCAACCGTAGCTAGGACACCGATATGTGATTGTAACACCTTAACAAAGCACTTAGCAATATAGTTCATCAATATTTAACCAATATCTACTTCACATATAAAACCCTACTTACAGAGCATCGCAGTATTCAACCAGATCTAGCATCTAGCAACACTGAGCATGATGAAATAGATTAGAGCTAGCAGATTCAGGTGCTAAGCACATTCACATAGGCCAGATCTAGCATTCACTCTCATTATTAAGCACAAAGAAACAACATATATACTTATCATTCATCTATATCGAAGCACTAAGCAAGTAAATACATAAACACATCAATACATCACACAAATCATTCAAAACACAGGATGTACATGGTTCACCCCCGATCTGGGGCTATGTCCATCAACTCTTCTTCTCTTATATTATCTTTTGTCAATCAGTTACATGCTTAGAGCCACAAAATCCCTACTCCGCATAGGATAGGAGATCTACACACTACGCTAGACCCTCCTTCCCCAAGTAGATCTAGGCACAGAGCCTTACACAACCTTTTACAGTCACTTGCACTTATCCTTGCAAGTCTCATGTAATATGCACAGAGAACTTACAACCGTTACTTTCACTTAGCACAACATCACACACATAGCTCTCATGTCCTAGCACTTAGCATGGCACACTTCTGTCACCTTCAATCACATAGATCAAACTTTAGCACTTAGCACACTGACTAGTCACTACTTCTTACATCGCCTAGTATTATATTTATACATTACAAAATGGACCTAAACATGGGTAAACCCATGGGCCGACATCCCCAAACCCGTTACATAAGCCCAAAACCCAAAAATCTCTAAAAAGGGGCCAAGATCCTGCGATCTTCGCTTCGTCTTGTGCTCTGCCTTCGATAGCCTGTCGAAGTCCCAAAAATAGGTCAAACATGACCAAGAATCCTCAAAACTTGGTCAAGGGCCAACAAGTATAATTTGGACTTGTTATTGGGGGTAACCTCTGTTGTTGACAAAGGGAAATTTTTCCCACATCAACATGTAGTTAAACCATTAAGAAGTGGAAAGGTGTCAACACCCGAGTGGAAAATATCCTTTGAGCTTGTGACGACGTGTAGTCCCACATCAGTCCATGTGTCATGTTGTGTTTGTTCAATGTGTCATGGAGATAATGTGCCACGTGTCATGATTAGTCAAAATTCCTACATAGAGATCCATTTGGGCCTGAAGGACATGATGAAGTCAGCTACACATGTCGTGACATGTTTTTAACCACATTTTCATGCCATGTACATGTAGTTAAACCATTAAGAAGTGGAAAGGTGTCAACACCTGAGTGGAAAATATCCTTTGAGATTCTAACAACGTGTAGTGGCACATCAGTCCATGTGTCGTGTTGTGTTTGTTCAACGTGTCACGGAGATAATGTGCCATGTGTCATGATTAGTCAAAATTCCAACACAGATCCGTTTGAGCCCGAAGGACGTGATGATGTCAGTTGCATGTGTTGTGACATGTTTTCAACCACATTTTCATGCCATGTCAGGTCGGTATCAACTATCAATTGGACCATTGGATTGGGCATGTTAGGGAGAAGGAGTGAGTGTTTAAAGATTCCCCAGGGTTATGATGTGGAATGGGTCCCGGTGCTCGGTGGGGTGAGGCTCTCAGTTGGGGTAAATTCCTAGGAACCGAATGACCGGTTAATTGAAAACTAGAAAGGATTTGGTTGTGTTGAGAATATTGGGGATCCACCAAATTGTGGTGCCCATTTGGGCATGAACCCACCGCTATGTTATGTCGTATGTGAACACATTTATCATCCGTTGGTCAAGTTTTCCATGTTAAAGGGTGATGTTTTTTGACATGTCCCTGCCACATTGGATGGCATGAATTACATGGAGCCATGTGGAATCCACGTGGCAATGAGGTAGAGATTGCATAACAAGGTCTGAATAACTTCAAACAGTCATAACTTTTGATCCCAAGCTCGGTTTTGAGCATGATTACAGTCGTTCGAAAGATCTCGAAGAGAAAATATGGATTATGAGATAAGATTTGAATCTTGAAGGGTGATTAATAAAGGTGATTTGATAAAATTAAAGAGGAAATTTGTATGCCCCATCATCCTAAGAGAGTTTATGGGGTTGGGTGTGTTACACCTGTAGGTTGGTTCGAGGGGAAATGGTGTTACTGAAGGGAGTTCATATCGAAACTCTATATAAGATATTGAGAAGAACTATTAATGGTGGGTGTAATGTTTTCATTGTTATTGAGATTGGAGCCGAAGAAAAAAAACTGCTACAATCTTTGAAGAAAATACTATGTTGTGGATTCAAATATTGGGGCATATCGAAGAGAAGGGCCTTCGAGTACTACATTGTAAAAGAATTGTTGAATGTATGGAAAATTTCTCTCTGGATTTTGATTTCTGTGAAAATTATTTATATGGGAAGAAAAATGGTGTGAGATTCTCCTCTGGAGCTACGAGAACAAACAAAATTTTACATTCGGTGCACAGTGATGTGTTTGGACCTATGTTGGTTCCATCGATGGGAAAATATGTGTACTATGTATCATTTATAGATGAATTCTCCAGGAATACATGGATTTGTTTTCTTAGGAAGAAATATGAAGTCTTTGACAAATGCAAAGAGTTTAAGGCTCTTGTGGAGAATCAGACAGAGAACATAATTAAGGTGTTGAGGACGAATAATGGTGGAGAATGTTGTGGAATAAATTTGAATAATTATTTAAGAAGTGTGGTATATAAAGGAAGAAGAATACTCCATATAAACCTCCACAAAATGGAGTTGAAGAAAGGATGAACAAGATGTTGATGGAAACATCAAGGTGCATGATCAGTGGTGTTAGGTTAAGATAGTAATTCTGAGAAGAGGTATTGTGTATTGCATGTTATTTGGTCAATCAATCACCCTCATCATTGTTGGATGAAAAGACTCCACATGAGGTATGGACTAGTAAGAAACCCTTTCTAGCACATCTCAGGGTATTTGGTTGTGATTCCTATGTTCACATTCAAAAGGAAAACATGAGTAAGATAGATAAAATGATTGAAAAGTGTATCTTTATTGGGCATAAAGATGGCCTGAAAGGTTATAATCTTTGGAACCTAGAAACTAAGAAGGTAGTGTATAACTGAGATGTTGTATTTAGAGAAATCAAAGATCTTGTCAAATGGGAAGTCTTACCAAGAGAAGATAAACCAAAGAAAATAGATTTTGAATTGAAGGATATTGAATCATACTCCAATATTGAGGAGATTAATTCGAGAAAGAAGGAAACTCGAAAGGTATAATGCACCTGATTTTCGTTCAAGTTTTTCTTTATTTATTACTAACAATGATTCTAGAATTGTTAGGGAGGAATTGGATTCATAGGATGGAAAACTATGGAAAATGGCAATTGTGTAAGAAATGGAATCCTTGGACAAGAATGAGGCTTGGGATCTAGTGGAGTTTTCGACTAGAAGAAATCTCATTAGCAACAAATGGGTGTTTAAGAAGAAGTTGAATGCATAAGGAAAAGTGGAGAAATACAAAGCTCGGTTAGTAGAAAAAGGTTATTTCGAGGAAGAGGGAACTGACTTTGGTCAAATTTTTTCTCCTATTTCCAAGTTAACTTATATTAGAATTGTTTTATCTGTCATTGTTGATTTTGAGTTTAAAGTAGAACAAATTGATGTGAGAAAAGAATTCCTACATGGGTATCTGGAAGAAGAAATTTACATGAAGCCACTAGAAGGTTTTGTTGTGAAGGGAAAGAAAGAGTTGGTTATATGAAGGATGAAAAAGTCCCTATATTGGTTAAAGAAACCACTAAGGATGTGGTATCAAAAAATTGATACTTGTATGTTGGGACTTGGATTCACAAGGAACAAAGCTTATCATTGTGTGTATTTTAAATTAGTTGGTGATTGTCTTATTTATTTGGTATTGTATGTGGATGATATGTTGCTGACAGGAAATGATAGGGAGATTATCAAGGATGTGAAAAATCAGTTGTCCTATAAATTTGGCATGAAGGATATTGGTGTTACAAATTTCATTTTGGGCATGGAAATTAAAAAATATCAAGCAAACATGAAACTCTGGTTAAATCATAAGAAATATATTTAGAGAATATTGCAAAGGATTGATATGTAGGAATGTAAATCAGGCATGGTTCTTATTCATATGAGTGTAAATTTATTTTTGGATTAATGTCTCGAGACATAGGAAGAGGAAGAGGACGTGTCTCATGTTCCATATGCTAGTATGGTTGGAGTTTAATGTATGCAATGATCTGTATTGACTAGACATTGCACATGTAGTGGGAGTTTTTAGCAGATATATGTCAAAACTAGGGAAGGGGCATTGGACAACAGTAAAGAGGATTTTTGGGTATTTGCATGGCACTACGAGTTATGGATTGTGCTACCAAGGACGAATGATATTGGGAAAATTATTGGACATACATGGGTTTTTTTATGCAAATTGGGCTAGAGATATGGATTGCAAAAGATCTACAAGTGGGTATGTGTTTAACCTATTTGGAGGAGCAATCAATTGAATGAGCAAAAGACATTCTATAGTGGCACTCTCAACTATAGAATTTGGATACATGACATTCACTCATGCAATCAAGGAAAAAATATGGCTACAAATATTATTTTCAGGTATTGGGTTTGTACAAAAAGTTGTAAAGATAGATTGTGACAATTATAGTGCAATATTCATGGCAAAGAACCCAGATTATCATTCAAAGAAAAAACATGTTGATGTTAAGTATCACTTTGTGAGAGACATGGTTGAAGACAATAAGGTGTTGTTTATGAACGTGGATACTTTGAATAATGTTGCAGATTCATTGACAAAGTCTGTGAGCACTGAGAAGTTCTACTAGTGTAGAGAAACAATGGGAATTTGTTTCCCTAGATTGTTGACTATGTAATCCTATAACCCCATGTATGCAAAGAAAACAACAAGTGGGATAATGTTGGATATGTTTTCTACTCTTTTCCTTACCAAACCTAGTGTCTACATTGCATTAAGTGTGCGAGGGGGTTGTTGGCCCTTGGTTATGGAAGAAAGAGAAGGTTACATAGGAAAAGACAAAATGCGAACTGCGCGGAAGACATATTGACTGAGATCAAGTCGAATTGGTTAAAGAAGTAGAAAAGAAGGAGCGAAGTAAGGGAAAATGAACCGTTGGATGAGAAGATTGAGGAGAACAGAAAATCAAGCAAGATGGATCGCGGACAACTCAACAAGCGAAAAAATCCACCAATATATTCTTTGGAGAACCTCGCAGGAAAGAAGGAAAGACAGGCTGGCAAATCCTAGAAAACATGGGTCGAGTTGACCTAGGGTTTTGGTATTTAGGGTTTTGACACCTAGGCTTTGACCTAAGGTTGTCCGAGAGCTATTGTAATGTATAAATAAGAACCTATATGAGAGAAGAGGTGTTTTTTCAGAGTGGGTTGTTGTTGTTGTGATTGTTATTATTGATTGAGTGATTATTGTTGTGAGAGAGAGAAGTTTTGAGTGTGAGAGCCTTCTCGTATTGTAATATCTTCAATTGGGTGCAAAGATCAACCATGCAGCTAGGTGCACAGGGAGGGGAGAGAAATAAGAAGAGGAGAAGAAAGAGATATGTTGGCTAAGAGCGCAAATAGAATTGTATGTTTTTATAATATATCAAGAAACATAGTTCTTTGGATGTATCCTTAGGGAGAGGGTGATCCACATATATCTTGTTGTTCCGTGTGATTGATGTTGTGTTCTTTTACCTTTTGATTATTCAGTTATTGCATTATTGTGTTAGATCTAAGATATAACTGTGCGAAGTAGGTTTAAGTTGGTAAATGATATCTAGAGGTTGTGTTGATGTTGTTTCAGATCCACTTTTCATTTCCTCTGGTTGTAGACACCTATGTCCTGCAACCCCCTATTGCTACTTCAGGTGATACTGCATCTGCTTCGCAGGTGTTGCCGAAAGGGCCAGTAGTTAGGGCTTGTTGGTGCATTGTTAGAGCTAAACCCTAGGTCTTCCCATGTGCCAACAAATGGTTCTGTTGTTGGGACCAAGATCTTCTTAAGGGAATGTCAAGGTGGTTCCCATCAAAGACATAGATTCAGAAGTGGATAGAAGAAAAAGAAAAGAACTTCGCAGAAGCCCAGAAAAAGAACCCTAATATTAGCATAGAAGACTGGTTGGGAAAGTATATCTTTACCGATATACACAAGATTTTCTTTGGAGGAACTCATAAGGAGATATATGAGTTGCTAGCCAGATTAGAAGATACCCAGTTTGAGATGAGATCTAGACCACCTGTGGTTTGGATGTCGATGCTGGTCAATAAGATCAAGAGAGCTGATAACGTTGTGTCAAGAGTAGTATATCAATGGATTGATAGCACCATTGGAGGCTACATCACCGAGTTTTCTATTTACATAGTAGATTCATATAGCCAAGTAGAGAGATATTTATTTAAAGGACCTAGAGGAAAATTTTTACACTTTTTAAAGTTGAAGATCAAGATGCTATTGCATGAGAAGAACATCCTAGAAATACAGTAGTGGGTCAGATTGAAAAGCTAATGTTCAAGAATTCAGACATCGAGAAAAACACAGAGATTGGACATACAGGTAGTGGGAGAACCTTCAGAGAAGTTCCTCTGTTGAATTTCTTTGAGAAGAATCACAAACCAATAGCACAGGAAGAAGGGTTCTACAGTGGAGATGCATAAGAGTTACTAAACAAGGAACATTCAGAGTCTGCTAGGGTAGAGGAAGGGAATACTGAAGAACCTCGCCAAGAAGAATTGGAAACTTCAGGAGCTGCATCGACTACCGAAGTAAGTACTATTACTCCTCATGTTATTTTAGCAGTGTTAAGTAACCAAAGTAGTCAGAGTTATCAGAGCACTCAGAGAACTATTACAAGCATTTTAGCACATACTCAGTCAGGAAACCTAGGAATATCTATGGTAGATGAGATGAGGTCACCCGCCTTTAGGGAAGATGGATCTGAAGATCCTGATCAGCACTAGTTTTTATGTGAAGCTGTATGGAGTATTAAGAATGTCATTGACAAAGAAGTTAAGACAGATCAGTTTAGTACTACCCTAAGAGACCACACACTGAGTTGGTACATGAATTTTTTCCAAGGAGTTGCACAGCCGAAACCACTGAATGTAATTAAGACTGCGTTGATTGTTGAATTCAAGAAACCCAAGTCAAAATCACAATGCATTACAGAGATGAAAGAAATCATGAAGGAAGTAGCTGAACCTATTTGGGAATTTGATCATAGGTTTAAAACCTTACTAGGCCGGTTGAGTTTTCAGGTCCTAAATGAGCAGAAAAAGGAATGATTCATTACTTCCCTCCTACCACACATCAGAGTCCCTCTGATGCAACAAAAGGTTTCTTTGCAAGATGAGGAATTGGAGATCGCCATAAAACTAGAGTCAACCCCTGTGGGACAATCCAACTTAGGTATGAGTCAAATTTTGAGTCAACTAACTAGATTATCTCTACAGGTCAAAGATATGAAAAAAGACAAAGGAAAAGATAAAAGAGAAGACATCTGGTGTATCAGATGCAATTCAAAAGGCCACGATAAGGAGCACTATCCCCTATTTCATGAATACTTGGCCTCTAAATCTCTGAGCCCTTTGAAGCAGGTTACTCTACCTTGGTGCGAGGTATGTAGAAATAGACACCGGCCTGGTGAGTGTTATTACATGCAAAAATATGTTCAGACACCTACAAATCTTTACTGCACATTCTGTAAATCTGTGGGGCATGATGAAAAATACTATAGAGCTTACGATCTCTTGCATGAAAGGTCAAGAGATACATACAAGATTCAAGGAGAGATGCAACAAGAGGGAAATACTACGCAGTTTAATTCCCCAAGAAGAGGAAACTTCAACCCTCACGGTGGATTCAAAGGAAGAGGATGAGGAGGAGGCATGGGTCGAGGTCGAGGTCAGATCATTTGTTATAATTGTGCACAACCAAGCCACTTGGAAAGGGACTGTCAGAACCCTTGTACCACTTGAAATTACTGCAACTATTTTGAACATGTCATAGAGACTATTAGCCAAACTTCAGGAGAGAAGAGGAGGACAACGACAAGTAAAAATAATCTCAGCAGAATATCACAAAGTGGATCCCAAAGTCGTTGTTATCACTAGAGGAGGCACTGCTACAGACGAAGACAGAGTGACCCCAGGAAATATTACAGAGGAATCAAGGGTCAGAAGAGTTGCAGAGAAGACACAAGAGTTTGATCCAAGGAAAGAGAAACAGACATTTGAAGAGGCAAGAAAATAATTCAAAATAAATCAGGATTCTTCAACAAAAACACAACTAGAAGTAAGAGAATGTGGAATGCCTCTAGCATTTGACCAGTCTGCCCCACCCAGAGAAGGAAAAGAGGTAAGTAAGCTTATGGAATTCTTATGAACTTTCATTAATTTGATAAAGGATGAAAGAGATGTACAAGAGCTACAAAATTTGATTAGACAATATGAGATAGGAAAGGTAGATCCCTTACTGAGTAGAGCAGTACATCAAGTATCTAAAAAGAGAAGGACAAATAAGGAACTACACCTGAATGCTCAGATTGGATATTATGATATAGATTATGTGGTCCTCGACTTAGGGTCGAAAATCAATGTCATGACGAAGCAGACCTGGGAACTGATGGGAAAACCTAAGATGATTTATTCCCCTATCAGGCTTAGGATGGATAATCAACAGGAAGTAAGCCCCTTTGGAAGGCTGGAGCATGTCCTCGTGGACATCGATGTGGTCAGAACGTTTATAGACTTTGAAGTAATTGAGATAGTTGACGATAGCTGTCCTTATCTTGTGCTGTTAGGAATTGATTGGAATTTCGATAATTCTATTATTGTTGAATTAAAGAAAAGAAGAATGACATTTGAAGGTGATGGAATTAGGGTCATTGTACCTCTGGATCCTGATGAAGGTTGTAGATACACAGAGCTCATCAAAGAAGAAGATCGCGCATGTGAACTAGAGAAGATATACAAATTGATAGAAAGACAACATGATTACATTAATCCTACAACAAATGGAAATTTAAGCGGGCAAAGTGACATCGCATGTTCATCAGATTTGGAAGAAGCACTAGAGAACTGATTAAACAAAATGTATGAAGTTTCTACACGGAGATGTGCTAGATTGACCAGGGAAGTTCGCTAGATCAACACAACAGTCAACAATTTTCCCACATTTGATGGTTTGAATCACTTAGAAACTTTCTTATTGGAATTTGAAGAAATTGTATCAATACAACAGACACTGTTGGCACTGGATGAGGCCTTGAAAGAAATGCAAGCAATATGGTGGGGAACGAACAAGAAGAACATCACGGACTAGGTGCAATGTCACACTTTTATGACAACGCGATTTTTAGATAAAGTAGAAGGGTGCAAAGAGATATACATAGGTCAAAGTTGTCTGAAAGACCATGTGAAAAGTTGTGAGGAATCTTGGAGAAACATTCCTCAAGAGAACTGGGTGCATAAATTCATTAACACACTGGAAACAATGCCCATAAATTGGTATCTTCAAGTGGAACTGTGCCTCGCCACTGCAGATTGGCAAGGTATGACTCAGAATTTTGTAGCTATATTTTTATTTTAAAGTCAGCACCCTACTGTAGATCAAGCTTTACAGGTTGTGAAACAAAAATCATTTAAGGAGGCACCTAACCTCCCTATTGAGCAAGATAAGGATGAATGGAATACACCCCTTAAAAAATTGCAATGTTCTTACAATATCAATGTTGATGAAGACGATGATCCTAGGAATGCGAACACTGCAGAAACAGAAGGACAGAGAGACATAGAAGGGTCGAGAGTTGAACTACCTTTTATTGGAAAACCAATTAAAATCAAGATAGTCGATATTGGGATAGAGAAAGCACCTAAGTTGGCCAATGTTGGAGATTATTGGGATGAGGCCACTGTTGTTAAGATCACAGAATTACTGCATGAATATCAAGAATTGTTTCCAACCAAGTTCATGGATATGAAGGGAATTAAAGGGCCCATGGGAGAAATGAATATTCGCTTGAAACCAGATGCAAGGCTAGTCCAACAGAGATCCTATAGATTGAATCCCAAATATAAGCAGAAAGTCAAGATTGAACTAGACATAATGTTGGAAGTGGGAATCATAGAACTAGTTGAAGAGTCAAAATGGATTAGCGCTATGGTAGCTCAAGACAAGAATACATGAGAGATCAGAATCTGTGTAGACTTGAGGAAACTAAATGAAGCATGTTTACATGATCCATTCCCTACACCATTTACTGATGAAGTGTTAGATAATGTGGGAGGACAAGAAATCTACTTCATAGATGAATTGTTAGGTTATCACCAGATCAGGATTGCCAAGCAAGATCACCACAAGACCATATTTTCAACAGAATGGGGATCCTATCAATACACAGTGATGACTTTTGGATTGAAGAATACACCAACCATCTTCTCTAGGGTGGTGGTCGAAGCATTCAAGGAGTTTCTACATAAATTTCTTGAAGCATATTTTGATGATTGGACTATTTTTATCTTACTTCAAAATCATATTGAATGTTTAAGACTAATGTTGGATAAGTGCAGGCAATGTCAGATTGCCTCGAACCTGAAGAAGTGCATCTTATTTTCACCTTTTGGAGTGTTTCTAGGCCATATTGTGTGTAAGCAGGGGTTTCTGGTAGACCCATCCAAGATTATTGTTGATCTACCCCCCCTAATTTAGTAAGATAGTTGTGCACTGCACTGAGACATACTGGATACTACAGGATGTTCATTAAGGGCTATGCACAAATTACAACAACCATGGAGAAGCTTTTGAAGAAATATTATCAATTTCAATGGACAGAAGAATGCCAGCAGAGCTTCGACACACTGAAACAGAAAATGGTTACTGCGCCTATTCTGGATTTTCTAGATTGGAGTAAGGAATTTCATGTGCATGTCGATGCATCCTCTATTGCATTAGGAGCAGTCCTAGAACAACTAGGATAAGGATATATTTACCATTCGTTAGCCTTTGCTAGCAGGAAGCTCTCAACAACTGAGATAAATTACACTACCACTGAGAGAAAAGGTTTAGCCATGGTGTATGCGCTGCATAAGTTTCATCACTACTTGTTGGGAGGACACTTTAATATGTTCACTGATCACTCTTCGCTGAAATACCTAGTCAAAAAGCCAGTGTTGGGGGGAAGAATATGCAAATGGCTATTGCTATTCCGAGAATATGATTTTTAAATTGTGATCAAGCCAGGGAGAATGAACAAGGGACCTGACCACTTGTCCAGATTAGAACATGGAGATGAACCTACTAGTTTGGATGATACACTTCCAGATGCATAGTTTCTAGCCATCATGAAGGTTGATGATTACTTCGTCGAGATAGTTCAGTTCCTGTCAACAAGAATGGCACCTCGCGAATATACATTCATTCAGAAGAAACAGTTGGTAGTTTGTGTTGCATATTTTTCACTTATAGTTGGACAACTATATAAGATGGTACCTGATGAGACCTTGAGGAGATGTGTTATGGAGGCAGAAACACCACTAATTCTAGCAGAAGCACATGAAGGCATCGCAGGAGGACACTATGCAGGAAAAGAAACAATGCATAAAGTTCTGAGAGCTGGCCTCTGGTGGCCCAATTTCCATAGAGATGCTAAAGAATACCATAGAGCCTGCGATGCATGCCAAAGAGTTGGGAAACCTTCCAGAAGAGATGATATTCCTTTAGCACCCCATCTAACCTTACAGGCATTTGAGAAATGGGCCATTCATTTCGTGGGACCTATCAAACCACCAGGAAAGCACACATGAGCTAGATACATAATCACTGTGAAAAATTATTTGACCCAATGGGAAGAAGCAAGAGAAGTTAAGGACTGTAGTGAAACTACAGCTGCGCGATTCATATTTGATGATATCATAACTAGGTTTGGATGATCGAATATCCTCATGAGTGACCAAGGTACACATTTTATTAATAAGAATATAGAAGCATTGACACAGGAATTTGAAGTTCATAATCAAAAGAGCACTCCATACCACCCGCAAGCGAATGGTACAATTGAAGCGTTCAACAAGATCTTGGAGAACACGGTGATGAAGATTTGCATTGTGAACGGATATGACTGGGATTTGAGAGTACCAACAGTTTTATGGGCCTATAGAACCATTTGTAAGAAGTTGACAATGAAAACTCCATTTAAATTGGTTTATGGTCTAGAAGTAGTAGTACCTGTGGAATATTTAGTTCCTAGCCTGAGAATTGCAACATTTACAGATATGGATGACATTGGCGTTGTGCAAAACAAGCTTGCGCAGTTGGTAAAACTAGAGGGAGACAAATTTATTGCAGGATTCCATCAGCAGGTACAGAAGGAATGAGAGAAGGCTTACCATGACAAACACATCAGGAAGAAATCCTTTAAACAAGGAGATCTGATATTGGTATATGAAAACAAGTTCATGAAGCATCTAGGGAAGTTCAGGACACATTGGCTGGGGCCATATTAGGTGGCCTATGTTACAGAAGGAGGAGCTACGCAGTAGAAGACTTTGAATGGAGAATGGAAGGAAGGTTTGGTGAATGGGAGCGAGTGGAAATTATACTATGACAATCGGCTTCCTCGCAAATCTCAGTAAAAGAAGAGGGAGAAGGGTCTAGGTACCAGGTGTAGTTGAAACTAGGTACCAAACATAGAAAAGATAATCTACACACAGTGAGGAGGAACTAAGCAAAAAGCACAGGATGTGTTGCGCAATATGAAGTCGAAGTAAAACAAAAGATTCATATCTATAGTGCCTCGAGGTGAGTCACATCTGAGTGTTGGGCGAATGTTGGCCCTTGGTTATGGAATAAAGTGAAGGTTACAGAGGAAAAGATGAAATGTGAACTGTGCGGAAGACATATTGACTGAGAACAGGTCAAAGTGGTTAAAGAAGAAGAAAAGAAGGATCAAAGTAAGGGAAAATGAACCATTGGACGAGATTATCAAGGAGAATAGAAAAGCAAGCAATATGGATCGTGGACAACTCAGCAAGCAGAAAAATCCACCAATAGATTCTTTGGAGCACCTCGTGAGAAAGAAGGAAAGACAGGCTGGTGAAGCCCAAAAAACATGGGTCGAGTTGACCTAGTGTTTTATACACCTAGGGTTTTGGTATTTAGGGTTTTGACACCTAGGCTTTGACCTAAGGTTGTCCAAGAGCTATTGTAATGTATAAATAAGAACCTAGATGGAAAAAGAGGGGTTTTCTTGGAGTGGGTTGTTTTTGCTATTATTTTTGTTATTGCTTGAGTGATTATTGTTGTGAGAGAGAGAAGT
Organism: Picea glauca; assembly: GCA_000966675.3. NCBI lineage: Eukaryota > Viridiplantae > Streptophyta > Pinopsida > Pinales > Pinaceae > Picea > Picea glauca. The sequence goes on along the minus strand of JZKD02S1907187.1, from coordinate 141,335 downwards.
GCCGAGTGTGAGAGCCTTCTAGTATTGTAAGATCTTCAGTTGGCTGTGAAGATCAAACCTACAGTTGGATGCATAGGGAGGGGAGAGAAAGAAGAATAGGAGAAGAAAGAGATATGTTGGCTAAGAGTGTTGATAGAACTGTATGTTTTTATATAATATCAAGAAACATAGTTCTATGGACGTAGCCCTAGGGAGAGGGTGAACCACGCATATCTTGTTTTTATGTGTGATTGATGGTGTGTTCTTTTACCTTCTGATTATTTTTTTATTGCATTAATGTGTTAGATTTGAGATATAAATGTGTGAAGTAGGTTTAAGTTGGTAAATGATATCTAGAGGTTGCATTGCTGTTGTTTCGGATCCACTTTGCATTTCCTCTGGTTGTAGACACCTGTGTCATTTAACCCTCTATTGCTACTTCGGGTGAGACTGCATCTTCTTCGTAGGTGTTTCCGAAAGGACCAGTTGTTAGGGATTGTAGGTGCACTGTTAGAGTTGAACCCTGGGTCTTCCCTGTGCCAACAGGTGGGGTCACAGGGGGATACGAGCCGCCAAATGTTTTTTTTAGCAAATTTTTGCATCTGTTTTTAGTAGTTTTTTGACACATCATTTTCGCTGATAGTTTCCTAATTT
>JZKD02S1907187.1:77809-101542 GCA_000966675.3 Picea glauca | reverse complement strand
CAATGTTGCATGGTGACAAAACCAATGCAACATCTAAACTCAACTCAACTAGTCAAACTGAAGTGTCAACTGAAAGAGAATATTCTCCAGGTGGAATATTCTTCCCTAAAATATAAGATACTGGATAATGGCTAATTATGACTAATAAAAAGGGAAAAACCTTAGGAAAAATAAATCCTAGGTGTGTGTGAAGTAACTCCAACACCCCCTGAACATCACTATGGTTAAAATAAAGAATGGGTCCCGGGAACAAGGCCATGTTAGGTACCCAAATACAAAAGATACACTGAAATAAAGTGAGGAAAGAGGGAAAACCTCATGGGAAACCCCCCCCCTCAAGGTACAATGTATGTAAAAAGAAGAACTACATCTGCTAGGCAATTGTGTTCTTCACTCTAAGACGGCTTCGCGGAGAATGGAATTTCTTTTCAGTGAAGGTCTTGGTGGAGATGTATGTCATCTATTCTACTGAAGGACATAACTATAAGTCGATGATCCCCTCATGTACTAAGTCTTAGATGTAGTGTATGTGGATCTCGATGTGCTTCTTCCGCTGCCTCTGAATTGGATCTCTACAGAACTTCAGAGTGCTCAGGTTGTCACACTGGATGATGATCGACCGATGAAACTGAATGCCCAAGTCAGTGAGAAAATGTTGTAGCCAGATAGCCCGAATGGTTATGTTAACTACCCCTCTGTACTCTACGTCGGATGAAGATAGAGAAATGACAAATTGCTTCTTTCTCGACCAACAGATAGGCTTGAAACCAAGACCGAGTGAGTAACCAGATGTGGACTTGCGATCAATGCTATCGCCAGCCCAGTCAGAATCAGTAAACCCAATGAGATCTAATGTAGAGTCCACTTCATAATGAATCCCAAAGGTGATGGTGTCTTGTACGTATTGAAGGATATGCTTTACATCCTTCCAATGTAGCTCATGCGGCTCCTGCATGAACCTGGAAACTGCGCCAACTACATAGGAGAGGTATGGTCTGGAGTGTGTGAGATACAACAAGATGCCCACTAGCTGTCTGTATAGTGTGATGTAAACTAGTGGAGTCTCCCCACCATCCTCAAGTTTGACTCCTGATAGGAAAGGAGTCAAACCAGACTTGCAGTCTATCATATGAAATCTCTCAAGGAGATCTCATGCATACTTGGCTTGAGATAGTTTGATGCTTGATGCACCCTGAATGAGCTCAAGTACAAGGAAGAAGTGTAGCGGACCCATGTCCGTCATCAAATAAATGTTGTGTGGAATCCTCTTGACTGAAACAATCGTTGAATTCGAGCAACTAGTGATCAACAAATCATCAATGTACAGAGCTAAAAGTAGAGGTGAATCAGTCATCCTGAGCATATAGACATTCGGGTCTAATTTACAATGTACACAGTTTTGTGACAACATGTAGGAGTCCATATTGGCATACCATGCCCTTGGATCCTGCTTGAGGCCATAAAGGGACTTCTTTAATCGACAAACCAAAGATGAGTCTTTCATAAATCCCTGGGGCTGCTCCATGTAGATCTCCTCAGAGAGACCACCGTGAAGAAATGCATTCTTCACATCCATCTAATGGATTTCCCATCCTTTGTCTACCACAATGGAAAGTGCCAATTGTATGGAATCCATCTTCACTACTGGACAGAAGGTCTCATCATAGTCAATACCATGAACCTGCTGAAAACATTTGGTAACAAGCCTGGATTTGTATCTTGATGCAGGAGCATCTCAAGAAAGTGCAAGTGGAGGACAGCTGGATACGCACCAGCATGCATTTTGAAGACGTTTTGAAACTTAATGATGAAACATTAATGTAATAGCTGGGAGGATGTAATTGTTCTTAAATGTTTTGGGGATTGTAATGCATATCTTGAGCGTTTCTCTCACCTGTCGGTTGGAGGCATTTAATGTAATAAATGTAAAGTAGTTGTAGTCTTTAATTTCGATAAGATAGATTAGAGTTTAGGAGGGAAAACTCAAGAAAGCTCCCTCGTATGTATGGTATTGGGATAATTCTCATTGTAAGAGTAGAAGTTGTAGAGCAAGAGAGCATAGGAGAGAAGAGAAGAAGATAGATTGTAGAAGTTGTTTGAGTAAATAGTTGTTTCTATTGAAACCATGTACAGAATCACTTGAATTAATATAATAAGGCTTTGACTCAATTTCATGGTGTTGTTATGGTTATTGTTTTCATCTATTGAATGGTATGTTTACAGTTTGTTTATATTCTCTGTTATGCATTTGTTTCAATTCTTATGCATATGATTTCATGTTGAATGTATGAAATGTGAGAGGGAGAGTATGAGTTTTAATTGTTTCTCATCCTGAGAATACCTGCAAGGAGTGCAGTGAAGGTCCGCAAGGAGCGCGTTGACAAGATTTTGCATTTTACCTCATAAAAGATCAGGAGGGATAGAGTTGGTCTTATACCAGTAGAAGTGAAAATATAGCACAGAGCCATGCAAGGTGTGCGCGGGCCAGGTTGGAGTCTTAGAATTTTCCAACCCAAGGAAGCCGTTGAAGAACTTATGTCGCAAGGAGTGCGTGGAGTTGCATTGTTTGGATAATCAAATATTATCGTGAAGGATGCAAAGAGTGCATGCAAGAATCCATTAGAATCCTTGAGTTTGCAACAAGAACCAAGATCAGGAGGGATAGAGTCTTGGAAAGTTCCAAGGGAGGTCGAGGTTCGAAGTCACCTTGTAGAAACCAAGCTCAGGAGGAAAGACCCCAAGTTACTTGGTGAGGAGTCTCTGAGAGCCTGAATGTACGGTTGAAATTCTCAAAGGGAGAAACACAAATTTTTTGTGGACCGTTGGATTTAGTAGATCAACAGAGAAGATAAGACTGAGTGTCTTTCGACACTCACAAGCTCAGGAGGGATAACAACTGTTAGATCCCGAGTGTAAGCCGTCGATTGGGCGCTCCGAGATATCGACATTTCGGGAGCTAGTAGTGTGGAGAAAGTTTTTTTCAGGAATCGTGAGTCGTGAAATCCTGATAAGAGAAGGAAGAATATGGAGCATTGGATCAGGAGAACCCAGGCTCATTGATCTGGCATAAGAGGTCATCGTGATTTCATATTTCGGGAGAAGGGGAGAGGGACACTTCACAAATCCCCGATACGTGAAATCTGGACACGATCTGGACCATCAAATCATGGGAAGAATCAGGACCATTGATATGTGGCGAAGAAATATCAACATTTTGGATATCAGGTGAAGGGAGAAAAGCTACATCGCAAATCCCCGATACGAAAAATCCCAACGTGCTTGAAGGTTGGTCCCTAGGTCGGAGTCGAGGGTCACATCAAAGGGACTTAAGGGAAGAGCTAAGGAACGTTATCCCATTTCGATTTTTTGGGAATCAGAGGAGTCGAGGTGCCTTGCAACGGAAATCCTGACATCACGAAACACGACACTCTTAGTATGTGTTCACGTGGGTGTAACTTCTAGAAGGACCTGTGGTATTTCAATGTTGAAGGTTCTAGCAGGGACCGAGGAGCCATTTAGGCTCAGGAATTAGAAGATCCAAAGGCCAGGAGGTCAAGCAGACCCTGTTGAGGTGGGGGTCTGTGCCAGGTGGTATCAGAGCTAACAAATTTTGTTTCCTATAGAGGGAAGACAAAGGACAGTTGTGATTTGAATTTTGCGTGGATAGATTGAAACAATGCCGCAAAGAAGACGTCAAGAGAGACCCATGCCCGATCCAGCTATGGAAATGGATATGAGAGAACTTCGTTCTCGATTGGATGTTATGGAGACATCACAAAGGAGAACACCTGATACTAGAGATATCAGTGAGGCTGAATGTGAGAACGAAGCTAGAGTCGAAGAATAATTTCTAGCCGAAGATGTTGCAGAGGAACGTTTGTTCAAATTTGTTGCAAGGATAGGTGCCAGAGAAAAAATGGACATCCCGATGTATGAAGGCCACTTAGACATTAAGGATTTTCTAGATTGGTTTAGAGCTCTGGATAAATATTTTGATTATGAAGACATCGAGGAAGATAAGAAGGTAAAACACATTGTCACTAGACTAAAAGGGCATGCAGTGCTGTGGTGGGATGAACTGTAGACTAATAGGCATTGCAAGGGAAAACAAAGAATCAAAATCTAGGATAGGATGGTTTCCAAGATGAAATCCAAATTCATACCCAGAGATTATCAAATCAATCTGTTTCGAAGGATGCAGAATTTAAGACAGAAAGGGATGACAGTGAAAGAATATATACAGGAATTTTATAGGTTAAATATCAGAGATGGTCATCGTAAGAGTGATGATGAAAAGGTCCCAGATATATGAATGGCTTGAGATATGAGATTAAGGATGAGATGAGCATGGTGACAATCAGGAATGTAGAAGATGCTTATCAGATTGCTTCAAAGGCAGAAGTGAAATTGGCCCAAAAGCAAGGTCAAAGGGGCAAAGGTAAAAATCAGATTAGAGGCAAAGAAGTTTCTCAGGACAGAGTATAGAATCCCAAGGATGAAGAGAAGAAACCTCATAACCACCCAAAAAGGGGAGGAAGTTCATAGGAAAGACAATATGCCGACAGGAATACTCTTCCTAGAGAAAGAGGAAGAGGAAGAGGCAGAGGAGGTGAAATAAAGTGTTTTGTCTGTGGAAAGATCGAACACAAGTCTTGGGAATGTCCCGATAGAAAGAGAGATGGAGGAGGTGAAGCTCACATTTCATAAGCGCAAAGGTGAAATGTCGAGGCAGAAGATGCAGAAGGCAGAAGATCCTTAATGATGAGGAAAATTCTCTTGAAGCTAGAGAAAGAGATGGAGAATACAGTCCAGAGGAACATTTTATTTAGAACTGCTTGCAAGAACAAGGATAGGGTATGCAAAGTGATAGTTGACAGTGGAGGCACAGAGAGTCTAGTATCCACAGAGATGGTGGAAAATCTAGAATTGGAGACCGTTGCACATCCAATCCCATACAAAGTTTCATGGTTGCAAAAGGGACATCAAGTAACAGTCACTAAACAGTGTTTAGTTGAATTTAATATAGGGGGATACAAATATGATATTTTATGTGATGTTATTCCCATGGTTGTCTATCATCTTTTGTTGGGGAGATCGTGGCAATATGATAGAAATTTTATTCATGATGGAAGAAAGAACACATACACCTTGGATAAGAATGGTAGAATGCATATGTTGTTGCCAATTGAAGACAAGAAGGTGAAAGAAGAAACAAGCAATACTATACTTCTCATGAGTGGGAAGGAAATTCTGGATGAAGTCAAGAAAGGTGAAGAAATGTAGTTTGTTGTGGTAATAAAACCTAGAGTCATATTGACTAGTACTTCGATAGATGATCCACCTGAGGAAATTCATGAACTACTGGAGAATTTCACTGATATAGTGGTGGACGATTTACCTTGTTCGTTACCACTCATCGGGAGTATAAGCCATCACAATGACCTTGTACCAGGAGCGATTTTTCCAAACAAAGAAGTGTACATACTGACGTCACAGGATAATGAAGAGGTCAAGAAGCAAGTCCAACATTTGATGGACAAAGGGTTGATTAGGAAAAGCTTGAGTCCATGCGTTGTACCAATAGTGTTAAGTCAAAAGAAGGATGGTGTATGGATAATGTGTATAGACTCGAGGGCTATAAAAAAAATCACCATCAGGTATAGATTTCCTTTACCTAGGATGGATGACTTGATGGATTGCTTGAGTGGGGCAAAGTTTTTTTCAAAAATTGACTTGAAGAGCGGATATCACCAGATTAGGATGAGAGAAGGTGATGAATGGAAGACAGAATTCAAGACGAATGAAGGACTATATGAATGGCTTGTCATGCCATTTGGCTTGAAGAATGTGCCAAGTAATTTTATGAGATTGATGAACAAAGTCTTGAAAGATTTCATTCGGAAGTTTTTAATTGTATATCTTGATGATATATTGATATTCAGTAAGACTAAGGAAGAACATTTGAGACACTTAGCTTTAGTGATGAGGAGGTTACATCAAGAGAAGTTGTTGATAAACCTGAAGAAGTCGTCTTTCATGAAGAAAAAACTCATTTATTTGGGTTTCATGATCTCTTCAAATGAGTTTAAGATGGATCCTGAAAAGTTAAAAGCAATAAAAAATTGGTCATCGCCAAGAAGTGTCTTTGAATTCAGAAGCTTCCATGGATTAGCCAATTTTTACAGGAAGTTCATCAGAAATTTTAGCGGAATTTTTGCACCAATGATGGACACAGTCAAGAAGAGACATAAATATTTTCATTGGACAGAGGAATCGGAGAAAATTTTCAAGTTGTTAAAGGAGAAGATAACTGGAAAGCTAGTTCTGGTTCTACCAGACTTCATCAAAACATTCCAAGTAAGATTTGATGCAAGCAAATTTGCGATTGGAGAAGTCTTAAGTCAAGACAATAGACCAGTTGCATACTTCAGTGAGAAGATGAATGAGACCAAGATGAAATGTTCCACGTATGATAAAGAGTTTTATGTAGTCATACAAGAATTGAAGAAATGGAGTCACTACCTAGTTCCGAAAGAGTTCATTTTGTATAGCGATAACCATGCTTTACAATTTGTAACCAGACAGGAAAAACTAAACCAAAAACATGCAAAATGGGTTGAATTTATGCAGAACTTTACTTTTGTTATAAAACACATTTATGGGAATGCTAACAAGATTGTTGTTGCATTGATCATGAAATGTTTGATTCTACAGGAGTTTTGTGTGAAGACCTTAGGTTTTGATAGCCTTAAGAAAATGTACAGAGATGATTTAGATTTCAAGGATGCTTATAAAGCATGTGAGAATCTTGTTTTGAGAGATAGGGGCAAATGATCGAATACTTGATTCAAGATGGACTGTTATTTAAAGGAAATCAATTGTGTATCCCTAAGAGTTCTATGAGAGAAAACCTTTTGAAGGAAAAGCATAGTGGGGGATTGGCTGGACATTTCGGCCATGATAAAACATTTGCGTAAATGAAAAGTTTGTATTATTGTCTAGGGACGAGGAAAAATGTCAAGAAATTTATCAATAGATGTAGAATTTGCTAGCACGCAAAGGGGAAAGACAGAATAAAAGGTTGTATCTACCACTTCCAATACCAGAGAGACCATGGGACGCAGTAAGCATGAATTTTGTGTTAGGAATGCCAATTAAATAGAGAGGTTGTGATTCCATATTCATTGTAGTCGACAGATTCTCAAAGATGGCACATTTTATTCCATGTCAGAAAACTAGTGATGCAACACACATTGCAAATCTGTTTTTCAAAGAAGTTGTTCGACTTCATGGTTTACCCAAGAGTATTGTTTCAGACAGGGATACCAAATTTGTTGGTCATTTCTGGAGGACACTATGGAAGAAGCTGGGGATAGATTTATCTTTTAGCTCAACATATCACCGTCAGACGAATGGACATACTGATTTAGTAAATCGAAGTTTGGGGGACTTATTGAGGAGTTTAGTAGCTAAACATCATAGTCAGTGGGATCTGATTCTTCCACAAGAAGAATTTGCATATAATGACTCACCTAACTGGAGAACAGGACAGATCCCATTCTACATAGTGTATGGAATGCAGCCAAGAGGAGTATATGAGTTGAGATACTTAGAGCAGAGTGAGTTTAGGAGTGCTGGAGTGGAATATTTTGCAGCAGAGATCTAGGAGATCCACAGTAAGATTAAAGAGTAGTTGCAAAGTTATAACCAGGAATACAAGTGCAGAGAAGATATGCATAGGAGAGAGCTTCAATTTGAAGTGGGAGATTTGGTTTTATCACACCTCAGAAAAGAAAGGTTCCCAAGGGGAACATATAATAAACTGAAGATAAAAACGATAGGGCCATGTAATATTTTACGGAAATTCGAGGCAAATGCTTATGAGATAGAATTGCCAGATGGTATGGGCATATCACCCATATTCAACATAGCAAATATGTACCCATACAGAGAAGATGAAGCAAGAGGAGAAGAGAATCAAAAGGAAGTTTAGTGGGTCAAACAAATGCCTGTAGTTGAAAAGTCGGAGATGGAAAATATCATTGATCAGAGAGTTGGCAAAAATACCCGGAGGAAGACATATCTTGAATATTTAGTAAAATGGAAAGGACAGCTGATTGAGGATGACAGTTGGGAAAGTGAAGCGGATATCCAAAAACATGGATAGATGGTGTAGGAGCTCATGGACAGGAGTCCATGAATTTTTTCCAGCCAGAGGAGTATGATGCAGGAGCATCGCAAGCAAGCGCAAGTAGAGGACAACTGGATATGCACCAACGCGCATTTTGAAGACATTTTGAAACTTAAATATGAAACATTAATGTAATAGTTGGCGGGATGTAATTTTTCTGAAATGTTTTGGGGATTGTAATGCAGATCTTGAGTGTTTCTCTCATCTGTTGGTTGGAGGCATTTAATGTAATAAATGTAAAGTAGTTGTAGTCTTTAATTTTGATGAGATAACTTAGATTGTAGGAGGGAAAACTCAAGAACTCTCCCTCGTATGTATGGTATTGGGATAATTTTCATTGTAAGAGTAAAAGCTGTAGAGAAAGAGAGAATAAGAGAGCAGAGAAGAAGATAGACTTTTGAAGTTGTTTGAGTAGATAGTTGTTGCTATTGAAACCATGTACAGAAGCAATTGAATTAATATCAAAGGGATTTGACCCAATTTCATGGTGTTGTTATGGTTACTGTTTGCATCTATTGAATGGTATGTTTACACTTTGCTTATATGCTTTGTTATGAATTTGTTTCAATTCTTATGCGTATGATTTCATGTTGAATGTATGAAGTTTGTGAGAGTGAGAGTATGGTTTTCAATTGTTTCTCATCTTGAGAATCCCTAAAAGGAGTGCAGTGAAGGTCCGCAAGGAGCGCGTTGACAAGATTTTGAGTTTTACCTCAGAAAAGATCAAGAGGGATAAAGTTGTTCTTATACCAACAGAAGTGAAAATATAGCACAGATCCATGCAAGGTGTGCGCAGGCCACGTTGGAGTCTTAGACTTTTCCAACCCAAGGAAGCGGTCGAAGAATGTTTGTCGCAAGGAGTGTGCAAAGTTGGAGTGTTTGGATAATCGGAGATTATCGTGAAGGCCGCAAAAGAATGCATGCAAGAATCCCTTAGAATCCTTGAGTTTGCAGCAAGAACCAAGCACAGGAGGGATAGAGGCTCGAAAATTTCTAAGGGAGGGTGAGGGTCGAAGTCACCTCACAGAAACCAAGTTCAGTGGGAAAGACACCAAGTTATTTGGTGAGGTGTTTCTGAGAGCCTGAACAAACGGTTGAAATTCTCGGAGGGAGAAACACTGATTTTCTGTGGACCATTGGATTCTATAGATCAGTGAAGAAGATAAGATTGAGATTCATTTGACACTCGCAAGCTTAGAAGGGATAACAACCATTAGATCCTGAGGAGTGTGATCCATCGATTAGGTGCTCCAAGATATCAACATTTCGAGAGTCGAGAGTATGGAGAAAGTTGTTTTCGGGAATTGTGAGTCGCAAAATCGCAATAAGAGAAAGAAGAATCTAGAGCATTGGATCACGGGAACCCTGGACCGTTGATCTGGCGTAAGCGGTCATCACGATTTCAGATTTTGGGAGAAGGGGATAGGGCCACTTCACAAATCCCCGATACGCGAAATCCTAGTGTGATATGGACCGTCAGATCATGGGAATAATCAAGACCATTGATCTGTGGCGAAGAAATATTGGCATTTCGGATATCGGGCAAAGGAAAAAAAGCTACATCGCAAATCCTCGATACATGAAATATCAACATGCTCAAAGGTTGGGCCCCAGGTCACAGTCGATGGTCACATCATAAGGACTTAAGGGAAGAGCTAAGGACCGCTATCCCATTTCAACTTTTCGGGAATCGGAGGAGTCGAGGTGCCTCGCAACAGAAATCCCAACATCTCGAAACGTGACGCACCTTTTGGTTTAGGCCCATGGTCATTGTTGGTGATCACGAGGAGTGAGGGTTTGTGCCTAGAACTTGTTCGCGTGGGCGTAACCTCTAGAAGGACCTATGGTATTTAAGTGTTGAAGGTTCCAGCAGGGACCGAGGAGCCATTTCGGCTCGGGAATTGGAATATCCAAATACTGGGAGGTCAAGCAGACCCTGCTGAGGTAGGGGTCTGCGCCATATCTGCTAATATGTCCATCCGTTGCACTCTTAATCCTATAGACCCATCCACATCTGAAAATTTTCCTCCTAGAAGAAAGGGGAACTAGATCCCAATTCTGGTTCTCGAGGAGGGAGTTGTACTCCTCCTACATGGCAGATTCCCAAAAGGGATTTCCAACAACCTCACCATAAGACTGTGGATCTGAAGACTGAACCAAGAAAAGATGTATGGAAGGAAATGGTTCAGTGGCAGTGAGTGCAACAGGAGGCTCTTCCAAATCATATCGAGTCCTCCTAGTATCGACTGTATCACCAACGAGATCCCCTACATCCTAAAGAGTAGTATGTTCCCACTTGGGCCTCTGCTCTGGCTCTGCAACTGCATCTGGATGCTCTGAATCTGCATCTGACTGTACTGACTCTGAATCTAAATCATTTGAGTCCTTTGAATTATAACTCTCATCTGAAGAAGAGTCGACATTTGCATGGTCATCATCTCATATAGGTGGAAGAATGAAGGTGTCTGCATGCAATTGTTGAGGTGCATGAGACACATTTTCCTCAAATTGGACACTTAGCTCAATGATGAGTCGATCTGAGGAAATATCAATAATCCTATATCCCTTCACACTATTGAGGTATCCAACAAAAATGAACTATGTGCTCTGTGGATCAAGTGCCTTTCTCTTTTCAGAGAGAATCCAGGCCCATGCACGTGAACCGAAAATGCAAAAGTGGGTCACTTCCAATTTGAGGTCGCTCCAAGCCTCATAGGGGGTCTTATCCTCGACAGATCTATGGGAAGATATGTTTTGGATGTATGTTTCACAATTAAGTGCTTTGACCCATAGTCTTTGTGATAGTGACTTTGCATGCAGCATGCAAGATGTTATCTCCTTTAGAGATCTATTTTTCCGCTCAACAACTTCATTTTGATACGGAGTATAGGGAACTATATGCTACAACTGAATCCCTGCCTCATGGAAAATATTGTGGATCTCATGATTCACATACTCTCCCTCGTTATCAGTTCGAAGTACTTTGATCTTTTTTCCGAACTGTGTCTCAACCAAGGCTTTGAAATCTTTGAGGTGTTGAAAGACCTCAGAGTTTTTCCTGAGAAAGTAGATCCAAGTAAAACGTGAGAAAACATCAACAAAAATGACAACAAACCTCACTTTTCTGATGGGTGAATGAGGAAAGGGACCCATAAGGTTACTGTGAATCATATCTAAAGGTGTGGAATCTTGTTGAGACTTTCCTTTGTCAAATTTCTCTTGAGGGTGTTTTTCGAGAACACATCCCTCACATACTCCCTTGGAGAAATGGATGTCTGGTAGACCATAAACCAATATGTGCTTGCTAAGATATTGCATGTATATGAAATTCAAATGTCCAAACCTTCCAATCCACATCCTACTACTTTCATCAGCATGATTAAGCAGTAAAGCATAATCAGGTTCAATGAATTCAGAAAAAGTATACAATCTAGACTGATGATTTACCTCACCAGTAGCAACCCTGGAGTTCGTTTGCATGTCGTATATGTCCACGGAATTTTGTGTGAATATGAATTTCTTTCCGGTGCTAGAATTCGTCATCTGATACATAAAGAGAAGTTTGATCGAAATTTTGGGAACGTGCAACACATTCTCAAAGCTTCCATTGGTGAGTTCAATCCTTCCTTTGTCGGTGACTTTGACAGAAGATTTTCGCCCCATCGGAATAGGAGGACCTTTTCATGCATCCAATGAAGAATAGACTTCTTTTGAGGCATCCATGTGATGTCATGCTCCTGAATCTATGATCCAAGCATCAGGAGAGGAGTTGATTGCAATCAAGGCATGGCTAGAATTGCCTTTCTTGGAATTTAGATCTTCTGGCTTCTTCTTCTTTTCACCCTCAAAGATGCGATCTCCAAGGTTGTTTTGCTGATGTATTTGAGACATCATATCTATTTGGTTTTTAATTCATATAGATTCCGGATGGAATCCTTTGTGACAGTACGAGCATTTCTCCCCTTTTCTTCCCTTTTCCCCTTTGGATCTGGAGGCATCAATGAAGGGTTTTGTGTACCCTTCCTTCTTCGGATGTGCATGAGATTTTCATTTATATTTATATTTATATTTATGATATTTTTGGCTGCCATCATGCATAGTGAGTGCATGTGCCCTTGGGCCTTTGATTGTGCCCATGTTGATGAGCTTGGTTTTCTCTTGTGTCAGGGATTCAATAAAGTCCTCAAGAGAAGGAATATTCCAGGTGGCTCCAGAGGCGAATCTGACAGTATGGAATGTAGATACGAATACAGAGAATTCAAGACCAAGCTTGGAGAGAATGGTGAGAACCATTTGTTTCTCCTCCTTCGATTTATCAACCCCACAAGCTTTGAGTTGCAACAGTAAATCCTTGAATTTTGTAAAGAAATATTGGATATTCTCGAAGCTTTTTGGATCCAATGTGAGAATATCCACTTCTAACATGTGTCCCCTCATCTCATATTTTTTTCCAGATATCCCTTTCAAGGTGGTCCAGGATTCATTGGGAGTCTTACAGGAAGATATATGAAAAAGGAGATCAAGAGAAATAATACTGCAAATTGTTCCAAGTGCCTCATCCATGCGATTTAAGTACTTGAATTTTTCTATGGCTGATGTCGATGTTGAATCTGTATTCAAGGTTAACCTGTACAAGCCTCTAGTTCAGATATATATGGCTATTTTCTCCTTCCATGCAAAATAGTTGTAAGGTGTAAGAATGAATTCTTTTTGGAAATCCATCTTTTCGTTGTCTTCAATCTTTTGTACCTGCAAAAACGTTTGGTGTAGCTTTTGCTTAGTAGTCTGTCAGCTCTGATACCATGTAAATGTGTTGAACCTGCACATAATATATCTAGCTAAACATCGATACATACATTTGCAAAGATAATTTGAGAAAGAAGAAGAAGGAGAGAAAGAATGAAAGAATTATCATTAACTATTATGAATAATGAATAATTTACACATGAGATACTTTGTATAACTCAATGAGTATGCACTAGAGGAGAACCAATGTGCCATAGTGGTAGTCTAGAGTGATATGGATACACACCAGCAGTTACGGGAGTTATCTTCCACCCATTCTAGTCTCTCAAGCAGTTAGGGGAGTGAACTGCCACCTAGTTGAGTTAACTAGTCAACTAGTCGTCAATTAACTGACTGAACAAAGAGTAGTGAGGAGTTAACTCAGGGAATCAAGGGTAATGTGCTATTCTGGTGATGATACCAAGGCAAGGTCGAATTATCATGGTGATGATCCCAATGTTGCATGGTGAAAAAACCAATGCAACATCTAAACTCAACTCAACTAGTCAAACTGAAGTGTCAACTGAAAGAGAATATTCTCTAGGTGGAATATTCTCCCCTAGAATATAGGAGACTGGCTAATGAATAATTATGACTAATAAACAAGGAAAAACCTTAGCAAAAATAAATCCTAAGTGTGTGTGAAGTAACTCCAACACTAGCATCAAAATATCTAACTAAACCAAAAAGATTATATATCTGGAACTAGAACTATTGTTGATAATTAAAGTAAAAGAGTTGCATAACAAGATTCTTCATCAGTTGTAACTTGCATAGATGATTTTAGGGGCTAAATTTTGCAATTGGGATAATTTTCCATGGATTTTCCCCAAAAACGATTCGCCAATTTCCATTTTTTCTAAAAACGATTCGCCCAAATTCCATAGAATAAAATTATTTTATCATAGAAATCGCCAAAATTTTATAGAAACTATATAAAATTCTTATAAATTTTAATATTTTTTATAAAACTATCGCAAACGATTTTACATTTTGCATATTAAGGACTTGTAAGATTAGCCCATGTTTCTACATTTTAATATAAATATCCATCCTTAAAATCATCACTGGTAACTTGTTGTTGAATATTCATTGATGCCCATGCATGCCAATAACTGGAGACAAACCTTGAACACCAGTAGACCAAGCTGGCACGAGATTCAAATTATCTTGATTTTCGACATCAATAGACATTCAAATAATCTCCTTCAGGAACATGCATGTTTTTTGGTGTTTCTTTTGCAGCTTTTGATATTTTTTCTATAGCTTGGTATGTTGTAGCTCAAGAACCTGGTTTTGTTGTTGTAGATCTTGGATTTCTTGTATCATGTCATCATTCTATTTTTTGAGATATTGCACCTATTGATTACTATCATCCATGTCCTTGTCAGCTTCAATTTTAGGCTTGATTTCTGCCTTTACTTTTCTCCCATTTTTTATCCCATGCTCTTCCTCAACAACATGCCTATTGAGATCAATGGAGAGATTGAATTTTCTTGGTCGCATCTCATACCTGGGCCTTTTCTCGGGTTTTTCATCACTAGTTTCCTTCACAGGTTTATGCACCATCAAAATTTTCCCTTTTATCTCTGGTTTGGTATCCTCTAAACCCTTCTTTTTTTTTGAACTTATGTCTTCAAAATCCTACTCAGGGTGTATACCAGTGTCCACCAAATATTGCTCTAGTTGTGAATCAACAATGTATCTTGTTTCCACAACAATAGGTTTGACACCTGAGGTCTCCTCTTTGCTGTGGTTCTTCCTGGTCTTGTCCCCTGTCATCCCCTTCAAGGTGTGTATGGCCATCTCCTCCATGTTGGCGAAGTCAGAGAGGTCTTCATCTGTATTTTGATCTTCAATCACTATGGGATTTTTCTCTTTGAGGGATGGATCGAACATGGCTTTGGATTTCAACCTCAACTAGTTGGTTAGCCTAGTATTTCGATTGGGTTTGCTTGGCATTTATGGGACTTGGATCCCCTTTCTCTTTTTACTCTATTTTTCCATAGGGAGCTCTTCAATATGGGTGTCTAAGGACATGAATTCAACTGCAACAATATCAAGACTAGCTTGCTTATTCCTCCTTTGTCTGCTTGTTTTCAATTTGAGAGTTTTTTCTATCTACATAGCAGTGTGCATAGGTTTCTCCTCAATATGTTCAAGAGACAATCGGATTGTTTGTATGAACTATTTTTCTTCCTTTCTGACATAATTTCTAAAATAGACCTTACCACTTTCTCTTTCTGTTATGATCCAAAATGCTCAAAATATCAAAAAATAACAAAAGTACACACCATGTACAAAATGTCAACGTGGAGAACAACTCCAAGATAGATAAGCTACATAATAAATCCTTAAGGAATAGGGGAACCCCATCCAAATAACCAAATACCTTTCATACTTCACAATTCACCTCTAAATAATGAATACATGATCTCTTATATATAGCTATTCACACTTGCACATGAGGCCCCTTTATCACTAGGTCAACCCTATTACATATGTATTTACACATTGCATATACATTTAGGCCCATATATTCCCCCCCTTGGGGTCATATCATATACATTTAGACATATATATGCCCCTCTTGGTTGATAACATAGTACCCTCCTTTAAAAAGCTTTGTCCTCAAAGCTTTGCATTTAAAGGCTTCACATGTGTTGAAACCAAGTAATATGACTTTCTTATGTTCCTTATTTCATCATTCCATTGTTGATGATCGATCCATCCAAAATTAATTATTTTCAGTCTTAATCCTTGGTGTCTAGTTGTTGAATAATTTTCTTTCCTTTGATTCCATATATTTTTGTTGAAGCTTCTCCAATTTGTAGTTTTTGTTGGTCTCTGATAATATCTTGTTGAAGAGTAGTTTGGTGATGCCTTGTTCCATGAATATTGACAAGTATTCCATCTTCGTCCTTCATAGTGTTGATATCGTCCTTCTTGGCTTCCTTGAAATGTTTCTCGGTGATGAGGGTGTCGATACGGTTTCACATTTGATGGTCTTCCTTCACTCTGCACATGCATTTCATCTATCTTATTTTCAGCAATAATGAAATCCCCGATCATATTTTCTTGGTATTTGATTACTCTAGCCTTTGAGATAATACCATCATATTTGGCATGTACATCCTCTAAATGGAGTTCAACTTCTTCAAGTATATTATATTAACCTTCTTGAATCTTTTCTTCTTTCTCCTTTTGAAGTTGCAATGTGATCACATCTAACAAATTTTGACATCCTTCTTCAATTCTGGCTTGTATTTCTGATTTTACCTCATCAATATTTAAGGATTCCTCAACCTTCTTGCAAATTTCCTCTTGCAGTCGTTTGGTAGATTCTTCATCCAAGATTCTTATTTCTTCTTTATTTTGACAATTCTTCTTTTCTTCTTTCAATCTCTTAACCTCATCCAATATTTTTTTTATTATGGCTTCGTAATCTACATATCCTTCATATTTCTTTTTCAAATCTTCTCTTGATTCATCTTTTTCCCACTTGCCTTTGCTAGTATTTTCTTGCTTTAGGTTCTTAACCTCCTTAATGAATGATTCATTAAGGGATATTATCTTAGATATATCCTCACCCTTCTTCTTAATACCTTCCTTTGCTTCTATTAATTCATCTTGAATTTTATACATTTACTCCATTTTTGTATCCCTAATCCATTTATCTGAGAAGAGTTTTTCAAATTCTTCCCATGTGTAGTGCCATCTAGTATTTTGATCAACACTCATCCACCACTTTTAAGATTCATCAAAAAAATAATATATTTCCTTCAAAGGATTCATATTGTATTCTTTTACCAACCTCAACCATTCCATAGGATTGATTTCATCTTTATCTTCATCTTTTGTAAATTTAGGTATTTCCATTGATTCTTAATTGAGGTCTAATCCTGAATCTCAAATCACAGCCTAAAAATATTAAGGATAAAGATATCAAATAGTTGTAATACTTGTTCCAATATTCTCTTCTATGTTTTATATTTCCAATAGATTTTGAATCATCTCAATCGGACATTCCAATCAAAAGTTATGATAGTTTTAAGTGAACATGCCTTTGAAACCCTGATTTGGAGTCTATCCTCCAGGCCGACCTTACTTATGATGTATCTCTGAAATTTAGGCCCTTATCAATCTGAAATTGATATCTATAGTACTATGAAATTGATTCTCTTCAATTTCATAGGTCTGACCAAAATTGGATGTTCCAAGTGGAAGTTATGATAACTTCCCCACACCTTGTTGATTTTTTTCCTTTCCGGTAGAGAGCACTTGTACAATGTTCCCCGTGCACAATAATTGAGATACAATTTTGAAAATTGTACCATAAATAATATGGCATGTCTGATGTTCAATGAAACTTTTCTCACTCAATTTGGATTCTCTATGAAGAAGTTATGGTTGTTTTACTAGGAACACTTGTTTGAGACTAGTCAATAGGACTAGTCAGCTACCCTATATTACACAGGGTGTATCCGCAAAATTTGGATGACCTAGAATATGAATTTTTTATCACACATATATTGATAATTATGAATACAATCTATATTTAAGGCTCTGAAATGTTACATAATAAATGTTATAGAGAAACTTCCATGGTGACTAAATTCAAGATGATTCTAGAACCCTATCTTACACATGATATATCTTTGAAATTATAAGGCCTAAGGAGATGAAATTTGAACTCCACATACCTTGATCCGTATACTAAATATCCTCCAAGGGGTTCCTTCCGAAATACTACAGAAAAAAAAATTATAGCGTAAATTTCAAGGTGTCTTAGATGTAGTAGTGAAACCCCAAGACCTTGAGCTCTGATACCAAATGTTATGATCCAAAATGCTCAAAATATCAAAAAATAACAGAAGTACACACCATGTACAAAATTTCAACATGGATAACAACTCCAATATAGATAATTTACACAATAACTCCTTAAGGAATAGGGGAACCTCCTCCAAATAACCAAATATCTTTCATACTTCACAATTCACCTCTAAATAATGAATACATGATCTCTTATATATATCTATTCACACTTGCACATGAGACCCCTTTATCACTAGGCCGACCCTATTACATATGTATTTACACATTACATGTACATTTAGGCCCCTATATTCCCCCCCTTGGGGTCATATCATATACATTTAGCCATATATATGCCCCTCTTGGGTCATAACACTTTCCCTCTATTTCAATGTAGAGGACCTCAGATTCCTTCTAAAAATTTCTTCCTTTGGTGGAGTAATGGATCTCAATTTATCTGATCGGGTCCTCCCTTTTTTAGGTAAGGTATTTGTTGGCGCAAATTTGATCAGACTAGCGTCCTTCTCAGGTTACCAAAAAAGGTACCGTGTAGTCTAGAGCGTTGGCATTTTCATCTCCTTCGAAGAGAAGAAGTCTCACCTGAAGCGTTGCTGAAACAAATAGATATGGAAGGGTAGGGAAAAGACTAAATAGGATCCATAGAGAATTCAAAACTCATTCATGTTCTTGCGCGAGATATGTTAACAGAGCTAAAACATATAAATGAAAGAATCGAACCTACCTACATTGTGAGCAAGCATTTAAATGTTGAACCATCAATTATAACTCATAAGCCATAAGGAAACACTGGAATGCATAAGTAAACATACAAAGACACAACATATTTTGAAATTTGGTCCTGCTTCATATTATCTTTAGGATCTTTCTCTGATTACAGACTCAGAATTACATAGTAAGTCTCAGTACAGACTCTTGACTTTAGACTCATTTCACAGAGCTCTAATTTTCTAATTGGTAGTTCCAATTCATTACAGACTCAGACTTGTCTTTCCTCGACTTACAACAATTATCAACAGCTAATCCCAAACCCTGGGCGACTCTGACCAACCTGAATCAACTCAACCCAGCCAACCAACGCATGAACTGGCGAACCAACCCTTTTTCAATTATGTTCAGCCCTATATATATATGGGTTGTGTCTTCCTTCTCAGCTTGCACGCTTTCTTGTTCTCTTGAAACCATTTGTTTCTTCGTTGGCATTGCGCTGATTTCCACAACTTCTTTTTGTTGCTCTTTATCCCAGCCTCTGATGGAGTTTGTGAAAATCGTGCTTAGTCAAAACTTGTGTGATTTCTTATAAAAATTGAAGGGCCTAACAGGCTCCAACCACAATCCTTGACTTGTCCTCGAGTCAAGCTCTTGGTTCTTTCACATCCTCCAGGAGCATCTGTTGTTTTCCCTTGTTCATCTTTTCTTCTTATTTGGGCTCTTCTGTTTGTGATTTTTCTTCCTTTACCTCCTCAAACGAAGGGCCCAATAGTATTCTCTTTGCCTCGTTGGATGGCTTTGGATGAACTCCCAGGTTCAGGAGAAAACCTAGCTTCCTGGGAAACCTTGACCTGCTCTTCTGGTTGTTGATTAATTCTCTATTCTCCCTATAACCCTAAACACAATAAAAACATTTGTCCAAGACATGTCCAATTCACTAAGAGAAAAAAGCACCAATATTTTTATGAACCCCTGATGGTAGAGGCTTATGTGAGCAACTTATGGGTAATTTTGGATTCTCTTGGACATCTTGGTTAGTATTTTAGGTAGGTAGAAGGGGAGGTTCATTTATTTTTCACCATTTAAATGCATGAGGAATCTAATGTTATAACAAAGGACAATTGAAAACTTGCCTTCTCTTGTGATATATCTTTGAATTGCATACATGATGCTCCTCCATTCTTGTTTCATCCAAAGGATTTTGATGCCCTGGATCCAATCGAGGTTTTGATGTTCTATCACCAGAAACTGATTGCACACTTTCACTGGTAATTTCCCCTTTTTAAACCATCACCTCTCACCACTAATAGGTAGAGTGCATGCTCCAGTGATGAAGTGTTATGTAATGTGGATGGTTATGTCATTGATTTTAGTCTAGAATCCATTGAAGTTTTATGAGAAGATTAGGGAAATTCCTGTGTGATTTCCATTGAAGGCACATGTGAAGGCGAACCACTTTCCTTTGATAAAAATATCCATGATTTCTGGTATAGCCTCAAACAATTCAAGCTCTATTGGCTCTACCATGTTTAACTGCCAATGTTCTCGGGGTGACACCATCGTCCTCTAGCTTCCTTTGCTAAGAATAGTGGTCGAGGGTATGCATTCTTTTGGGTTCATAAAAAAACTGCAATAATAACTACACAAAACCTACAATGATAATTTCTCAAGGCACAAACGCCCATGATTTTAGCATGCAATGATAGCTGCACAAGGAAAAAATGTGCACAATCTCGAGTGTACAGGAATATGTAAGTGCGATCTAGGCGCCAACGTGCTTTTATTCAAACTTTTAAATTTTTTTTTAAACATGAAAACTCATAAAATAACACCTACCTGTTGATTGCAAGAATGATGGCATTCTTGAAATCAACACCTTTTTGAACTTTTAGGCCTACGTTATCCTTCTTGTGATCCAACAATGATATAACCATGGTGATAGGACTTATTCAATTCAATTCAAGACTTGACTTGACTTCATAAAGAGAAAACAATTAATCATAAAGAAAACAAGGGGAAGACATAAAATCAAGTGACTTAAAACACAATGAAGAAAAACTAACTAGGAGCTAGGTTGACAGATGGATAGGCTGGTTTGAGGAATAGAAGGAAGAGGTGCAGGCCTAGGATCTAATAGTATTACTACTCCAACAGATATAGTCTTGTCTATGCATCCATCCCATGCTTCATCTTCTTTGAATTCAACATCCCTATTTATTATCACCTTCTTTGTCACTGGATTATACAATTTATATGCCTTGGACTAATCACTATATCCAAGAAATATGCATTTTTTACTTATATCATCTAACTTCATCCTCAACTCTTTAGGCCCACGAGCATATTCCACACAACCAAATACTTTGAAGTGTGCTACACTGTGACTCATACTTATCCATGCTTCTTATGGAACTTTGTTCTTCACACTTTTAGTAGGAGATCTATTCAAAATACAAACAGAGAAAGCTACCACTTCTCCCCAAAAATCACTTGACAACTATTTTTCTTTCAGCGTGCTTCTATCCATATTGATAATGGTTCTATTTTTCCTTTTAGCTACACCATTTTGCTGAGGTGTATACCTTGTTGTAAATTGTCTTTTGATCCCATGTTGCTTGCAAAAATCATGAAAAACATTTGAATCATATTCACCTCCTCTGTTTGATCTCAGCACTTTAATCTAATGACCACTTTCTTTCTCCACCATTGCCTTGAATTCTCTGAACTTGTCAAAAGTTTCTGATTTCTTTACTAGAAATCACACCCAAGACTTTCTACTGTAATCATCTATGAAGGTTAGGAATTAGAAACTTCCTTCCTAGTGACTAGGTTTGCAATGGACCACATAGATATGTATGAACCAACTCCAATGGTGCCTTTGCTCTATGGACCAACGTATTACAATAAAAACATTTAACTTTGGATTTGTCATACCTATGATTTAACTGTGAGCTTCTGCTACTGCTCCCCCTTAAGCTATTAGTATTTTGATATGGTCTCCTTTCTTATTCTGATCTATCTCCTTGGTTGTTGCTTATGTTTCTCTTTCCCCTGCATCTTGAATTTGAACATCCTCTACCTCTTGAGATCAAAACCTGAGATTTGAATGAATTTTCCAAGGAATTATCGTACATGTTCATCTTGAATTCATGGGATAAGAAGGATCCCAACAACTCATACACTGATAGTTGTGTCAAGTCCTTAGACTCTTCAATGGCTATAACAACAACATCAAACTTCTTAGGAAAGGTTCTAAGAACCTCCTCTACTACTCTCTAATATGGAATCTCTTCACAATCCATCCTTAACTAATTTATTGTGTTCATAACTTGGGTCATGTATTGGTCCACTGACTCTGACTCCTTCTTCTTTAGATTCTCAAAATTTATTCATAATGTCTGCAACTTGACCATGTTTACCTTGGTAATTCCCTAATAGTTGGTCTCTAATATGTCCCACACTATCTTTGAGAATCTTGATGTTGAGATCTTAGGAAATATTCTTTCATCCAAGTCATTTTGGATGAGATAGAGTTATTTTGCATCATTCTTCCTGTTATCTCTGAGCTAATCCTTTTGAGCATTGGTCAAGGCTCGCTCGGCTGCGTGATCAGGTGGTTTTGTATAGTCATGAACTACTAGATCCTAAACATCCCAAGAATGTAATAACGTCCTCATCTTGATTGCCCAAACTTCATAATTTTTCCCTGTAAGAACCGAGATCCATGGTTGTGCAAAATTGTTGCTTAAAGCCATTTTTTTGAAGAATTCCCTTCGAAAAAATAATAAAATAAATAATATATTTTTTTTAATTTAAAAATCACATCGTAACAACAATATATCAATATGTGTGTGTCATTTATACAAATACACAAGATACATAAGAACATTTCTTATGGAAAAGTATACCATGTGATTTTCACAAAACACCATGACTTTAAAATATGAATATAGTTGTTCCACATAAATTCCTACTTGAACCCATATAACTTCCTATTTTAACGAAAACCCTCAATAATAATATAAAAACCTTCACGGATATCTATAATAAAAACTCACAAATAAATGAATGAAAATAACCTAGTACTTAAATGAAAAAGTCGAGTTCTATGCATGGGCTGGAACCAAAATCCTAGTGCATGATATCAATAGGCGAAAACCGTCGGGGTAAATAGCCAGAATCCCTCAATAAATCGGTAGCGCCTTGGCTCTGACTAAAAACCTCACGCGACTACTCTTTGTTTCTTGCAAGCTCTATGATTTGTTGCCTCCACACAAGCTTTGTTGCCTCCTCTATGGATTTGTAGGATTCCTCTCTAACCTCACACTCTAATACCACTTTGAAGGAGAAGGGGTGAATTCAAGACAGTTGCTATATAAAATCAACACAAATACATAAAACCAAACACAAAACGAGACAAGACATGGCTCTAAAATGTCTTGATGCCTTCATTGCTTCTTGAGAGATATTCAAATACACAAAACTTACTAATAATAGGACTCAACTCTTCTAGAGATTTCTTCAACTAAATGGAACAACTCAAGACTCTTATTAAACTCTCTAAACTTATGACTCTCCAAAAAATAGCTAATGCACAACTAACTGAAACTCCTCAAGAAGTCTAAAATTAAAACTTTCCAAAAATAACTATGGATGTAATTATATTCTAACAGTTTCTACCATCAAGGTTGGTTTTTGATAGATTGGTAATTTAGGTTACATGTTTTGGCTTTGATTGGACAAATACATTTAGTTCATAGGTCTCTATCCCAGAGGCCTATTTAGATTTACATTTGATAAGTTTGGGGGGAAACATTGAGCAGAAGTTGGTCAGAAGGAAAACTCAATTCGACTTCCAATAACTCTATATCCTTTGAGAGGCTTAAATTAATAAGTTTGATCATCAGGAAGCTTTTGTAGGAGCGATAGGTTCCACCCACAATACCCAAAATTTATAATCCCCTAATGTAGACCTTGTTAGACCAATTATGGTTAGGTTTATAATTTAAGAGTGTTGTGACTGTTAATTAAATATAGTGAATGATTACTTAGAAATGTACATTTCCACCTTATATTTTAATATCCCTAGAGATTTTGAGTTGTGATAATATATATATATATATATATATATACTTCCACTCTTCTTATGTATCCGGGTCTAAAAATATCTTCTTATGTATCCGGGTCTAAAAATATGATCAACTTTATAT
>JZKD02S1907187.1:50489-70287 GCA_000966675.3 Picea glauca | reverse complement strand
AAAAAAGGGAACTTCTACACCAACTAAGCCTCCAGAAAATCCTACTTGGACTCTTGATGAAGGTGAAGAAATGCGTAGGGACATAAATGAACTACAAAAGAAGATGGATTCAATGCAAGCTAAGTTGGATACTAAGATGGATTCAATGGAAGCTAAGTTGGATACTAAGATGGATGGTTTAAAAGGGGAGATCATTGAAATATTGAAAAATTTCGTAACAGAGAAGACACCTGAAAGTGAAAATGCATCCCATGAAACTCATGATGAGGACACAAGGAAGGTGAATCAAGAATGAAGGTGAATCAAGAATGGCCTAGGGGCTAAGCTAGGGGGGCTTACCTCTAAGGGGATAATATTTTATTATTATTCCTAAAGACTAAGGTGGACAATTGATGAATGTTGTCCTAAGTTCCTGGAAAAGGGACGTATGCTAAGTGGAGTGCATCCAGCTCTAGAAAGACAGGTGTCGACCCGGGCACTTGCAGTTAAAGTTACAGAAGTCAACCGTGTTGGGGGTTCTCTCTTCCATTCTGTCATCCTCCGCTTGAGTTCGCTAGGATCGGGGGCATCTAAACCGTTTTACCTCTTCGTCTACATCTGCATACCCACGCACAGTGAAGGAAACCCTCACGGGAAGGTTGTTCATCCTGTCCATTCTTCCATCGACATTCTAAACCCGAAACCTCCATGATCTACCTCTACGTTGATTCCTTGTCATGC
Organism: Picea glauca; assembly: GCA_000966675.3. Taxonomy (NCBI): domain Eukaryota; kingdom Viridiplantae; phylum Streptophyta; class Pinopsida; order Pinales; family Pinaceae; genus Picea; species Picea glauca. The sequence continues at coordinate 69,567 of JZKD02S1907187.1, read as the reverse complement.
ACCCTGAAACTAGTGGCAAACCCATGGACTGAGCCATGTCTTCTGTGAAGTATGAGCACCATGTAATGTCTGAGCCATGTTGTGTCATAATTATTGTTTGTTGCGGCCATGCAGTTCCTTGACTGAGTGTGTCTTGCTGCCGTCGGTTTTTTCTTACTGAACCGTGTTGTGTCTTAGTGTGGACTGTTGTCATTTTTGGATGTCCATACCCAAATTCTTGTTGTTGTTGTTGTCACCCGTGAGTTAACTGAATTGTTATTGTTGTTACTTTTATCCTCACCTTGCGGGAATTGAGTTGAAACTGGTTGAAGAAGCAGGTTTTCAAGCCCGTGGTAGAAGAGGCAAGTTGTCAGACCTATGAGCAGCTCTCTCCAGGTGAGAGAGTTTGTTGGGAAGTGGTTTTCCCCCAGAGAGAGTCTAGCACCAGTTGCAGAGCTCTGAGAATTCATGATCCGTCCTATTGTCGAGACCCTGAGAGGGAGGTGAAGTAGTCGATGGAATGTGTGACAGTGAAGGTGTATACTCCCGAGTGGAATAGGCATGTGGGGAATGAGATTCCGTGAGTAGTGGGCGTAAGAAGGCTCCTGGAGAGAATCCTTCCAATTGCACTGTGCAGTTTCCTGTAACCTCAACCTAGTCTAGGATTCCCTTGCCCTAGGTGGAGCTTAGTCCCAGCTCGGGGGTGACCCACTATTGAGCATGATGAGTAGCGTGGTCTATGGCTGGGAGGTTCGTGGAAGGTATGCTTGTAGTTGGTGGTCTTACTCCAGTTGAAAGGATAAGTATCAATCTCTGCTTAATTTATATGTTATGCATGTTTGTGATGCTTGAATGTTATCATGTATTCCGTTGCGTATATGAACTACTGTTAATTCCATTGATTCTGTATGGTAGCAGTAATTTTGTGATTATTGTGATTAAGTGTTTTAATTTGATTAAAATGCATATGTCATATATATGTGAATGTTCCACGTAGTAGCATTACCCAGTCTCTGTGATGGCCGAGGATGCTACAATTTGGTATCAAAGCTAAGTAAAGTGTCTGAGTAGTGGTGTTTCTCAGCCTTTTGGTGGTTGGGGACGTTATAAATTGGTATCAGAGCATGGTTTCAAAGGAAACACTTAAGGTTGTGTTGGTAGTGTTACCCGGCTTGGTGGAGAGTTGGGGACATTACAAATTGGTATCATAGCTTTAAAGGAAACACTTAAGGTTGTGTTAGTAGCATTGCCTGGCCTGGTGGAGGGATGGGGATGTTACAAATTGGTATCAGAGCATGGTTTCAACACTGAGCTTGGATGGGCCATGTTAGTGTAAGTTGAAGAAAAAGTTTTGAAAAGAATTGTTATCGAAGTAGACAAAATTTGAGTTCAGAGCCATGGTTTCGACACTGAGCCTGGATGGGCCATGTTAGTGGAACTGTTATTGTTTGCAATTCCCTGTTGTGTTTTCATGACTGAATGAATCTCGTTACGAGTATATGAAATTGTGAAGTGTTTGCATAAATTTCAAATCGTTTCTCTTCGTTTGAGCTTGTGCAAGGTGTGCACACAGTCCACGAGGAGTGCAACAACAGAGTCTGTTTAGGCTCATAATCTCAGAAGAGATAGCGTTGATATTCATCAACAGAAGTGAAAGGAGTGCACAGGAACAACTTTGTGTTGATCTCAGAGAGAGACAGAGTTATAGAACACTCTGTAAAGAGGAGCTCTACAAGGTATGCATTGAGCAAGAAGAACATCAGGAGGGCGAGAAGAACTTCTTTTCAAGAAATCCTTCGGATATAAGTTTGACGAAATCCCATAAACACGAGGAGTGTGTGGGAAATCCAAATCCTCTAAGGATCAAACTCAGAAGGGACAATGATTTTCATAAGTGCAGAAGAGACCCAATAGACGGACTCGAAGGAGGAGCAAAGGTCAAAGCCTTTGAATACTTAGAAAATCGTCAGATTCAAAAGAGATCACAAGCTCAGGAGAGAGGGAAACAATGGTCGTTGGATCATAGCACAGAAGATCCTTCATTGCAGAAGAAAGGAAAAGTTTGAGATTTGAAAATTCCGAAGTCCAGAATTTCGAAACAACCCCAGTCGTCGATCTAGGAGAGGGAGATCTGAACTATTGGAGGTATATATCGGTCATCCATTTAGAAGCATCGTCAAGATCATGAGATTGACGGCCACCTCACATTGCGGGGATAGAAGGTGCTTGAGATTTACAAAGTCAAGGGTGGGTCGTAATCTAAACCACGATTTTGGAGAAAGGACGCGTGGAGGCTCAAGGTGAATTGCGGGACGAAAAGTAGTTTGGTCTCAAACCACCTTTGAGCATGCCCGCAATCACATGTTTGCGTGAGGTCACCTCTAAGGAGGAGCCAAGGAAAAGGGGAGAGTGGACTTGCTAAAGTCCCAAAGTGATTTGGGACCGTCCATCATCTAGAAGGACGCATGGTGAAAATCCATCAGTTTTGGGTGAAGGCGCTCCAAGAGGAACGAGCGCATATAAGTTTGAAACTTCTGAAACACGAAGAGATGAAGTAAGTTTCAACCATCTGATTCAAGTGGAAATGCGGAAGAAATTTGCAAACTTCGAAGGGAATTGAAAGTTGAGATTTGAGAATCCTAAAGGCCGAAGTCCCAAAGCGGGAGTAGAGCCATCGATTTAGAAGGATGCGTGGCAGATGATCTTCCATTTTGGAGAAATCTCTCTGGAAGAAATGAGAGGTTGAGAACTGAAACTCCCGAAGGTCAGATTCACAGAGGAAATCGTACCGCACATATGTAGTGACAAGTGTCAGTAGATCTTCCACTTTGAAAGATAGCTACTGAGGAGGAAGCGAGAGTTGAGAGTTGAAACTCCCGAAGACCGGAAAGCCGGAATCAATCATAGTCGTTGGTTTGGAAGAGAGCTACGTGCCGACAGATCATGGAGGTCTGGGAAGGTGCATGAAAGACAATAAAGGAGGATATATAGAAGTCGTTGATCATGGATCATCGCCAAAAGCGAGAGATTGATGATCGGGAAGAATTGTGGGGCCAGAACATACTTGGATCTTAATTTTCCTTGAGCGGGCCATAATTGAAACCATAGTATCGCTGAAGGCATACGTGGTGCTTTGTAGTGAATTGCGGGGAAAAAAGTGGGTTGGCCTAAAACCACCCTTGGACGCGCCTGCAATCACATATTTTTGTAAGGTCACAGCCTAGGTCCATATGAAGGAAGGGGCTAATGAAAAAGGAGCTAGCGCCTGAAACTGGACGTTTCAGAAGTGCACAGACAGAGGTCGCGGGTATCATAGGACCTGCGCCTTAGGAGAAAAGGGGGCCCGTGTATAATTATTTTGGGTTCAATAAGGAGCCCGAAGGGTCGATCTGACTCATAAGGAAGAAATATCCTAGACTGGGAGGTCGTGCAGCCCCGAGGAGAGCAGGGGAGAGGTCTGCATCAATATGGATGTGTAATTTTGCATATGTACATGCTTGGATATGCATATAACAGGCTGGTGAACTTAGAATAGTCTGTTATTATGAAATAATGTTTGAGTATGACTAAAGGATGGATTGTGTATTCAAAAAAAAAAAAAAAGATACAGCAGGGTTAAACATGTGGATGTTGTTGTTGCTTATAATTTCCATCGAGGTGAAGACCCATGAGGATGGCAGGAATGGTGATCAAAATGATGAAGGGAGAAGTCTGTGAGATTCTACAAATATCAGTTGGTCAAACAACAACAAGTAGGTTGGAAACTCTCTCTCTATAGAGATTTCAATCTATCTTTAGTCCAAATAGTCCAACTAAGTTTTGTAGTTCTTGCTCTAACAACGATTTAGCCAAGGCTAAGCTTGAGTAGTTGTTATCTTAGTTCACTAAGCATAGTAACAACCAGGAAGGTATGCATTTAGTTTATGTTGATGCATACATGTTGAAGGGGATCGAGGTAAGGATTCCCTCAGTTAATTTTTAGTATTTAAATTGATATGTAATGGTGAAGGCCTAGAGTGTGTAAGTATTGTTGGTGCTAGAATGCACTTAGATAAAATTTCAGTTGCATATTATGTTATGATTGGTTATGGGATCATAACCAGGTTAATTCATGAGACATACTCCTTATATAACAATGAATACTATAACAATGAATACCCATAGAGCCATGAGTGACAACCCAAGAGGTTGGAGGTATCACTTGAAGCTATGATGGTAAGGTGAAAGAAATACTTTCAGTTAATTCTATGCAGCTAGCAAAAGAGAAGAAAAGAGTACAAGAAAACCTCAAGTACTAAAGTATTCTGTTGGGAAAGAGCTGAAGAAGTTCAGTCCTGAAGAGTAATTGGATGTTGAAGAATCCAGAGTCTATAAAACAGCTTGGTGTGGAATTCGATTCATCCAAGTGAGGCATTGGGTTAGTTGGACCCAGGAAATTAATGAAAGCTGAAGGTTAATATCATCTTAGTTTGGGACTATAAATGCAAAGGAAACCAAGAGTCATTTCTCTAGAAAGTGCTCAGAACAAAAATAGTCATGTAAAGTGACTACAATGAGGGCAAAAGAAGAACCGGGAATCCAGGAAGAATTGTAGACTTCTGGGATCAACAAGGAAAATTTCTATAGGGAGAAAGAAGTTGCTGCAATTTTTGTGGGAGTATGTTACGGCTTGTTGGGTCAGCCAGAGGAAAGAATGTTTGCATGTTTGCAAGTGTTGTTGGTGATGTTGTTGCATAAGGAGGGAAGCAACAAAGAGTTGAAGTGTTGGCTATAAGTTTGATAAAAGAAGCATGAAAGCTTCTACTGCCATCAGACATTCAGGTAGTATAAAATTTATTAATGGCAGTCATGCAGGTATGAGTTTTTATTACTCTTTTTGCATAATTGTTGAAAGGAAATTTAGGTAAGAATTTCCTCAGCCAGAGTTATTATATAAAATCACATGATTATATTATTGAGTGCATACCACTGGATGTGGTAAAGAATGGAGGCCTGTATTAATTCAAATCTTTTTAGCTTCTGAATGCACACACTGACATAGTAGAATGTCATGTTAATTTGGTTATGGAGTAATAACCAAAGAATTAAAAGATAAGAACTTGTTATAGGAATGAATGCCAGTAAGCTAGTCATGTATGAGACTAGGACATGGTTGGATATGGCAAGGTATGGATATGGAAAGGTTATGAGCCACACAGGTACTAAAAGCTTCCTACCTTTAAATAAAACTTGGACTGCAACCTTTTTGCTAACACTAATGAACACCACGGAATTATATTCTTGGTGCAGTGTTCGGGTCGAAAAGGAAGGCATCCAATTAATTGGGAAGACAATAGGAAGTGTGTGGATAATACGTCAACACATTGTCCAAAATTCCAACTTATGGATGGTGAGATACATGACTGATATGAAGAGCATTATGTAATTCAATTCAAGGTGCATTGAATAAGTATGCATTGATAATTGCACTCATGCATAGTAAGTGATAAAATTGTATATTGAATGCAATGGTTAAATATGTTTTGTAAGTACGTGCATATATATTATTATATGGAAATAATTGTTACTAACAGCTGAAATGTTGTTAACTCATGAATTTGAGGACATTTCAGGAAGGTGTTAGACATTGCAACAGGAAAGTTGCAAGTCAAGTAGTCACATGAGCATTGACTACAGGAAATTTACTTGTTCAGAAAAAGAAGTAATGAACTTACAGATATTACTATGAACATGCATATGCATAGAATGACGAGTCATTCTAGTTTATTAATTGTTGGATAATTGTGATTGAATTTCTAGGTGCATGAAATTCTAAGATCACTGCATAAGATTTTGTAGATATTGCAATTGAATATGATGTATGGGAAATACTAACAATTGTTGGTAGTATGCAAGATGAAGCATTACAAGAAAAATGGTATGTAGTTTGGTGCTTGTAGAAAACCACAAGGATGGTTGCATTCATAATATGGCAACAACCAAGATGAATTATGAAATAGAATTTCATGTTTTGGGGAAAAATTTGAATTCCCTTTTGAACTAGTTTGAGTTTCTAAATAAATTCTTTTATGTTTTCTCATGATCACTGCATATGGTTGATGCATATGAGATGATGTCGATTAAATTTGGAATGTTGACTACAAAGAGTAGCCCAGGGAAGATGTTGATTGGAGACAACAGATCTTACCTTGTGGATCCCCGGTGGATCTGAGTGTGTGTACACTTCTCCTTGGGTTGTCATAGAGAAGGTTGGAGCCCTAGAGGAAGAAATGTGGGGATAGGTTCCCCAATATGAGGCCTAGAGGGTACCTGGATACCTTGAGGGAAGTTGGAAATCCGGGAGCCACGGTGCTCTGAGACTTCCTGAGCCGACCTGTTGTTGAAGCCCAAGGAAAGGGAGGTGTAGCAGTCGATGGACTGTGTGACAATGAAGGTGTACACTCCTAGGGTGGGATGGGCATGTGGGGAAGGAGAGACCGTTGGTTGGAGTGTTGTTGAGGTTTGGTACCTTGGTCTAGACCATGTTGATGTGGAAGGTCTTCTCAATCAAAAGATAAGTACAATTCTCTACTTATTGTATGTTGTGTATCTTGTATACAGGTTATAATGTTATTAGAATTGCCTGTATATACATATATATACATTGCATATATGCTTGCATTACCTGCATCCATGACTGTACATAATGTGTTTCATGTTTCATTGCTTAAGAAATATATACTTGATGCTATCATGTTATTGATTGTAATGTGATTCAGGTGGGGCAAGAAGGCATCTCGCAAGTGCATCTAGTGCGCATATTGGACCAGAAGAGAAAACAGCTCCAGAATCTATCCATAGGGCTTGTAAAGGTCCATTGGACATGGTATGGTCCTGAGGACGCGATATGGGAGCATGAGGATGCTATGCAGGCAGAATACCTACATCTTTTTGAAGATTTTGGAAATCTTGTTGATGTTGTGTAAAGAGTTGCACCAAGGACAGTGCAAAAATAAGGGGAGGGGATTGTAATATCCCCAAGGATGAGCCCCAGTTGTATTTATGAATTATAATTATGTTTATAGGCTCATGAGACAAGTGTATATAAGCTGGTGGAATTATGTGTTTATTAGGCCGGAGAGCCTAGGTGTTAAAGGCCAGGAGCCTGATTTTGTATATGTAATTATGCAGATCATTAATAAAAATATAAACATCATTGTGTGTAGATCAACCATGAAGAAAGAGTGATGGGAGACTAAGCTTCCACAAGGCTGGGTAAGGGAGGAGGCTAAGTGTTTGGGCCTAGGGGCTAAGCTAGGGGGGCTTACCTCTAAGGGGATACTATTTTAGTATTATTCCTAAAGACTAAGGTGGAAAATTGATGAATGTTGTCCTAAGATCCTAGAAAAGGGATGTATGCTAAGTGGAGTGCATGCATCTCCAGGAAGATAGGTGTCGACTGGAGTGCATGTAGTTAAAGCTGCAGAAGTCAACCATGTTGGGGGTTCTCTCTTCCATTCTTTCATCCTCTGCCTGAGTTCGCTGGGATCGGGGGCATCTGAACCGTTTTACCTCTACGTCTACATCTGCATACCTGTGCACAGTGAAGGAAACCCTCACAGGAAGGTTGTTCATCCTGTCCATTCTTCCATCGGCTGTCTGAACCCAAAACCTCCATGATCGACCTCTGCGTTGATTCCTTATCATGCACCTTGAAACCAATGGCAAACCCATGGATAGAGCCGTGTCTCCTGTGAAGTCTGAGCACCCTGTAAATGTCTGAGCCATGTTGTGTCATAATTGTTGGTTGTTGTGGCCATGCAATTCCTTGACTGATTCTGGCTTACTGCCATCGGCTATTTCTTACTTAACCATGTTGTGTCTTAGTGTGGACTGTTGTCATTTTTGGATGTCCATACCCAAATTCTTGTTGTTGTTATTGTTATCCTCACCTTGTGGGAATTGATTTGAAACTGGTTGAAGAAGTGGGTTGTCAGGCCTGTGGTAGAAGAGGCAGGTTGTCAAGCCTATGAGAAGCTCTCTCTAGGTGAGAGAGTTTGCTAGGAAGTGGTTTTCTCCCAGAGAGAGTGCAGCACCAGCTACAGAGCTCTAAGAATTCCTGATCCGGCCTGTTGTCGAGATCCTAAGAGGGAGGTGAAGCAATCGATGGACTGTGTGATAGTGAAGGTGTTTACTCCCAGGTGGAACAGGCATGTGGGGAATGAGAGTCTATGAGTAGTGGGCATAAGAAAGTTGTTGGAGAGAATCCTTCCAGTTGCACTGTGTGGTTTCCTCTAACCTGAGCCTAGTCTAGGATTCCCTTGCCCTAGGTGGAGCTTAGTCCTATCTCGGGGGTGACCCACCATTGAGCGTGATGAGCAGCGTGGTCTATGGCTGGGAGGTTCGTGGAAGGTCTGCACATAGTTGGTGGTGTTACTCCAGTTGAAAAGGTAAGTATCAGTCTATGCTTAATTTATATGTTATGCATGTATGTGATGCTTGAATGTTATCATGTGATCTGTTGCGTATATGAACTACTTTTAATTCCATTGATTCAGTATGGTAGCAGTAATTCTGTGATTATTGTGATTAAGTGTTTTAATTTGATTAAAATGCATATGTCATATATTTGTGAATGTTCCGCATAGTAGCGTTACCTGGTCTCTACGATGGTTGGGGATGCTACAATTTGGTATCATATCTAAGTAAAGTGTCTGAGTAGTGGCATTGCCTGGCCTGTTGGTGGCTGGGGACGTTACAAATTGGTATTAGAGCATGGTTTCAAAGGAAACACTTAAGGTTGTGTTGGTAGTGTTGCCCAGCCTGGTGGAGGGATGGGGACGTTACAAAAACTACAAGCTCGGATTTCAGATCTTCTCCTCCACACTCGAATATAAACACCCAGATCATGGCTCATGGGCATCAAGGATATTTATGAAATCTTCTTTGAGGGAGGTAGATCATGACCTCAGAGATCATAGTTCTTTAATACACTCATATCGTCATATACAACATGATTTTGGGCCTCTCATGTGGGTGATCTGTTTAATCTCAGCCATTATTTCTTTGGTAGATTAGTGGGTCAGAAGTCATCCTTCTACTATTGCATGAGTCGACCATCTTCATTGTGCCATCCACCTCTGTTGTGTCTTTTTATTTGTTGGAGAGAATAGCCCTATGGTTTATTGTTTTGACCATAGCTACATTTGAAAGACCATCTTGCATGGAGAATCGACCTTAAACATTGTGGCAGGCATTATGTTCTAGAACTGATTGTGAGTTGACTAACCCAGATCAGATCTGATGGTCCACTTTTTTTTACATAGTTGAGTTTTTTTTTTACTCACTTGTGGGTGGTTCATGAGCATCTGTTCTAGAATTCAAATCTACAAGCACGCCCAAGTTTTGCATTTTTGCAATTATTTTTTGCAAGATTTTATTTTTAAAGACAAGGGTTTCTATATTTTAGAGATTCCACATCCGGATATTGGAATCGTTCATTGAGGGGATAATGGTTGTAATGGAGAAAAAATATACACTTATCTCCAACCTTCATAATCTAAAACTTGTCAAAGAAGTTCGCAAACTTCGAGGCGAACAAGAGAAATCCAAGATTTGTCTTTGAAACATGGGTACCTATATTTTCAGGGATTATTGACTCATTGGGGGTATAATGGAGAAGATTCAAGCTCAAGTTGATACTTGGACAACCCACTTTAATGACATGGAGGAGAAACTCACTCTTATCAATGAGAAATTTTCAACTAAATTAAAAGAGAAGGAAGATATTATTGTGTGTTTGCAGAAACAAATAAAACATTTTCTTGATTCTAATGGAACTTTTACACTACCAATCACTCCCGCGCCTCCTTCACCAACTTTTGAGTCATAAAATTTTGGTATTAGGTTAAAATTGATGCATCAGATGGGATTCACTGGTGGCAGAATTGGTAAGAATGGACATGGGATTGTACATCCTATTCAACATGTGATGAGCCCACCAAAAGCCGGACTTGGTTTTGATGGGACTTCATTACCATTAGAAAGTTGTGATAATATTTATGTCATCTAGACTCACTTTGTTCCATCATAAGATTCCATCACTTCAAATGACCGTCTACCATTGATTCTCAATAGCCACCACCTACACCCCTTATTGACACAGGTTTAGATATTTTCCAGCCAGATTCAACACCAACTTCAGCATCAGAGTTTCTAGTATCAAAATATTCATCCCTGACACCAGAGATTTTCGAAACAACAGACTATTTAGCATTAGCTTCAGGATCTACATCCTCCACATATCGACATCCTCAACATCATGATCATAGACAACATTGTCGTCCTGTCAGGTATCCACAACCTTTTGGTGGTTCCTCTTCTTTCAACTCTTTGATGAAGAGGCGTATACAACAACATCTTGGCAAGGTACCAACTCCAAGGATTGTTTTTGGTTGGATTTATGGTTGGTCATGGCAGCATTTGAGGAATTGTTTGAGGACATCCTACATATTTGTTTCATCCACGATACATGGGATTCATATTGGGGATTTTTATCAAGGATGACTATTTATGGTACCTCTCATTATGCACCTTAGAATAGTGGATTGTGTGCCACTCGTGCAGATAGTTACAAGAGTGTAACTAGGCATTTGTCTCCATGTACTATACTGCTTTGTTTCATATTCTTTTGGAGCTCGCCACTTTGGAGTGCTTCTTGCTGAGGTTGTTTTGCATCTTTTCCACCTTTAGCTCATATTCCGTACTTCAATCATCAATTGTGATATCCATTGCGATCATCTTTTCCACTCAGTCCAACATTGTGGGGGGATGGTATGTAATTCTTCCTTGGGTTATTTTTTAATCACCATGTTCGATCAAGATCAAGCATCATTAGAGCGAGCCTTGCACATAACACTAATTCCTATATTTACTCAACGGTTGTAGCGGCTAGTAACCCATGCACTCTGGTGAGATGGATAGGTGTCCATAGGGACTCTCAACATATGATTTTTTCTCAGTTGTAATATTTCTGAGTTAGGACTCATTTCAAAGGATTAGTCTCTTTGTTTGAGAAGTTTGAAATTTGTATTTCTACATGATTTTTTGATGGCATTGACAACGTGGGGTAATTGGCCCTCTTCAGATTTTGATCATACTTCATGTTAGGAGTTTTCAACATCCATGGGCCTCATTGCTCCTTTGATGGTTGATGGTGTTTGATTTTGTTCGAAGCCTTTGTACTGGTTCTCCACCAACACCTATTTTCTGAAGTACTTATGTGGTGGTTGTTGGTGTTTTCCATTTTTTTTCCTCTACAACCAATCCTCTTCTGCTTCAGAAATTCAACCATGTTCTTTGAGTTTACATGGCTCTCTTCTTCATAGTTAGGTCATACTTCTTTATTGGATCTTTCATCCTTTGTAGGCCTCTTTCTCTTGCTTTTGAATGCATCTTTGTGGGATCTTCTTCAACGCCATTTTTCTCTCTCTTAGAGAGGAGCTTTTTCCTCCGGGTTTTCTCCTTTTCTCCATTTATGAGAGTCTATACATGGGTACCTCATCATGCCTTGTTGTAGGGACCCATCTTTGTTTTATTTTTTTTTCTCCCTATGTTTCTCTTATGGGGGGGTTTTGGAGTTCTAATTCATTGTTAGAGTTACAATGCAAAGTGAGTTGTAAGCTCACGTAGGAGATCTTATCTTCCTAGCTGTGACATCTAGCATTGGGATTATTCCATTGTATAAATACACCTCCATCTTTGTTAATTAAACATACATATATAGTTTAGATCATTCTCTCTATCTTTTGTTTGTAGAAGTGTGGTGTTGCAATGTGATCCTGAGGAGTTCTTAACTCCTTCACATTGAGTTTTCATGGATTTTTTGTTGAATCTAAACAGAAATATGCATAATTTTTAATTTTCATTTTAAGCAAGTGAAGCTTTATTCAACGCCCACATTCTCACTGTCTCTCTGGCCCCTTCTAACCATGGTTTGGGAGGTTTTCTATAAAAGGAAAAATAAAAAACCGTTATCTCTAATCACATCAACCTCCTCTATTTTACTGACTAAGTTTACAACTCCTTCCATTGACAAAGCGTGTTGGGATTACCCTTCCAAAGATTTACAAACAAGGTTGCCTTTTGTTTCATTTAAGTTTTTTATTTCTATGCTTGTCCTAAGGTAATATTACATTGTCTGAAGAAAAAAATAAAGAAGGGTTTTGGGTGGTCAATCTCTAGGATTCTTCATAAGTTGAAACAAATTGCCTGAAAAAGGTTTTACTTAGCAATTTAATAATCTTTATCGTAAGAGCATATATCTTTGTTCACATATTTGATAAATTGAATGAAATTTTGAGTTCTATTGTTTGTAGAATCATATTGTGAATAAGTGTTCACGCATATCTCGAGTCTGTCCTCATCAAAACCTTTTATCTGGAGTTGTGCTCATCAAAACCTTTGTATTTTGCAAAGTTGCAATTCACTGCAACACAATCTCTATCAGATTGGCATAGGATAATTTTGTGAGAAAAACTCATATGTTACTTAACTAGTATTTTGTATTATCAACTTTTTTTTGGATTTGAACGTGTGACTTCCAAAAAGAAAACCCATATTCTTACCCACTAAGTTATATATATATAGTCGGGACATCTACACTTAATTATACATCAATGTTATTTAAAATCAATTAAACAAAATCCATGACATCTAAACTTAATTATACATAAATTTGATTTAAAATCAAGGTACAATCTTTGAATGTATTTTTAATTAAGGAAATACGTATTTTCGTCTTTCATTGATAATGGTCTCAATTATATAAAATTACAATTATTTTTTACTATATCAATGGTCATTACGCCGAAAGGCGTACACCTATTGACAATGGGCACATTTAATATATTTTTAGTTCTTAATACGTTTTCTACGGACGAGATTAAATATGCCTAGAATATTCTTAGTCGTCACAATAAATGAATGGCTCTGATTTCATCCATTAACTTCTAAGCTGTTATAAAGACATCTGTTTATATGTTTACTTTTTTACATTTGCCTAATCGTGTTTAAAAATTACGGTGTTCACTAACTTATTGCCACGTACCTGATTAAAAAATATTAAGGTATTAGCACAGGTATTAAGGCGTTTCATGTTTCTACTGACTGGCGTTTGGTGGCCGCGTTTTTGTGCTGGCATCACCAGCGGTCGCCATTTTTTGGATTCTGCAAAAGGCAAGTTCGAGCGTTTAACAGTGCGTATGTTGAATGGCATCTGCGCCTTTTCCAAATTAAACCCTGCGTTGGCGTCGATTGCAATCTATGCACTTTGCACAGGCGCAAGATTTATCTTGTGGATTGCCATGGGTTTCTTGGATTTGGCAGTCGGGACTCGTGTCTTGGAGGCCGCCATGGGTTTCTTGGATTTGGCAGTCGGGACTCATGTCTTGGAGGCCACCAGATGGGTTTGAATGAGCATGTCCTCCCTGCATTGCAGCTTCTCAACGGTTCGCTTGCCCTGCCTTTCAGCGTTCACCAGCCGCGAGTTAGCGGTTGTGCTAGTTATAACCATAGTATAAAATTATAGTTATTGTAAAGTGCTTTATTTAATTTTAATTATAATGTTGTTAACTTATTGAATTTTTTATTCTTATTGTTTTTTAATTTTTTATTATAATGTTCTTATTATATTTTTTTATTAATATATTTAATTTTTTAATAATAATTAATTAATGAAAAAAATCAATAAAATATTAAAAGTTATATAATTAATTTATTTATTTATTAATAAGTTCATATGAGGATAATGATGATGATGGTCAATGTCCATTAAAACCAAATTTATTTATTAAACCGAAAGAAAAGTAAGGAAATTACTTAGTTTTCTTTGTAATTTTATTTGTGTGTTGTGTTCATAAATCATCATAGTTTTGATGACTTAAGAGATTAGGAAAGTCCATATTTTCTAAATTGACTAATACTTTATTATCTTTTTAATGTTAATTTAAAAAATATGTTTTTAAAGTTTTATAAATTATGATTGATCATCTCCTTATATAGCAATGCAGGGACGAGGACATCATTCCGAAGTTTGTTGCGATCAACCACCATCTGAACGCTGAAAAATACAATTGAATCTTTCGCGCAACAAGTTTCTCTCTGGTCAGGGCAAAAATCAAATCCAAGAGGAAGGATCTTGAGGCATTGTCCAACAAAGCTTGTACGCTGCACATCAAACTTCCAAATATCATTCGCACAGACCTATGGGACGCAACCCACACCAAACTTGCCATATATTTCGATGAGGTTTTGAGCACGAAATTATCAAAACAACGGTTAAAATTCATGCGTCTCAAGAAACAATAGTTGGGCAACTCAGTCAACCATAACACAAACATGTCTTCCAATGTAATTAACCTCTCTAACCAACAGTTGGATCTGCCAAGCCAACGGGTATTAGACTACGACCTCAACTTCATGGTGGCTCTGAACAAAATTCCTGTAAAAGAACTGATATGTGATATTGAGGCTGCCATCAGGCCTCTTCCCTCGAATACAGCCGAAACGATAAGACAGGAATGTACAGTAGCAATAAGGCGTGCTAAACTCCCCAGAAAAAAACATCAGTAAGGAGGAAGCTACAACACTAAGAGGACTTAGACGGAACAAGAACATTACAATCCTCAAGGCAGATAAGGGCAACGCCACCGTTGTATTAAATACTTTTTATTATGTTGAAAAAATGATGGATCATCTGACCAACAATGGGAGCTATAAGAAATTAGAAAAAGACCCTAGCAACAAGGTTATTAAGGAGGTCTCTCGGGTCATCAATGAATCCTCTCTCGACAAAGTTTTAAAAAAGAAGCTCAACCCCAAAAACTGTTTGGTGCCACGGATTTATGGATTACCTAAAATCCATAAGGAAAACATCCCCCTTCGACCGATTGTGAACACCATTGGATCTCTAACATATCTCCTGGCAAAATTCTTGGCCAATAGGTTGAAACCCTTGGTCGACTTAACAAGCTCATTTGTCAAAGATTCAACGCATTGGGTTTATGACATCAAGCGGTGGCAGGTAGCAGAGAATGATTTGTTGGTCATCTTCGATGTGGTGTCACTTTATACCAAGATCCCAGTAGAAGATGCCATTAAGTTCATCGAGGAACTTACGGACAAGGAGACGTCAACGTTGGTAAGAGTTTGCATGAGGTCCACTTTCTTTACTTTCCGGGGCAATTTTTATGAGAAAACAGAGGGTGTGGAAAACCTGTATATGGAACACTTTGAAGGATAGGTGCTTGACTCTTTCCCTTTAAAACCCAAAGGTTGGAGAAGATATGTTGACGATACAAATTTACTTTGGCCCCATGGGAGGAACAGTTTGAACGAGTTTTTCGATCATTTAAACAGTTAGCACATAAAATTTACAATGGAGATTGAAAAGGATAATAGAATTCCATTTATGGATGTTCGCATCACTAAGAAAGGAGATGGTTCCTTTGGGCATGAGGTCTGCAGAAAACCCACGCACAGGGATAGATATTTGCATGCTGATTCACACCATTTTCCTTCCCAAAAGCTTGGAGTACTTAACACCTTAGTGACTCGAGCTTTACGCATTTCCGACAAAGAGCATGTTGAGTTGGAACTAAATCATCTAGCAGATGCGTTTAAAAGGAATGAGTACTCAGTAAACCAAGTTGAGAAAGCCATGATAAAGGCAAAAGGATCCTATGCAGGACAACACAGTACACGTTAAGAAATAAAGAGGTTTTCCCTCCCCTACATCAAAGGTCTATCTGAGAAGATAGATAGGATCTTAAGGAAAGGCAACATTCATGTGGCTTTCTCCCCCATCAACACCATAAGGACTATGTTAGACTCGGCAAAGGATCAGATTGACCCCAGCCTACATAAAGGAGTTTATGCTATTCCTTGCTCATGTGGCAAAGTCTACATTGGTGAGACAAGAAGATCGATGAAAGTCATATTTAAAGAGCATGGTGCCGACCTAAAATTGAATAGAGTTCAAAAGTCAGCCCTCGCTGAACATTCTTGTACAACCAGCCACCATGTGTGTTTAGAGGATGTTAGAGTTGTGGCCAAAATGGATAACTATGGAAAGCGTAAAGTAATGGAGGCTTTGGAAATCACGTTAAACCCCAATAATTTAAATCGAGATGATGGATGGAAGTTAAGCGAGAGTTGGAGACCAGTGCTTGTTGACTTAGGACACGTTAATTGTTGACTTAAGATATATTACGCGACTGTTGCTTAGGGTTTAATTTACCAAGATGCCCTCTCTCAGCACGGGTTTACTTAAGATACGTTACCTGACCGTTGCTTAGGGTTTATTTTTACCAACATGGGTCTATTTTTACCAAGATGACCTCTCTCAGCACGGGTTTCAAGGATCTGGATATCTATTTAATTGTGTTGTATCTTCTTATTCGATGAGCCTCTCTTCTCTCTCGAGTGCTCCTCCTGATAATGATCCCTGGAGGGATCAAAATGCGTCAACTCTCTTGTTTCAATGCAGAGTTCCTTTATTTATTTAGCTTCTTAATATTAAAACCATAGTTTGAACTATATTTAATTCTTTTATTTATTAATAATTAAATATAATCCATGAACTATATTTATTTTTTTAATAATAATTATGTAAATGAAAAAAAACATAAATATTTTGTCTGCATATTTAATTATTTAATTCTTTTATTCATTAATAATTACATATAATCCATAAACTATAATTAATTTTTAAATAATAATTATATAACTAATATGTGGAAAATAAGTAGGTATTTTTGTCTATATGGCTTTATTGGATTAAACGTTTAATTTATTAGCAATTCCATATAACGAACTTTAAAATAAGAATATATTGTTATTATTTTTTAAAATATATAAATTCAATTGTAATTTAATATATATATATATATTTATTAAAGAATTGTAAAATTATTAATTTTTATTGTTAATTTTAATTTTATATATAAAATGTTAATTTTATTTTTTTTAGAAAATTCTTAAGATAATTTAAGTTATTCTTTTCCACAATTTATGACCATTTTAGTAAATCAGTAAGTATAAACAAATGGACACTAGCATAAAACTAATCAAATGTCCACCACTATTTATAACAATTGGTTGACGTAAGCCTCTTAACTCTATGGGATGTCAATTATTTATAAGTGATGTATACCTTTTTATTTATATAAATTAAGATTAATAATTAAATACCATACCAATTAAAGAAGCTCATGGTGATGACAAATTTCACATCTTTTTAAGACTTGGAAAAATAAAGGAATTATACTAAATATTATTAGATTCAAAGTAAGTTTCATATTTGATTATGAAGCTACTTTTTACAAGAAAAATAATGTAAATAAAAATTGTCCACTCTTAAAAAATGATGTGAGTGTCTTCTTACTATTGGATTTTAATGTTAGTTGTTATCTTAAGCAATGAATACAACTTTAATTTTTTATGGTTAGATGAGGAGCTTGTTTTAGCTAGTAGATACAAAAGAAATATTCATAACATGAGATCTTGTTCTTGTTCAAGCTAATTAAACTCTAGATTTCTTAAGATCTAATAATTTGCAATGGTCTTTTTTTATATATGTAATTACGATGCAACAGAAAAGCAAGTGGCTCTGCATGCACCTTGTTTTACCCGTACTTCAGGCAAGTGTCCCAGTCTGAGTAGAGTATCCCAGCACACCAAGCTCTGTCATAGAAGCTCTATAAGATTTCACCCAAATCATCACGAAATACATGAGTGCATAAACTCGTATATAATCTATTTCTTCCGAACACGCATTGACGAGGTACAACCCTCTACCAACACATTGTTTGTAAGAATGGTACGATGCATTAGTTGAATCTGGTGAACGAGGCATAGCATAAGAGGTGTGGAAGCAGAAGCTAACCCAACATTTAGTGGTCAAAATCCAATATAACGAATTGTATTCATGGGATTGGAAATAGTGTCATAGATTATGTAATATCTTACATCCACAGTTACAACCAAATAGTAAATTTTGACATCTTAAATGACCATGAGCATGACTCGAATCATAGACCTTTAACCTTGATGCTAAACTTTGTCATGCACAAAAGCCCCATAGAAGAGAATTATAATAACAACACTCCATCTTAGCCAAAAATAAAGCTTATCTTTTTTTTTCTAAAGGATTTAAATAATAAATTAAATCTCATATCAATTAAGGACAATATTGAATAACTATATCATAATTTTATGATAACCCTTTGTACTTCCATTCACAAGTTCTCCATCAATGTGTCACATCTAAAATCCGAGAAGATGAATAGGTATAAATACCTAATTAAAATAAAAAGAAAAATATGTACTATATAAATAGAGAGCAAGAGGAGCTTTTACACCTCTCTAAGCCAGATCCTAAGAAATTCTAGAGGCAAATTCTAACTCATAAAACTAAAGAAAACAATATGATTCCTTTGAGGGATAAAATTCCTACCTCATAAAAATTTATGAATCCCCTAATTCCATGGACAACATTCAAACTCTGTCTACAAAAATAATTTTTTTCCTTAGAAGACATAGAGTTTGGGGTTAAGTATTTCGCAAAAAGGAAAGCTAAGGACATCAAAGGCTACCAAAAATAAATCCTAAAAGTTGGAGGGCCTATCCTCATACCTTACATTCACAAGTTCTTTAATTTAACAATCAAGCAAGGTTTCCCCAAACCTTGGACTCAAAGCCTCATTGTTCCTATTTTTAAACGTGGGGATAAAAAAAATTCCGCTAGTTATATGACCGTTATGATTAGCCCTCTTTTAGCCAAACTATGTGGAAATTTTCTAGAAAAGAATACTAGAGTATGGCTAGAAATCCATGGAAAAAGAGCTAAATCCCAAGCCATATTTAAGAGCTCTCATTCAACTACTGACCACCTTGTTACACTTAGGATGATTATGGAGGAGTGTTGCAATAATAAAATAATCTCCTATGTTTCTTCATTGATGTTAGAAAAACATTTGATATAGCTCTTATAACTAACCTTTAGAATAGATTAGAAAAGCTAAAAGTTTCTTTGGAATTGAGAGCTATTGTGATAAGGATG
>JZKD02S1907187.1:0-17421 GCA_000966675.3 Picea glauca | reverse complement strand
TCAAAATCGTGTTGTAAGTGAAGCCTAAGGGTGATCAGTACTATAGCTAAGTTGATCGTTGAATTATGTTAGTGCTTATTTACTATTAATTACTCTAGTTACTAAGTTCCAGGAAGGTAGCAACAACCAGCAGCAAGAGCCCTGGGGCCGTAGCCATTAGCTGGATCTACTCATCAACCGACGGCATACAATTTGTATGTATGTTGGTGGACTGGTTGGAGGGAAGGAATGTATTGAGTGACTTGCCAGCCATACATTTGCTATCACCCACCGACCGAAAATACTAACCATTCCACTGATGCCATGCATCCGATCCCTACGGGTGGAAACCATGAAGGATTCCGGGGCAAGGTGATTGATTGAATAGTTTTGTAAAAAGTAATCGATCTGGAGCGCACAGATTGGAGGAATAAAAGCAGATGAATACAAGAGAGCATAAACTGGAATTAAAGAAACTTGGAATCAAAGTAAATCCATTTCTATTCAGATTTTACAGAAATAGTCACTTAAATCTACAAGCCAATTAACCATCAGAAAATATGTTAGATCTGTGACAGATGAATAGACTAACAAACATGTGGATCCATTTCATACAATGATCAAGATATGATGCACATCGAAAAAGAGGTTCGTCCCAATGGGCAATCCTTCCCCTTCCCCTTCCCCTTCTTGACTGCACTTTCCCCTTCTTGACTGCACTTTGACAGTAGGATGGTTGATCACCCCTTCAATCTATCATTGTAGAGTTTTTGATTTTCTGTCATTACCTTTTACTTTCAGAGCCCAATCATTTTTTTTTAGTTAGACTAAGTTTAGGCGAGGGTTAACCTAAATATTGGATGAAAGAATGCTCTGTTCATGACTGGAATGTTATCACCAAAATTATGAAACTCCCCTAAACATTGAATGAAAGAACGATGTGTTAATGACTGGAATGTTGTCACCAAATTATGAAACTCCTTCGAGCCTGATCACCCCATGGAACAATTTAATTTCCTACAAATAACTCTCACCCTCAACCCAGTTATTCCTTTTTCATATGTTTTAGAAATTTTACTTTCCTCTTACCTGTGTCAGGGCCACTCGATTTTTCTATCTGACACCTGCACCTAACCTATGGTCCAAATAGGTTTTGACCACTGGATTGAATTTTGTAAAAACGAACAGGAGACAGAAATATTGCACGTATCTTATACAGAATGCTCAATCGTGTTTCCCCAGTGGTGCTTCATTCAATAATATAATTTTATTGGCGAAGGCCGTAATCACTTGCAAGTCGAGACAAATATCTCTGTCTCGCATTAACCAGTGGTTAGAAAAAGTTGAAGAATTGAAAGAAAGAAAGAAAGAAATTATTTTTAATGTTCACGACGTTAAAAATAGTTTATGGGACAGATTGCTTTTTCATCTGGCTTTTGTATTCGGCCCTTTTCCTGTGAAGTTTTACAATAATAGCTCCCTGCTGTCTTTGAGGGCCTCACATTCTAAAATGAAATGTTTTTTTGTTTCCACTTTTCAGGAAGAACACAAAATACATACTCTTTCCTTCCACATTTCTTTTGGCCTTTTCCACCGCCCTGTTTCACAAGGGAGTTGATGAGAATTAGTCCTTAATTGAGCAATAAAAATTTTAGATCTCCAAGAAATATTGGCCCCTATGTAGGCCTTTGGCTGATGGTTATGAGTGGGGTTAAACTCTTCAATGTAGTATTTATTCTTTCTCACTAGCTCTTTCTCCCAAGTACGTTTGTGGAACTTATCCATAACAAAAGTTTTTATCTCTTAACTCTTTGTAGGACACATGTTCAAGCAAATGCCCCATTTACTAAACCATTTGTTATTTTGTTAAAATACTATAAAACATAGAAGAAGAAAAAAAAGAACGCCAGTTAAGTAACAAGAACATCTTATAGACCCATTTAAAAACACAATATATATGCAAACTTTTCTCCATATATGGTGTTTTTAAATGAATCTATTCTGGTTATTAATTTCAATATTTAGAAAATACTTAACTTCCCCATATTCTCTAATAAATTTCAGGAGAGGTTATCTATAAACATAGTAGAAAATTATTGTAAAAAATAAAACTGAAAACAAAAAAAGTATTATCAAAATCTATGCTATAAGGGAAGCGGACCGATCGTTGGTAGTGTGCGAGATACGTGATGAATAAAGTAAGAAACATGCGGATCCATTTACTGCATTGATCGAGAGATGACGAACATTGGAAAAGATGTTCTGCACGCTCTCTGCTGTCCCACTCTGCATTTGTTTCTTCTTCGAGGTTTTGATAGTATTTTAACAGATAAAAATTATATATTCAATATCTTAACCTATAGATCGTTAATGGTATAAAAAGTGCTTTTGTTTATCTATCATCCTTCGACAGTGGATTAGCTCCGTCTCCACTCACCTTGCATACGGAGAAAGGAGTTGAACAAACAAACTAAAAAACAGAATGAAATGCACAGATTGCATGTCCCGTCGAGAAATAATAAATGGTTGTTCACTGAACGTTATATATGGAATGGTCAATTGTGTTTCATAATGGTGATTCATTCAATAATATATGTTCACCCGTATTTTACTAGGCCAAGCCGTAATCGCTTGTTAGATCTTGGCAAATATCTGTATCAATTTAAATAGCTTGTCTCGAAAAGTATTTGATGACCTATAATTTTTTTCCAGAAACATCAAACCCCAAAAGTGGTTTCTGCTTCTTTTACAAAGCTAGGCTGAGTGAGTCTAGGTAGAGGCCAGCTTCAATGTACGAGATTCAGACGAGCCTGAACGAGTTCCATGAGAGAGTTTTATTCCTCACAAATGGTTCCCACTTTCATCCCCTCCCATGAGATTTGAATTAATAACTAGATAGGAATTAAACCCCACACAAACCAACTAATCTACACCTCATAAATTCAAACCAGTGACTTCCTTTTATTTCACTCCAGCTTTCATTGAATTCCCACCCATAAGCATTAGCATGAACTATACAATTTGCCACTCATAACAACCATTTACAAAATTAACTTGCAATTACTTTTATGGGAAAAAAAGTACATTTCATTTAATATCCTTCCTTAATTAAGGACGAGGATAAAGTAGTGATCTCATATCTATTGGTTTTTAAGCTTAATTTTTATTTTTAATTTTTCTGATTAATTTTGTTTCAAATTCAATAAAAAAAATGTTGAAATTGCATATTTATATAGTCAAATTTCAGTAAAAAATATCAAAAAATAGAACATTTAAACATAAAAGCACATACCCTCCCCCTTATGGATTTGAACTTGTGATCTTTTAGGAGAAAACATATGTTCTTAACCATTAGGCCCACTCACGATGTATTAATAATATAATAATGATGATGATAGTTATTAATATTCACACCTTAAGGAATTGTTTGGTTTATTTTAAAAATTTATTTACATATTTAAAAAGCTTTAAGAGAAGTAGTGTCAAATCACCATAGTTTTGGTGAGCTAAATTGTTTAGAAGGTTGGTATTATAACAAACATTTTCAAATTGAGACGAGATTCTATGACAAATGGTTGTTCATCTTCAACCCTCATGGTGTCACAAAGATGACATATTCTTTCGACCCACCACATTTTAGGAATTGTCCAACGCACAATATCATTGTGGAGTTTGTTGTAGTCTAGGGGAAAGTACGAGAATGTTGCCAACAGATCCTTACACGGAGCATTACACACTACGACATCATATATAAGAACGCATAAACATATAGAAGAACATACACAAGTGGGGGAGAACCATCATTAGCTTTTATTATATATATTCCCATAACAAGCTTTGTCTTTCCATTACATGAAAGTGTATATATGTGTGAGACATACAGTTACCAATATGTTACATTCCTTAATTGCTCGGTCGATTGATGCTAACTATCTATTCGACCAACTTCCTACTCGACTACTACAATCGATTTGGCTAGTCGACTGACAAGTCTAGTCGGCGGAGTCGACTAGCCTCTTCAACATATCCCCCCTCCTCAATTCTTTGCTCGTCCCGAGCAAGAGGGGAGTGTGACAAAATTCAAATTTTTTATATTATGGTCTCTTTGAGGTTATTACGAAATGATAATGAAAAAGAGAAAAAGAAAAGAAAAATAGAGGATGTTGAATTCGAATCTTGTTGGATACATTGTCTGATCCTTTGCTGAAATATGCATTTCCTTGGACTCTTTGAAGAAACTGGAAGTGTCGACCTTAAAGTGTAGTCCTTATACTGTCGTATAGGTGTTGTTGTCTTATAAAATTTGGCTTGTTTGTTTGGTGTTGTTGTCTTATAAAATTTATTTATTTTCCATGGAATGATTTCAATTTGAGTTTACCAAAGATGTTTGTCTCCTATATCACCAAATCTTGTGCACTTGTTACATTTATTTTCTTTCTTCCACATTCATCATGGAGTCCAAACTTAGTGACATGGACCTCAAATATGTACTCAACCATAGAATGATTTGGGTCCATACTAATTGGAAGAACGTCCAACATCTTCTGCTCATCTCCCATATTTCACCAGTGCAGAGTACCAATGACCGATGCCTTGAATCTCTTGCCACAAGTTGTTTCTCTAGGCTAGCCAAATTATACAGCTGCACGTTAGGAATAACTCTCAACTGCATGTTTGAGATTGAACGAATGGTGCCCTAGATGGGCATTCCTTCCTTTACACAATGTTGAACATCTCCTCATTACGTGTGTATCCAAGATGGTTGGTTAGCTTCTCTCAGAGGGAGGAGAGGCTTAGGTGGATCATCATCTGCAACGCTCATCATTAGCACAATCTATTTTGGAAATTTAATTGTTTGTAGGATGTTTTTCTTTATTCTATTGATTTTCTTATAAAGGAGGTTGATTTGTGTCTGATGATGAAGGCTAATGAGGTGAAGAGATTTATGATCTACAAAAATCTCATGTTTGCGTGACTGTGTGTTTGTAGGAGATAATCACCATTCCTGATCAACAATGAATGATGTTGTTCGTAGATGGAAACAATATGGAGATATAAGGCCAACTATTTTATTGGATGTTGCACGATCTTCAACTGTTATGTCAACGTATCCATTATTTATGTGAGATATATTCCCTCGTACCTTTGTTTGATGTCACAGTGTCTTCATCATGGGACTAAAGGCGATTAGTGGCTTCAAGCTTGTCCATGTCACTGTATGAGTTGTTCCCCACTATATTGATTTCTTTTCTCTTCTCATTTTTTTTGCACGAATGAAGTCTCCATTGTTGATGTCCTTTTTTTCTAAGATGTCGGTCATGCCAGGATTTTTGTTGGTTTTTTTGGATTTCTTGATGTTGTTATGCCAACATTCTCTCTTCTTGTAGTTGATTTAGTTGATAGAATCGTTGTTGTGTGTTAATTCTATGGTCAAATTCCAGGTCGTAGGCTATGTTACCTGCATTGACACAAAAGTGTAGCAGAATTACAACTTCTTGACCATAAACTAATTTGAATGGCGTTTGATGAGTTGATATTTTATATATTGTTCTGTAATCCCATATTATTGTTGGAAATTTATCATCTTGGTCATCTCTGTCTAGTCCACATATTTTAGTTAGTCCCTTATGTAGTGTTCTGTTAAATGATTCGACTACTTCGTTGGCATGAGGATGATATGCAATCATTTTTCTATGGTTGATTAGGAACTTTCTGAGTAGTACTTCAATTGTACTATTGATAAGGGGTGTTCCTTGATCACTTATTATTGTCAAAGGGAAACAAAATCTGGTAATTATGATTTCATAAATAAATTTTGGAGTTGTTTCTTTTGTACAATTCTCAACTAGTTTACCTTTTACCCGTTTGGTTAGATACTCAAAAAATGTAATTATGTACTTTGATCCTGACCTATTGGATCTTGTTGGGAAGGGTTCGACGAAATCAATAGCCCAAATTTCAAATGGTAAACTTGGGTTTACTAAATGCAAGGGATTTTTTTTTCCATAATGGTCATCCCATCCTCTTGCACTTGTCACATTTCTTTATTTCTTCTCAATAGTATTTATGAAGTGTTGACCACCAAAGACCATCTTGAAGAATTTTTCTAGTTGTCGTTTTGGCTTGAAAGTTCCCTCCTGTGGGCTTGTGTGTGCCTCGAAAATGTTGTCTTTGTGTTTGTTTTGTAGTTCACATATTCGCAAGATATTATCCATTCCTAATTTGTAGAGGTATCCATTTATAAGAGTTAATGGTGCATCTTGCATTGCTAGGATCTTCCATTTGTTGGTTAGGAGGTCCTCAGGTGCTTTCCCAACTTCTAAAAAATTCACAATTTCATCTAATTATTTAGGGGCTGCTTCCACCCTAAATAAGATCACATCCAGTAGATCATCGTCTATCCCAATTAGATCTTCTCTTGTCTCTAGTCGAGATAGGTGATCCGAGACGACATTTTTCTTCCTTAGTCAGACTACTATTTCGAAGTCAAATTCTTGGAAGAGTAATAGCCAACAACAAATATTACCATGAGAGACTGGTTTGTTGACTAAATATTTCCAAGCTTGATGATCAGTGAAAAATACAAAGGGATTCGCTAGGATATAATGTATGAATTTTTGAAGTGCAAAGATCATTTCTAAAGCTTCACACTTCGTAGTCGAGTAATTTCTTTCTGCTTTATTTGGTTTCCGGATAGTATATGCATTGTGATGGTCAACCATCTCATCATATGGTTGGGATAAGACCTTGTCGACAACAACATTAGATGCATCGACATGTATGTAATTTTTTTTGGATCAGTCAAGAAATCTTAGGATTGGTGCTTCTACCAACTTTCTTTTTAGTAGTTCAAAAGAGTTATTACATTCCTGGCTCCATTGAAACTCTAGTTCTTTATTTAGTAGCTTATCAATTGGAAAAGTAATATCAGAATAATGTCGAATAAACTTTCGATAATATACAATGTGTCCAAGGAAGATTTTTATTTGTTTTTGATTGACTGGCGGTTTTAAGTCGAGGATGATTTTTATCTTTCCCATATCGACTTTGATGCCATCTTTACATATAATGTGTCCCAATAGTATGGCTATTGGTGTAGTGAAGATACATTTTTTGATATTAAAAGATAAGTGGATCTGCCTTCATCTCTCCACTTAGCCATTATATATGATATTTTAGGAGGCTATAGATAGTCCAATCGTTGAAGTACACGACCATTGTTTTATAAATGTATTCTTGAAATTCCTTTACCACTATCCTAGAGAAGACTATTGGGGCATTTCTTAGACTAAAGGGCATGACTTTGTATGCAAATGATCCAAACTCATATACACATGTAGTTTTTTCTTGATATTATTTTGCTATGGGTACTTGATTGTATCCGGAGAATCCATCGGTAAAGGAATAACATTTGTGCCCTGTGACTTCATTGATGATCTAATCAACAAATGGTGTTGGAAATGGATCCGTTACTGTGAGATTATTTGATCCTCAGAAGTCAACGTAGATTCTTAGTTTCTTGGGGTCATGCCTCTTAGGTTGCACAACCATGGGATGTTGGCATTCCAATTTATCAATTGGATATATGATATCAGAATCTAGCATTGCCTCAATTTCCTTTTGGACAATAGGATTGTATTCATGCGCTAATTTGAACGGCCATTTTTTGATAGGATTGCCTTCGAGTATTAGTTCAATTTTCATTTCGCCCATCTCTTGTACTAAACCTTTCAGGTCTTTATAATCTCTGGAAAAACATCCTCGTATTCTTTTAATAGGTCGATTATTTCTAAGGTTTTCTTTTCAGTCTAGTAGTCACCTATTCTGGCCATTTTTGGTTGGTCATCTATTGAAATGTTGAATTCTTTGATATTGATTGTCGCATCCATCCATTTGGGTTCTTTTGATTCGTCTAATTGACATTCTCCTTCGACAACTTTGTGATAATTTGGTGGGAAGTCAAGATTTTATGTATCTTCTTTTTCCTCTTTCTCTTCCTTGGTCATAGAGTAAACTGTTTTGACATGATTTTGTACGCTTGGGTGATTTTTCTTCCAAGGAAATCTCTGCCTTGGAAAAATTATGTTCTCCATATATATCCAATGATTTATGACAGTATTTGTGTTATGAGTTCATACAAAATTACAAGTGGAGGTTGAGCCTTTGTCGACTTTGGATTTTCCCTTTTCCTTCATCTCTTGAGGGCTTGGTTTTTCTAAAAATATTTTAATTTCTTTTTTTGTTTCTTGCAAAAGTTCCTCCTCTAATCTAAATTCAAAGTCTTTAATAAATTTACTTTTAATTATGTTCCAATCGAATGTATGTCCAAATGATTCTTTGATCTTATACCATTTATGTTGTGTGTCGGATAATGTATTCAGAAACATGTGTGGCCATACTCATTCATCCTGGTATCCTTCTTTTTTCCATTCCTTCTCACATTATTGAATGTGAGAAAATGGGTCGAACCCAGGTTTGAAATTCAGGATGTCTAGGTTTGTCGAT
Organism: Picea glauca; assembly: GCA_000966675.3. Taxonomy (NCBI): domain Eukaryota; kingdom Viridiplantae; phylum Streptophyta; class Pinopsida; order Pinales; family Pinaceae; genus Picea; species Picea glauca. The sequence goes on along the minus strand of JZKD02S1907187.1, from coordinate 8,937 downwards.
AATTGTTTCCCCCGAGGTCTCCTTTTTGGAGGATTTTTGCCCTTTTCTGATCAAATTTCCTCGGCTTGTTTTGTGGAAGTATTTACCCAGATTTTGTGATTGGTTTGTGAAGTTATTTAGGTTGATATTTGGTTCTTATCACCCTTTATTGTCTTGATTGGAGCTTGAAACTTTTTTCGAAATGTGAAATTTCCCTTTCTAGCTGCTTGTTTTGTCGGGACAATTTGAGTGATTTCTCTTTCTTTTCTTGGATTCTTCTCTGCATCTTCTTGTAATCCTTAAATGTTTGTCAGTTTTTGAATCCTTGATTGAGTTTTTGTTAGAACAAGTTTCTACTTGTTTTCTATTATAGGAAAATCCCTAGTGGAGTCACCAATTTCTGTTACAGGAAAATCCCCCTGTAGACAGGTGAATTCCCTCTTGGTACCTAGACCCCTATGACCAAGACAAAAAAGTGATAACTTTGAACACTGAAATCCCTTTAAACCTATTTAAGTTAATTAAATAGAGAAAAGGAATAATATGTACCTTTTTACGATGTTTGTCCTTGCCCAGTCCAAGTTGAGCCTTGATCCCCAAGCTCTTCAACAAGTCCTGTAATCCAATAACAACAAAGACAAAACAACTTCCTATTCTACCATGACTAATTCAAAACTATATCTATCTATCAAAGACAAGTTCATGCAGACATACACAATCTTGAAGGAAACAGGCCAAGCACATATATTATTGAGAACACAATAAGGTGCTTAGAGACCTTTGATGCAGATGCAACAGCCTCACCAAGCTCTCTTTGTCAAACCCCTTGCTCAAATGATCCACAAACAAAATGACTATGCTTCACTGATTATCTCTCTTATGAGATCATAAGTTTGATGCCTTCAATGTCCTCCCCCTTCCTTATGAGATCATAAGTTAGGTATTTCTCAATTTCTCCATGCCCTTCAATGTCCTACCTTCCTTATGAGATCATAAGTTAGGTATCTCTCAATATCTCTATTCCTCTTCACCATGAGAAGGACTCCTTATATAAGCTTGGAGAGGCATACCACCTTAGATATTCTTGGGATAGGTTGAGAATCTTTCTCCATCATTTGTGGATCCTCCTTAAGATCCAGCCTTGACCTCAGATTCGAATCCAACTGATTTTAGAGATAAGGGGGATCTTCCCTTGATTTTCTCAACAACATAACACTCCCCCAGAATGGTGCATAGAGCGCTACAATGCTCCCCCAAAGGAGGGAAAGGAGCGCTAATGCTCCATTCTAGTGGGTAGGGGAGTGTTGCCCAAAATTTCCTCAAAAAATCCCAGTGCTCCCCCAGAAGGGTGCACAGAGTGCTACAATGCTCCCCCAAAGAAGGTCAGGGAGCGCTAGCACTCCCTGTTAGTGGATGGGGGAGCACTGCCCTTCAAAATTCATTTTTAAGTGGTTTTCTCAAGGCAAAAGGATTTGTACTCTTCATCAAATGACAAGTTCTTCTTTAACCAGTCTCTGAGGGTGTCTTCAAGTGTTCCTTGTGATATCATTTGAGACACAACATAGGAAATATGACTGTATGATGTTTGTGGCACTTGCGACACTTGTGAATAAAATAAGACAATTGTGACACTTGTAATGAAGAAAATAGGTCATCATTGAAGTGAGTAATTTTGATGTGTAACATCTTCAAATTCAAAATATCTTGTTTTGGAACTGTGTGCAAGAGATTTACATTTATTTTGTACACAACTTTTTCTAGTACAATCAGACAGTCCTATAGGGAATGATCTCCTACTCCAAAAATGTTAAAGAATTTGAGATCAAGTCCATACTTGATTAGACAATTTGGGCTTATATGATCATATTTCTGATAATTAAAGCAATAATAACATTTTTTGTTTCGTTCTCTACCAAAATTTTCTTGTCCTCTACCTCGACCTTGATAACCACCTTAACCTCATCCTCTATATTGTTTTCCATTTGCTTGGTCGACATGTTGGTTGGCCACATGTGTGTGATACAATGAATGCATGTTCAGTTTATTCTTTCTATTCAGCGGACATTCCTGAGTGGAATGATTATTTTCTTCTCATGTATGGCACCACTTAGGGTGTGCATTCCATAGATTGTGCATGAAGTCTCTTGTTGTGTGATTTTTTGAGGCTTTGCAAATATCATAGTATGTTTGGATATGGATGCATCTAGCTGCTAGGTCCAATGCATCACTAAACTTGTAGTAATATTTTTTGTGACCCTCACTTGAGAAAATGGTACACCAGAGTTCGTTGTCTACAATCGACATGTTTATGATTCATTATTGTAGATCTGTGAGCTTGTGTTCTAGTATTTTTTCAATGATTATTGAAGACAGGGTGCCTTCATCATCCATTTCAATTCACTGTGCTTTTTTCAGTATGTATTTGCATGACTGGAGATCGTACATTTGAAGGGGAATTCTGATCTTTTGTACTAATCTTGTTGTTGGTGTAATTATATGCATAATATATTACCAAACATAAATTATTGACCGAGATTCATAATCAACAGAGTTGTTACACTATATGTGCCAACAACAGGTGGTTTAACTATGTCTGATGAGTATAGCCTAAATAAGAAATACTCAAAACCAATACTCTGTTTTCCAATTTTTAATCTATCTTCCTCACACAACTTAAAGATCAAAAAGAAAAACTCATAAACAGAATCCAACAAGCATGTGATCTAAAGGTTCTTGCTCAGGTAATGAATATGTCCATTTACAGGCTCATGAAATAAAAAGATGGACTTTAAATCTGTCCCCTNCCTCATCCTCTATATTGTTTTCCATTTGCTTGGTCGACATGTTGGTTGGCCACATGTGTGTGATATAATGAATGCATGTTCAGTTTATTCTTTCTATTCAACCGACATTCCTGAGTGGAATGATTATTTTCTTCTCATATATGGCACCACTTGGGGTGTGCATTCCATAGATTGTGCATGAAGTCTCTTGTTGTGTGATTTTTTGAGGCTTTGCAAATATCATAGTATGTTTGGATATGGATACATCTAGCCGTTGGGTCCAATGCATCACTGAACTTGTAGTAATATTTTTTGTGACCCTCACTTGAGAAAATGGTACACCAGAGTTTGTTGTCTGCAATCGACATGTTTATGATTCATTATTGTAGATCTGTGAGCTTGTATTCCAGTATTTTTTCAACGATTATCGAAGACAGGGTTCCTTCATCATCCATTTCAATTCACTATGCTTTTTTCATTATGTATTTGCATGACTGAAGATCGTACATTTGAAAGGGGAATTATGATCTTTTGTACTAATCTTGTTGTTGGTGTAATTATATGCATAATATATTACCAAACATAAATTATCGACCGAGATTCGTAATTAGCAGAGTTGTTACACTATATGTGCTTACAACAGGTGGTTTAACTATGTCTTATGAGTATAGCCTAAATAGGAAACACTCAAAACCAATACTCTGTTTTCCAATTTTTAATCTATCTTCCTCACACAACTTAAAGATCAAAAATAAAAACTCATAAACAGAATCCAACAAGCATGTGATCTAAAGGTTCTTGCTCAGGTAATGAATATGTCCATTTACAGGCTCATGAAATAAAAAGATGGACTTTAAATCTGTCCCCTGTAGCAACTAATTTCAACAGTAAATTGTAATCAATTTTCTGCACACAGTATTTAAAAGGAAATCACTCATAACTTAATCAATTCTGGAAGAACCTATTTGTCCTTGCACAGAAAACACTAGGTGTATTAAGATTCTCCACTTAATGTTCCATGTAGGGTGAATGATGGGATCTCAATTGTTCATGTACTTGCAAATAACAACACAATCATAAATTCAAAACAATAATAATTGCTTATTTTAACAATCCCATACAGTTATCCAACTCTTGTTAACTCAATATCAATCTGCAGAAATGAAAATAGCATTATCTACTATGCTCAATGCAACCATTCATTCATACTAATTCAAAATCAAATAAATCTGTATTATACCTAAGAAAGTTTATGCACTCAGAATTATTTGTATCACACAACTATTATGTTTTCACACTCACACAATTAACTTACAACACACAAAGACATGTATAGGTAGGCTTACCTTGGTTGGGGCGGTGGGCCCTTGCCGAACCAACAAGGTGCCTATAAATAAATTGCAGACTAAAACAATTTACTCATACTCATGAATTGCATAAAATAGCATTTGCATTTCTTCAAATGATCGAGTGAATCAAAAGTTCAACATTTCATTTCTCAACATAACAATGTATATCATTCTCTCAAGAACCAATATTACAACATAATAATTCCTCTCCATGGATTTAGACCTATGAGGTCTTATTTATACATAAAATCTATCGAGGAATGGATGAAACCGAATCCCCAAACTAAGAAAACAATTTTTACAATTTTAGGATAAATCCAAAAAATTTGGGTTTTTCATCAATTTGGGCAGATTCGAGTTAGAGACCCACCCATATCTTCTGAAAAAAAATTAATTTTGGAAAAGTTTCATCAAATTACTCAATTTTCCACATTCTAGACAAAACCCATTTCGTATAATTTCTAGATCTGATTCCATTTGCATGGAAATCGAGGCACAAGTTGGCAGTTTGAGATTTTTGTTATTTTTTGCAGAGTCATTCCCCCTGAGCTAGAGGTCCACACATGTGATATGGGTGAATTATTCCTTGGGTGTCCGCATGTAAACGCCGCTTTGGACAAAACCCATGTCCCTTATTTTCTTTAAGAAGAATTCCAAAATTTCAAATTATGTCTAGTACCGGACTAGCACAGTTGGTACTAGAATCCTGTAGGCAGGGGTTTAGTACCGGATGAACACAGTCACGACTATGGGTACTGGACCAGTGCAAAGGTAGTACCATAATAGGCACGAGGTTGGTACCGTATGAGGCACTGAGCGGGTAGTACCAGATGAGACGTTGTGCTGGTACCAGAATAGGATTTGTGCTGGTATTGGACGAAGTGTTGTAGAGTACCGGATTAGGAGGAATATCAGTACCGGATCAGGAAGGGTACTGGATCCAGTGGAGTATCGGATCAGTCGAGTATCGGATCCTGCAGAGTACCGGATCAAGCGATTGTTGCAGTACCAGATCCAGCGGAGTACCAGATCAAGCGATTGTTGCAGTACCAGATGAGGCTTATTAAGAGTCAAAGTAGTTAGGAGCATAAATAATCAACCATTTAATCCAATTTAATCAAGAAAATAAAAAAAATCATGCTTTAACATAGGTTACCTCTCTATGCACATGAACAAGGTCACAAANCTCAAATGATCCACAAACAAAATGACTATGCTTCACTGATTATCTCTCTTATGAGATCATAAGTTTGATGCCTTCAATGTCCTCCCCCTTCCTTATGAGATCATAAGTTAGGTATTTCTCAATTTCTCCATGCCCTTCAATGTCCTACCTTCCTTATGAGATCATAAGTTAGGTATCTCTCAATATCTCTATTCCTCTTCACCATGAGAAGGACTCCTTATATAAGCTTGGAGAGGCATACCACCTTAGATATTCTTGGGATAGGTTGAGAATCTTTCTCCATCATTTGTGGATCCTCCTTAAGATCCAGCCTTGACCTCAGATTCGAATCCAACTGATTTTAGAGATAAGGGGGATCTTCCCTTGATTTTCTCAACAACATAACACTCCCCCAGAATGGTGCATAGAGCGCTACAATGCTCCCCCAAAGGAGGGAAAGGAGCGCTAATGCTCCATTCTAGTGGGTAGGGGAGTGTTGCCCAAAATTTCCTCAAAAAATCCCAGTGCTCCCCCAGAAGGGTGCACAGAGTGCTACAATGCTCCCCCAAAGAAGGTCAGGGAGCGCTAGCACTCCCTGTTAGTGGATGGGGGAGCACTGCCCTTCAAAATTCATTTTTAAGTGGTTTTCTCAAGGCAAAAGGATTTGTACTCTTCATCAAATGACAAGTTCTTCTTTAACCAGTCTCTGAGGGTGTCTTCAAGTGTTCCTTGTGATATCATTTGAGACACAACATAGGAAATATGACTGTATGATGTTTGTGGCACTTGCGACACTTGTGAATAAAATAAGACAATTGTGACACTTGTAATGAAGAAAATAGGTCATCATTGAAGTGAGTAATTTTGATGTGTAACATCTTCAAATTCAAAATATCTTGTTTTGGAACTGTGTGCAAGAGATTTACATTTATTTTGTACACAACTTTTTCTAGTACAATCAGACAGTCCTATAGGGAATGATCTCCTACTCCAAAAATGTTAAAGAATTTGAGATCAAGTCCATACTTGATTAGACAATTTGGGCTTATATGATCATATTTCTGATAATTAAAGCAATAATAACATTTTTTGTTTCGTTCTCTACCAAAATTTTCTTGTCCTCTACCTCGACCTTGATAACCACCTTAACCTCATCCTCTATATTGTTTTCCATTTGCTTGGTCGACATGTTGGTTGGCCACATGTGTGTGATACAATGAATGCATGTTCAGTTTATTCTTTCTATTCAGCGGACATTCCTGAGTGGAATGATTATTTTCTTCTCATGTATGGCACCACTTAGGGTGTGCATTCCATAGATTGTGCATGAAGTCTCTTGTTGTGTGATTTTTTGAGGCTTTGCAAATATCATAGTATGTTTGGATATGGATGCATCTAGCTGCTAGGTCCAATGCATCACTAAACTTGTAGTAATATTTTTTGTGACCCTCACTTGAGAAAATGGTACACCAGAGTTCGTTGTCTACAATCGACATGTTTATGATTCATTATTGTAGATCTGTGAGCTTGTGTTCTAGTATTTTTTCAATGATTATTGAAGACAGGGTGCCTTCATCATCCATTTCAATTCACTGTGCTTTTTTCAGTATGTATTTGCATGACTGGAGATCGTACATTTGAAGGGGAATTCTGATCTTTTGTACTAATCTTGTTGTTGGTGTAATTATATGCATAATATATTACCAAACATAAATTATTGACCGAGATTCATAATCAACAGAGTTGTTACACTATATGTGCCAACAACAGGTGGTTTAACTATGTCTGATGAGTATAGCCTAAATAAGAAATACTCAAAACCAATACTCTGTTTTCCAATTTTTAATCTATCTTCCTCACACAACTTAAAGATCAAAAAGAAAAACTCATAAACAGAATCCAACAAGCATGTGATCTAAAGGTTCTTGCTCAGGTAATGAATATGTCCATTTACAGGCTCATGAAATAAAAAGATGGACTTTAAATCTGTCCCCTGTAGCAACTAATTTCAACAGTAAATTGTAATCAATTTTCTGCACACAGTATTTAAAAGGAAATCACTCATAACTTAATCAATTCTGGAAGAACCTATTTGTCCTTGCACAGAAAACACTAGGTGTATTAAGATTCTCCACTTAATGTTCCATGTAGGGTGAATGATGGGATCTCAATTGTTCATGTACTTGCAAATAACAACACAATCATAAATTCAAAACAATAATAATTGCTTATTTTAACAATCCCATACAGTTATCCAACTCTTGTTAACTCAATATCAATCTGCAGAAATGAAAATAGCATTATCTACTATGCTCAATGCAACCATTCATTCATACTAATTCAAAATCAAATAAATCTGTATTATACCTAAGAAAGTTTATGCACTCAGAATTATTTGTATCACACAACTATTATGTTTTCACACTCACACAATTAACTTACAACACACAAAGACATGTATAGGTAGGCTTACCTTGGTTGGGGCGGTGGGCCCTTGCCGAACCAACAAGGTGCCTATAAATAAATTGCAGACTAAAACAATTTACTCATACTCATGAATTGCATAAAATAGCATTTGCATTTCTTCAAATGATCGAGTGAATCAAAAGTTCAACATTTCATTTCTCAACATAACAATGTATATCATTCTCTCAAGAACCAATATTACAACATAATAATTCCTCTCCATGGATTTAGACCTATGAGGTCTTATTTATACATAAAATCTATCGAGGAATGGATGAAACCGAATCCCCAAACTAAGAAAACAATTTTTACAATTTTAGGATAAATCCAAAAAATTTGGGTTTTTCATCAATTTGGGCAGATTCGAGTTAGAGACCCACCCATATCTTCTGAAAAAAAATTAATTTTGGAAAAGTTTCATCAAATTACTCAATTTTCCACATTCTAGACAAAACCCATTTCGTATAATTTCTAGATCTGATTCCATTTGCATGGAAATCGAGGCACAAGTTGGCAGTTTGAGATTTTTGTTATTTTTTGCAGAGTCATTCCCCCTGAGCTAGAGGTCCACACATGTGATATGGGTGAATTATTCCTTGGGTGTCCGCATGTAAACGCCGCTTTGGACAAAACCCATGTCCCTTATTTTCTTTAAGAAGAATTCCAAAATTTCAAATTATGTCTAGTACCGGACTAGCACAGTTGGTACTAGAATCCTGTAGGCAGGGGTTTAGTACCGGATGAACACAGTCACGACTATGGGTACTGGACCAGTGCAAAGGTAGTACCATAATAGGCACGAGGTTGGTACCGTATGAGGCACTGAGCGGGTAGTACCAGATGAGACGTTGTGCTGGTACCAGAATAGGATTTGTGCTGGTATTGGACGAAGTGTTGTAGAGTACCGGATTAGGAGGAATATCAGTACCGGATCAGGAAGGGTACTGGATCCAGTGGAGTATCGGATCAGTCGAGTATCGGATCCTGCAGAGTACCGGATCAAGCGATTGTTGCAGTACCAGATCCAGCGGAGTACCAGATCAAGCGATTGTTGCAGTACCAGATGAGGCTTATTAAGAGTCAAAGTAGTTAGGAGCATAAATAATCAACCATTTAATCCAATTTAATCAAGAAAATAAAAAAAATCATGCTTTAACATAGGTTACCTCTCTATGCACATGAACAAGGTCACAAA
>JZKD02S1907176.1:19948-30542 GCA_000966675.3 Picea glauca | reverse complement strand
ATGTGGATGACATGTTGTTGATAGGAAACAACAAGGAGATTATCCAGGATGTGAAAACTCAGTTATTCTCTAAATTTGACATGAAGGATCTTGGTGCTTCAAATTTAATTTTAGGCATGGAAATTAAAAGAGATCAGAAAAAGAAGAAACTCTGGTTAAATCAGATAAAATATGTCGAGACAATATTGCAGAGGTTTAATATGAAGGAATGTAAACCAGTCAAGGTTCCTATTCATGTTGTTGTAAAGTTATATTCAGATCAATGTCCCAAGACACGGGAAGAGGAGGAGGACATGTCTCGTGTTCCATATGCGAGTGCAGTTGGCAGTTTGATTTATGCAATGGTCTATACTAGACTGGACATTGCACATGCAGTGGGAGTTTTGAGAAGGTATATGTCAAAACCAAGGAAGGAGCATTGGACAATAGTAAAAATCGTTTTCAGGTATTTGTGTGGCACTGCTAGCTATGAATTGTGCTACCAAGGAATACCGAGATTGGACAAAGTGGTGGATATACATGGCTTTGTGGATGCATAATGGGCTAGAGATATGGATCATAGGAGATCTACAAGTGGGTATGTGTTTAACCTGTTTGGAGGAGAAATAAGTTGGATGAGAAAAAGACAGGATGTAGTGGCATTTTCAACTACAGAAGTTGAATACATGGAATCCACTCATGCAAGTAAGGAAGCAGTATGGTTACAAAGATTGTGTTCAGGTATTGGGTTGGTACAACAAGCTGTAAGGATAGATTGTAATAGTTAGAGTGCATTTTTTCTACCGAAGAACCTGGATTATCAAAGACAAAGCGTATTGATATTCAATATCACTTTGTAAGAGACATGGTTGAAGAAAAGAAAGGGTTGTTGATGAAGGTGGACACTTTGAAGAATGTTGTAGATTCATTAAGAAAATCTATCAGCACTGAGAAGTTCTCTTGGTGTAGAGGATCCATGGGCATTTAAACCCTGGATTGTTGACTGTGTAACCCTGTAACCCCCTGTATGCAAAGAAAACAACAAGTGGGAGAATGTTGGGTATGTGTTATATTCTTTGCATGAGGAAAAAAAAATTTCCTTAGAAAAAGTGTCGCATTTTTTGGGTGGTTTTTCAGCACATCGTTTTTTTCCAATGGTTTTCTATTTCTGGTTAAAGAATTAGGTTTGTTGACTAATCCAAGTAATTGGGTTAGGGTTTTGTATTTAGTTGGCTCCTATATGTATATTGTATTGTAAACAATGTATCACTATGAATGTATATATAATATGTTGATTTTCTCGGTTTGGGTTTCTAGGGGAAAAATCTATGTGTAATGTTTGTATTTTCCATTGTATATTTTTTGTTCTTTTACTAAAAGTTTGTTTGCATTAAATATTGTACAAGGTTAAAATCTAAAAAAATGGACATAAAAAATTGCGTTGTCCCCAAACCCCCACGCAGGGGGGTGAGGGCCCCCCTGCGAAGCCCCAAAGAGGGGGGCTCTGCCCCCCTATGACACCCCAGGAAAGGGGGCACTCCTCCCCCCTCTAACCCCCCAGAGGAGGGTCTTAGTGGCTCCCCCTCTTACCCCCCTACGCACCCGGTGCAACGTAGACACTAGTTTATGTCGTGCAAAGAATATAACGTATACCCAACAATGATGAGAAACTAGGTAAGGCATACATGGAATGCTTATTCTCCAAAATTTTTTACCATTGACCCTCCTATAATAGAATGCTATAATGATGTCTTAGAGTGTTATCTAATATTATTATCATTTGGAATACTCCAAGTTTCCCTTTAATATGTTCATTTCAAGCATTCTCATTAGAAGTTTTTATGGCCATTTGACCTTCTCAAAAATGTCATACTTAAAAATAAATTACGTCATCTTCCTAAGCCTTTATATTGGCCATTTTCAATAGAAAACTTGGAGATTATTTAAATGTTAGGATATTTAGACACATATGAGTTAGTTAAGATCAACTTGGTCTAATGTGTGTTTAGGTAAAAATGTGTTTCTTTAGTACATGCATTTGTATTTATGTAATCCGATGGTCATTATATGTTCTAGATGTAACCTACATGCCCCTTAGGTTCTCTTAAAGGGGTGGGTTAAAAAAAAAATATTTTTTCCTTAACCATCTTGAAGCCTCTTTTCGAGGTCACCATTATCTTTTGCTCGTCAAGAGATTTCCAACTACTGTAACCATTCTCAAATCCAAGCTTTGGATCAAACATTATAGCCTCCTAAAGTTTTAGGCCTCATGGTCGCACAGTACCCATGTGGCATCCACATGGTCCGACTGGCACATACGTGGTTGCTGACATGGCTAATAACATGGTAATTTACCCATCGAGGCCATTGACCTCTTCACACTCAATGCCACCTGACTTAAATTATGTCGATACTCGATATGTTGATATTGGCCTACCAGGTATCAGCCCATTCTGCACCATCGCATCACAAACTCACGATAGACAATATGATGGTAGCCCAACTGGCACCCTAGACACATGGCCCAATTTTGGACCCACCACCTGGCTTGACACTTGGCACATGCAAATTGGAACCCTCCACGCCTTATACTACTATTAATTTAATTTAAACATCATTACATTAAAATCCCACACCTTACTAGATGTAACCTACATGCCCCTTAGGTTCTCTTAAAGTGGTGGGTTAAAAAAAATTTGTTTTTTCCTTAACCATCTTGAAGCCTCTTTTCAACGGCACCATCATCTTTTGCTCGTCAAGAGATTTTCAACTAATTTAACCATGCTCAAATCCAAGATTTGGATCAAACATTATAGCCTCCTAAAGTTTTAGGCTTCATTGTCAAAATCATGTCATGGTCACGTGGTACCCATGTGGCATCCACATGGTCCAACTGGCGCATACGTGGTTGCTAACATGGCTAATAACATGGTAATTTACCCATCGCGTTCATCGGCCTCTTCACACTCAACGTCACCTAAATTACATTATGTCGATACTTGATATGTCGATATCGGCCTATCGGGTATTGGCCCATTCTAACACCATCGTATCACAATCTCACGATAGATGATATGATGGTAGCCCAACTGGCACCCTAGACACATGGCCCAATTTTGGACCCGCCACCTGGCTTGACACTTGGCACATGTGAATTGGAACCCTCCATGCCTTATACTATTATTAAGTTAATTTAAACATCATTACATTAAAATCCCACGCCTTAGGATTTTATTTATTTAATCCACATTATTGTTAATTAATCTTCATCAATTTAATATCCCACATAATGAAATTTTTGACTTAATATATTTCATTGTCCCCGTAAATACCGAGAGTTTACTTTACCCTGGGTGTCTTATCTATCGAACATTCCCTCTTAGCATTGTCTCGAGATCTGATATTTCGGTGGAGGATTAATATTATTATTATTATTATTATTATTATTATTATTATTATTATTATTATTATTATGCAGTGGGGGTTTATTAAACTGGTTTATAATATGCTAGCACCGGCACCGGAAATATCACTTATTCCACACACCATCCCTTCTCCAACTCCTGGTGCCCGATATTCCAGTGAATTTTAATATTATTATTTTATTATATATTGGCACCTTCCTCTAGGTATATAAATTAACACAAGAAATGACATTTAATCGGTACCTGACATCCTGGCGGGGATTCCATGTTATAATATTTTATCTGCCATCGGTATATCGCTTATCCAAATCTCATTCACTTCCCCACCACCTGGTATCTGATACTCTAGTGGTAATATTATTATATTACATTTATTTCATTTAATCAACCTTGGTTGTCTCACGTAGCACATGCACCTTCTACCTTACCTTCTCTCGGTGTATGATACCTTGGTGGGATTTAACAACACCATTAAATATATAATGGTTGTATTTTATAATATTGACCCCCAAGTATATCAAGTAGCACATTCTCCTTACCCTCTCCATCTACGGTTTTCGATAACTCAATGGGGTTTTAATATTACTAAAAAGTTGATAATAAGGGGAAAATATACCCAAGCATAAACAAAACAAAATATGCTATCAAAGAATTCTCCAAAGCTACAAAGTTAACCTCTGTAGAGACCAAAATCATATGATGGCTAAATTAGCAAATTTATTTCTTTTCCCATAAAGGGAAAATTATGAGCTTCTCCACTCACGTGCCCATGATAGAATTTCATGGTTTTTAATATAATACTTCTTACTCTCAATGGAGAATTTCAAGGTTATCTATTGCAACAATGGATAATTTTAGATAGTAGAACAATAATAATGGTTCGAAGATGAAGGAAGAATCCCTAGCGTCAAATTTCAATGGCGGATGAGGCTGCTACAATGTTGTCGACGATAGTTTAATGGCTGCTAACCGCTAGGGTAGACTACTGGAAGGCACTAGATTTTGGGTGATCGGACTAGGCCCGCATTTTCTCACACTTATTTTGTTTTTTTCTGGACTATTTCCAAGAATGGAACTGCTTCCGGAGGTGGGAAAACCCACTTTAATTGGGGTAGAGGGATAGTCGTTTCCTGGCATAGTGTCCATGTTTGATGGAGAAATTTTGGGGTTTCGATCACAACCACGTGGGAAAGGGCATCTGACAAGTTCATTTTCCCCTGGGAAATCGGTCAGTGAACAGTGGGTACCTCGTTCTGAGGAGGATGGAGTCTAGGGTTTTTCACTCACACCTTGGGTAGGTTTGGAATCCCCCTTGAAAAACCTCTTATCTTTCACGGACGACTCAAATTACTCCAAAGGATGGGGGAATGAACACGTCTCCTCCCCAGTGACGACAGGGGATATCACTGGAAGCCTGGGGTTTGGCTCAAGTGAACTCACCACAGAATTAACCTACCCTTACTCGAAATTGGCAGCGGTCACTGTCTCTGAGAGTTCGAAATTGTTCACAGAGGAGCTACCCTCTCCTCCTATCTTCTGGCCATTGGATATCCTGGTGGATGTAGAAACAGAGGAAGCCACACCAACACTGGTCAGGGGAGAGAAAAAAAGCAGTGGTGGGGCCGATTCGACAAATATTGCAGCCCTCTCTTCCAAAAAGAAATATCTCCCTCCCAACTTTTCTCCTCTCAAGGAAGCTCAGCCTGCTTTCACGACGCATTATAAGGAAGGACGTTCCAAGTCTACATGGTGTGCTCGAGATAGGGCAGTTTCAAAACAGCTAACTTTTTGTGAGGATGTGGCGATGGATAGGGTCTTGGAGTTTTTGGAAAGAGCGGTGGTGGGCAGAGTACGCGGGAAAAAATTGGGACTGGCCTTCCTCAAAGGCTGGGTCACAAAAACCTAGCTTCCATAACTTTCTAAGATGCCACATATTTGGCTTCTCACAAGGGGTTGGTTCGCTTTCGTCTTTACAAATTCAAAGGAGGTGGACTGGGTACTAAAAAAGGTTTGGTGTCTTGTCGACACTCCTACCATTCTTAAAATATGTACCCCAACCTTCGATGCCAAAAGAGAACATGTTGACGAAGAACCCATATGGGTGTGGCTCCCTGGTTTTCCGATGCAGTACTGGAACACTCACAGATTTGTGTCCATTGGTAATCTCCTGGGAAGTTTTATAGAAGTAGACATGTCTTTTGAAGAAATAGAACTCGTGACGGTAGCCCGCATCTTGGTCAAAATTGATCTAAAAAAGGGATTGCTTCAGGAGATTACAATCGATTTGACGGCAAGGACTTTTGTACAAACACTGCATTATGAAGGAATCCCCTTCAGATGTCATAGATTCCACGTTTATGGCCATGGCATGGCCTTCTGTCCCCTACCCTTCAAAGGCATGATTCGAAAAGACAAAGGCTCAAACTCCTCGCTCTCTCCTCCGAAGAAAAAATTGGAAGCTGCACGGGATTCAAAAGGATTTAAGGGTTTGGATTTGCGGAGTGCAGAGGAACCGACCACAAAATCTCAGAGCCTGGAGCATAGGACTCTGCTAGGTACGAGAACTCTACTTTCTGAGGATGTTGACTTGGACTCTACACCTACTATAAGGGCCCCAACTCAACCGAGACATTATACTCTGGGTATGTCACCTTTGGATGTTACTTCTTGCACTTCCTTTCCTTTTTCTTCTTTGTTTTGTCACTCCCTGGAAGAAAATAAAGGGGTCCCCCCTCCCAACCTTCTTAGGAGGTTCTCCCTTCACAACTTGCCCTCCCTTCAAAGCACCCTCTCCTCCTCTCTGTTGGTTATAGCACCCTCTCTTATCTCCTCCTCCTTTCACTTGGGGAGGGTGAACGAATAGGATACGCCCCAGAAAAACCCTCCTACTCTAAAACCCACCTCCCCCATACTACAAGATCTATTTACAGTCCCCCCCTTGGACACTCCCTTGACTCTTGCCTTGGTTGTTTCTCTCCTCCCCAACCACTTGGCAGCACAAGCCACTCCCTCAGCCTCAATTGATTCATCCTCAGAAGACTCCAGAGTATGCTATCACCTTAGTAATCGATCAGTAGTCAAGGAGCACCCCTCGTTATTGGGATCACAACTGATAGAGGGGCGTGGCTTGGGGTCTATCCCTCGTACTGCCTCGGTGGGAAAGGGAAGGGGATGAAAATATCACTTATATCTTGCACAATATAGGGCCAAAATCAATCTAGCAATTGGCAAACAATCCTCAATCGAATGGGCGCTTAGAGAAAAGCCACCCCTTGAAGGTGTTTCCCCATGAAGATCCTCTCCTTCAATTGTCATGGGTTGGTGAACCCGGCAAAAAAATTGTCCTTACGAAGACTGATTGAACAAACCTCCCCATAGGTCATACTTCTTCAAAAAACACTAGACGATAGTGTTATAATATAAAAATCACTGGAAAATCTACTCCCGGGCTGGTCCTTTGCTGCAATGGATGCCAGAGGCCGCTCGGGGGGCTTGGAAACATGGTGGAAGAACAGGAGTTGTAAAATGGAAAGTGTTTGGGGCTTGGCCTCAGGGATTGGCCTTACTATATCGTATTCAGACTTGGGGCACAAATTAACTATATTAAACATCTATGGACCACACCAGGATCGCCAAATTTATTGGAACTCACTAGCAGATTGTGACTGGTTTAAGGCTAAGGATTTCCTCCTGGGTGGGGATCTCAACTTTTCGCTTGGAGCCTTGGAAGTTTGGGTTCCCCGAGCGGCACCATATCCTCTAAAACAATTCTTTCTAAATTTTCTGGACCAACAGGGACTGGTGGATTTGGAACCCCAAAAGTTATCTCCAACTTGGTCCAACAGGAGTGTTGGGATAGACAGAGTAGAAAAATGACTGAACCATTTTTTGTTGACCGAAGATCTACTTAAATCCACTGAGATGGTTAGGCAATGGGTTACTGTTGGAGGCGAATCAGACCATCATCCAATTCTAATTGAATTTCGAGCAAAAAATCGAAGGGTGGCGAGCCCCTTCAAATTTTTTGAGGGATGGTTGAACGACCCAACTTTTATTGAATTGGTTCGAAAGATATGAGTAAAGATTCTATAAGAATCCCAAACTCCTGCGGCAATAATTTTCGTAGAAAATATCAAACGACTCAAACAAGCCACCAAAGAGTGGGCAAGAGAGAAAAAATTTAAAGAGGATAAGGAAATGATCGATATCGAAACAAAACTAGCAGAACTCTACGATGGAAATGGTCAAGGGTTCAACAATCAAGAAGAAAACGAACAACTGTAGGTTTAGAGACTCAACGCAGGTCCATTCTGGAAGAAAGAGAAGAGCAATGGAGATTAAAGAGTCGGGCTCTGTGGTTAGACTGCGAAGAAAAAAACACCAAATTTTTTCAAGCCTATGCCAGAGGCAGGAAAATGAATAACACCATTTGGGATCTGAAGAATCAGAGGGGGGAAGAAGTTAACAAACACATTGATCTTGCCAAACTCGACATTGCACACTTTAAGGATATTTTTACAACACAACAAGGGACATCCATCGTGGAAATCATTAGAGTAGCACGATTATTCCCCCGCTTTCTTGAAGAAGATGAAGTAGAACCACCAACAGCCTTGGTCTCAAAAAGAGAACTGCTAGAAGTATTACAATCCTTTCGAAGAGGAAAGAGCCTGGGTCCTGATGGATGGCCGATAGAATTCTACTTGGGTTGTTTAGAAATTCTAGGCACTGACCTACTAAAGGTGGTCGAAGAATCTAGAGAAAGGGGACACATACACAATCCAATCAATGCCACCTTTATAGCCCTCATTCTAAAATCAGATAGTCCCTCCACTTTTGAAGATTTTTGGCTCATCTCCCTATGCAACTTCCTCTACAAAATTATCTCCAAGGTAATCAGTAGGAGGCTAAAGGCGATACTTTCCAAACATATCTTCTGTGAACAATTTGGATTCCTTGAAGGTAGACAGATACACGAAGCCATAGGAATTGCACAGGAAGGACTCCACAGTATCAAACTAAATAAGCTAAAAGTTGTCGTGGTAAAGAATGATTTATCTAAATCCCTCGACCGAGTAAAATGGCTTTACATCATAATTCTTTTGATACACCTAGGCTTCAGGCTGGTCTTTGTAAATTGGATAATGGCTTGTTTAAGCTCAGTATCTTTCTCCATTCTACTCAACAGCTTGGAAACAAATTTATTTCTTGCAGAAAGAGGGCTACGTCAGGGATGCTCGCTCTCTCCCTTTCTCTTCCTCCTAGTGGCCGAAGGACTTAGTCGGTTCATTTCCAGGGAAAATTTGGGTGGAATATTCACCGGTATCAAAATCACAAATGGGATAATCATTACCCACTTTCTTTTCGTCGATGATATATTAATATTTTTTTATGGCTCGACCCGATATGCAGACACACTTTCAGAGGGCCTGACACTGTTTAGAGCTGCCACAGGAATGAGGATCAATGCACAAAAGTCCAGTATCCTCTTCTCCTAGTCAACAGAATAACATACACAGTATTACCTCGACCTTCTCCCTTTTCAAACACTTAACATGGATGAGGGCCTCAAATATCTTGGGTTTCACCTAAAACCAAATGATTATAGGAAGATAGATTGGTATTGGTTGCTGGAAAAATTGGAAAAAACTTTGAAGACTTGGAGCAACAAATGGATTTCAAGGGCCGGTAGGCTAGTACTCATCAAGTCGGTACTGGAAGCAATCCCCATCTACTGGATGTCCCTTTCATGGATCCCAAAGGGCATACTGGAAAAGACAAGAAATATAGCATACTCTTATCTTTAGAGAGGGAAATCAGAGAACCGAGTACTACCTTGGGAACACTGGGACAAAATAGCCAAACCAAAGGCCTTGGGAGGTTGGGGATTAAAAAATATCTTCCTTTTCTCCAAAGCATTAGTGACAAAATCAGTATGGAGACTATTCACAACAAACAACCTTTGGAATATAGTTGTCCTTTGGAAATATGTGGCCCCCCTTACCATGACTGAATGGATCAGGAGCCCCTCCCACCGAACAACCAGAATCTTTGTTATGTGGAAGTCAGTTCAGCAAGCCTTTACAGTGATTGGAAATAGATTATCCTGGTTGGTCGGCTCTGGACAATCACCAATAATCGGCCGAGACTCCTGGGTGGGATGCACAAGGGAACACTTAGTACCAACCGACCTCTACACAGAACTAGATCGTGGGGGTTATTACTATCTGGCTCAAGTAGCGGAACCACTCCACACTACTATGTGGCACCAAGACTGGAAAGACGACATAACTCTGGGGTTAAATGATTTAGACACTGTAAACTGGAACCTTTACATCAGAGCACTTTGGAGAGCAAACATTCGGCTGAGCGAAAGGGAGGAAGAACTTATTTGGGAAGGAGACCCAGGAGGTTTCTACACATCAAAAGTTGGATATGTCATTTTAAACACCGACCCAATCCAACAAGAAGTGAAGTGGTGGTGGAAGAAACTTTGGAAACAAAAGTGCCCAACAAAAGGCAAGCTATTAACCTGGTCAATTTTAGAAAACAAAGTGCCTACATGGGACATACTCCAAAAAAGGAATTTTTATGGTTCGAGCTGGTGTACACTCTGCAAAGAATAGGGGGAAACAATTGAACACCTCTTTTTACGTTGTCCCTTCACCCTCTTGATTTGGGAGGAAGCTTCTAAATTAAACTTAGCCATTGGTCCCTAGTGAGGAGAAACATTTGAAGAAGCCTTAGCCGACTGGCTCTTCAACGGGACACCAAAAAATACAAAATCCTTTCCCATCATTGTTGCCTAGGGGGTATGGATCGCTAGAAATAACTCTATTTTCAGGGATGAACCCCAGTCCGCTCCTCAGGTGGCTGCAAATTGCCTAAGTATCCTCGCCTCTGTCAACTTGGGAGTCTGACAGGGAACGAAAATTATTCACCGAGCACAAATTGAATAGATAGATTTAGGTCGGTCATGGGCCTACTTCGATGAGGCAGCCACAGGCGACCAATTAAAATATGGGGAAGGGGGTTGTCTTTACCTGTCAGAACAACACTTTTACTATCTCAGGGCTGGACTGGGGATTGGCACCAACAACTTCTCTAAACTCATGGATTTAAAATTACTCCTCCTGTTAAGCCCTAATATTGGCTCATTACCCCTTAATTGGGGCATATTATATTAGTAA
>JZKD02S1907165.1:38145-57817 GCA_000966675.3 Picea glauca | reverse complement strand
AGACGGTGAGCCCCTTTGGAAGAGTAGAGAATGTCCCTATAGACATCGACATGGTAAGGATGTTTGTAGACTTCAAAGTGATTGAGATTGTTGATGATATCCATCCTTATCCTGCATTGTTAGGAATTGATTGGGATTTTGATAATTCGACTGTTGTTGACCTAAAGAAGAGAATAATGACATTTGAGGGTAATTTCCTTAAGGTCATTGCACCTCTCGACCCTGATGAAGGTCGCAGATACACATAAACTATCAAAGAAGAATACCATGCCTACGAGCTAGAAAACATCTACAAATTGACAGCAAGACAACAATATTATATTAATCCCACAAAAGATGGAAATATAAGTTGGCGAAGTGAAAGTGCATGTTCATCATATTCAGAGGAAGCATTGGAAAACTAGAAGAACAAAATGTACGAAGTCTCTACATGGCGATGTGACAGATTGACTAGAGCAGTTTGTTGGATTGGCACAAAAGTAAGTAATCTTCCTACATTTGATGGCCTGAATCATTTAGAGACATTTCTAGCTGAATTTGAGAAAATTGTACTAGTACAACAAAGGATGTTGGCATTGGATGAAGCATTAAAAGAAACACTACCTAGATGGTGGGGACACATAAGAAGAACATCGCAGAATGGATGCAATGTTGCACCTTACTGACAATGCACTTTTCAGACCAAGCTGAAGGATGAAAATTTCAATACATAGGTTAGATTTGTCCTAAGGACCATATGTGAAGTTGTGAGGAGGCCTGGAGAAATATTCCTAAAGAATAGTCGGTTCATAAGTTCATTAACACATTGGACACTACACCTATCAACTGGTATCTTCAAGCAGAATTGTGCTTCATTACTACAGATTGGTATGGTATGACTTAGAACTTTATAGATACCTTATTATTTGAAATACAGTACCCCACAATACATCAGGATTTACAAATTATAAGACAGAAGGTCTTTGGAGAGGCACCTAACCCCCCTCTTGACCAAGAAAAAGATGAATGGACTGCGCCTCTTCAACAGTTACAAGATTTCTACAATATTAATGTTGATGAGGATGATGACCGAAGGGATGTAAACATTTTAGAAACTGAAGGAAAAGAGACATAGAAGGGCCATGGATTGAATTACCCTTGTTGGACAACCCATTAAAATTAAGAAGGTTAATATTGGAATAAAGAAAACACCTAAGTTAGCAAATGTTGGAGACTATTGGGATGGTGCTACTATTATCAAGATCACATAACTATTGCATGAATATCAGGATTCTTTTCCAACCAAATTCATAGACATGAAGGGCATTAAAGGAATTGAAGATCCTTCTGAGACCAGATACAAGACCCATCAATAAGAGACCCTACAGACTGAATCCCAAATATAAGAAGAAAGTTAATATTGAACTGGATAGAATGTTGGAGGTAGGAATCGTAGAACTAGGTGAAGAATCTGAATGGATCAACCCTATGGTGGTCCAAGATAAGAAGTTAGGAGAAATAACAACTTGTGTATATCTAAGGAAACTGAATGATGCATGCCTACATGACCCCTTTCCTACAGCCTTTATTGATGAAGTTCTAGATAATGCAGGAGGACAAGAGGTCTACTCATTCACATATGGATTTTCATGCTATCACCAGATCATAATTGCTAAGGAAGATCGATATAAGACCACATTTGCAACATAATGGGGTTCTTTTTAGTACACTGTGATTCCTTTTGGGTTGAAGAATGAACCAACCATATTTTCTAGGGTGGTAGTCGAAGCATTTAAGGACTTTTTACATAATTTCTTGGAAGCATACTTTGATGATTGGACTGTTTTTAGCCTAATGAAGGATTGTATTGAATGCTTGAGATTAATGTTAGATAAGTTCAGGAAATTTCAGATTTCCCTGAATATGAAAAAGTATATTTTATTTTCACCCTTTGGAGTGCTTCTAGGGCATATTGTGTGTAAGAAGGGTTTTTTGGTAGATCCTTCCAATATCTCTATCATTGTCAATCTACCTCGTCCTACCTCAGTTAGATAGTTGCGCAATGCATTATGACATATTGTATACTACATAAAGTTTATTAAGGGTTATGCATAGATAAAATCACCTATGGAGAAGCTATTAAAAAAATATAGTAAGTTCCAATGGACAAAAGAATGATAGTAGAGCTTCAACACACTAAATAAGAAAATGATTACTGCACCTATCTTGGTTTTTCTAGATTGGATTAAGGATTTCAATGTTCATGTCGACACTTCATCCATTGCATTAGGATCAGTTTTAGCACAACCAGGTGTAGGAGACATTGACCACCCCATAGCCTTTGCTAGAAGGAAGCTTTCTACAGCTAAAAGGAACTATACTACGAATGAAAGAGAAGGCTTGGCTATGGTATATGCGCTGCAGAAGTTTAGACACTATTTGTTGGGAGGACATTTTAAGATGTTCATTGATCATTCTGCATTGAATTACTTAGTCAACAAGACAATGTTGGGGGGAAGAATATGCAGATGGATACTACTATTTCAGGAGTATGACTTTGAAATTGTGGTCAAGGCAGGAAGAATGAATGAAGGACCTGATCACTTATCCAAGTTAGAAAATGGAGAGGAACCTACTAGTCTGGAGGATACACTTCTAGATGCACAATTGTTGGCCATAAAAAAATTCGATGATCACTTCACCGAGATAGTTCAGTTCCTATCCACAGGAATGGCACCTCATGAGTACACAGTCATTCAAAAAAAACAATTGTTTGTCCATGCTGCTAAATTTCAACTCATAGCTAGACAATTATATAATATGGGACTAGATGAGATCTTGAGGAGATGTGTTATGGAGGCAGAAAGACCATTGATTCTGGCAGAAGCACATGAAGGCATCGTAGGAGGACACTATGAAGGGAAATCAGCAACGTAGAAGATTCTCAAAGTTGGCCTCTGGTGGCCTACTTACATAAGGATGCTAATGACTACTACAGATCCTCCAACATATTCCAAAGAGAATGGAAGCCTTCTAGAAGGGATGAAATTCCTTTAGCACCTCAATTAAACTTACAATCTTTTGAGAAATGGGCTATTGACTTTGTGGGACCTATTAACCCACCAGGAAAGCTCACAGGAGCTTGATACATCATTACTGCTACAAAGTACTTGACTAGATAGGTAGAAGAAAGAGCAATTAAGGATTGTAGTGCAACCACAATTGCATAGTTCATGTTTGAGTACATTATAACAAGATTTGGATTTTCGAAGATCCTCATATGTGATCAAGGAACACACTTCATCAACAAAAATATTGAATCCTTGACTCACGAATTTGAAGTTCACCATCACAAGAGTACTTCATACCACCCACAGGTGAATGGCACAGTCGAACCTTTCAATAAGATCTTGGAGACAATGCTGACTAAGATTTGCAGCGTTAATAGATATGACTGGGATCTGAGAATTCCAGCAGTGATATGGGATTATATAACTACTTGCAAAAATTTAACTATGCAGACTCTCTTTAAGTTGGTATATGGCTTGGAAGCAGTGGTACTTATGGAATATTTGGTTCCTATTTTAAGAATTGCAACATTTACAAGTAAGGATGACATCAATGTTGTTCAAGAGAGGCTCATGCAGTTGATGGAACTAGAGGAAGATAGGTTTATTGTGGGATTTCATTAGCAGATACAAAAAGAATGAGAAAAGGCTTACCATGATAGACATATCAAGAGGAAATCATTTAAGCAAGGAGATTTGGTATTTTTATATGACAACAAGTTCATGAAGCATCCATGTAAGTTTAGGGCACATTGGCTCAAACCATTTGAAGTTGCCTATGTTATAGAAGGAAGAGTTTCACAATTGAAGACTCTTAAGGGAGAATAAAAGGATGGTTTAGTTAACAGGAGTCAGTTGAAGCTTTATTGTGATAACCATATACCTCACAACTCTTAGTAAGAGAAAAGGAAGAAGGGTATAGGTACTAGGTGCACTTGAAATTGGGTACCAGACACAGAAAATACAGTCTAGACAACATGGGGAGGCATAGAGAAGAAATCACAGTCTGCAGTCGAAGTGATATAGAAGGCTCAATCTTGCAGTGACTCAGTACAAGTCACATGTGAGTGTTGGGGGCTTGTTGACCCTTGATTATGTAAGGAAGTGAATATTAATGAATAAAGGAAAAGTAAAAACTGCACAAGAAGGCATAAAAATCGAGGAAGGGTCGAAGTGGTTAAAGAAGTAGAAAAGAAGGAGCAAAGTAATGGAAAAACTAGATGTTGGAAGAGAATATCAAGGAATACAAATCATCGAAGAAGAGGGATCTGGACAACTCAGCAAGCGAAAGAAGACACCAATGGATGGTTTGGATCACCTCATGGAAAATAAGGAGGAATAGGCTAGTGAATCCCTTAAGATGCAGGTCAAGTGGACCTAGGGTTTTGGATCTAGAGTTTTGACACCTAGAATTTGGTCATGTAATGTATAAATAAAGGTCTAGAAGACCTAGGAGGGGGTTCGTTCATATTTTTATTGTCATTTTTCACTGTCAATTATTTTTGTTGAGAAAAATATTGAGTTTGTATTTCGGATCTTCAGCTGGGTGTGAAGATCAACCCTACAACTGGGTGCACAGGGAGGGAAGAGAAAGAGAAAGAGAGAAGATCTGCAGATAAGTGCATAGATAGAACTACACGTTTTCATCTAATATATCAATAAATGCAGTTCTATAGATGTATCCCTAGGGAGAGGGTGAACCACGTATATCTTATTGTCTTTTTGGTTGATGTTGTGTTATTTGTCATATGATATACTATTAGTGCATTGTTGTGTTAGATTAGAGATATAACTTTGCAAAGTAATATTAAGAGTGGTAAATAATATCTAGATTTTTTTTGTGTTGTATTTGGAATCACTTTGCATTTCCTCTAGTTGTAGACACCTGTGTCCTTCGACCCCCCTATTTCTACTTTGAATGAGACTGCATCTGCTTCATAGGTGATTTCGATAGGGCCAGTAGTTAGGGTTTGTTGGTGCATTATTAGAGTTGAACCCTGGGTCTTCCCCTGTGCCAACAATCATCAACATAAAAAAAAAAATCAGAGTGTCTCCATTGGAGTGGAGAACATATCACACCATTTGAAACCAAGTTGAAGAAAGAAATTGTTGATCTTAGCGTACGAGGCCTGAGGATCCTTCTTCAAACCATAAAGAAACTTATTGAGTTAGCATACCAAATTGAAGTCCATCACAAAACTAGGTGGTTGTTCTTGTAAATTTATTTAGATAGGTCATCGTGAAGGACAACACTCTTCACATCCATCTGATGGATCTACCATCCAAAGAAAGAAATGATGGAAAGAATTAGTCAAAGAAAGATTATTTTTTCAACAGGGGAAAATGTTTTAGTGTATTCGATTCCTTCTTATTGAGAAAATACCTTTGCAATGAGGTGTGATTTATGTTGCTCAATAACACCTTCAGAGGTAAATTTGTTCCTCTAGACCCATTGAAACTTCAAAATGTTCTTTCCAAGCATTCGCGTAACCAAGTCCCAAGTGTGATTATTCAACAAAGAATCAATTTCATTTTGTATTTCTTGTTCGATGGATCATTCAAAGGACTGAACAGGGGATAAGGAGATCCAATGTCCAAGACTACATCCATAGAAGCATTCTACAACAATCTAGAGGAGGCATTCAACCACTTAATTTGGGAATACTTCTCATCAAACCAAGCATTATGTCAGACAATAATCTATTGTCGGGAAATATCAAACAATCGATATGTCTTTGAATATTCATAGTATCGCTTCATGATGAATAAAAAGACTTTTTACATCCAACTTATTTAAAAAATAATCAAGAATGTGGGCCCAGGAAACACATCCAAACACACGAAGGTGGATATTAGAAGGTTTATTTCCATACCATCATTCAACTAGATTCATTAAAGAAATGGATCGATTCAAGATGCAATTGAGAATATAATTGGCACAATAGGTTTCTTCAGTCGAGAAGCAAGGAATATATTTATCCTATAGAAGACATCTAGCCATTTTGAATAACATTCGATTATTTTGTTCTACAACTCCATTAGGTTGAGGTGTGTGAGGAACTAACTGATGCCAGTCAATACCAGATCAAAGTAGGTATTCTTAAAAAGGTCAATTGACATACTCACCACCATTTTCTAATCTCAAGAACTTGATGGGTCGATCGAATTTATTTTCAGCAAAGGCTTAGAATTTTTTGAACTTCTCAAAGAGAAGATTTGTAGTCTTTAGGAAATGAGATAAATCATCAATGAAAGTTAAAATGTATCTTGCACTAGAAAATGAAGGTAAGTTGATGGAACACACATCATTACGAACAAGTTCCATTAGGTTTTTTTCTCACCACGCTTGTCCAAATTCGAAAGGTGTCTGTTGATACTTCCCAAGTATGCAACCCTTACATACACCTTCAGGGGGGAAATCCCTCAAAAAACCATCAACCATGTTTTGAGTTTCTAGTGCCTAAAGAATTTATAAATTCATATGTCTGAGTCGTTCATGCAAAATTCAACTTCTCTCATTAGTGTGATCAATAAGTGCAATTGGTTCAGATACGGTTCGATTCGATTCATGAAACTTGTATAAATTTTCCTTTGGATCCAAAACCTTGTCAATGACAATTGACTTCCCTTTCTTCAAATCCTGAACATTGAACCAATCTAACCAAAATTCCACAATCTTACCGGTCTAAGTCAATTGAGAAAAAAAAAATGGCACTGAGATTTGGCACAGAATATAAGTCGAAAATTTTACCATGTCGACAAGATACATCACCCTGACCAACAACATCCAAATAAAAATCGTCATCAACATAGATTTTACTCTCCTCATATTTATTTAGTCTCATGAATAAAGTTTCATCTTTCACCATATTATGAGTGCACCCAAAGTTGACTTGAACCCATTCGTTTTGTGTAGTATGAGACATCAATGCCTGAGAAGTCACAACTTGGAAGGTGAAATTATCAATAGGTCGGTGAAAAGTCGACATGTCTCCTTTAAGTCTCTTAACCTTCTCCTCTAAATCGTCTCACTTATTGAAGCATTTCTTCTTGACATGTCCATTATTTCCATAGTACTGACATGTCTTCTTCTTTTGACTTCACGATGGTTGTCTCCGGGGTCCCTGATCATTATATGTAGGTTTCTGTGTAGAAACACTACTCTATGATTTATTCTTGGGATCCATATTTCCCTTACCCTTGAGGAAGTGGGCCTGGTATTTACCACCAATATTTCCTTCTTCAAGAAATCTATGATGATCAATAATCAAAAGTTTAGAAAAAAATTCAAAGGAGTGGTCCTTACTATCTTGTTTGTGTGCATTCCAGTTGGTGCAAAATCTCGATATGAACACATCAAATGGCGTTTTTAAATTTATCAGGGCCAAATCAATGCATTTTCCATCCTTCTTCTTGTAGTTCTCTCCAAATTCATGTAACTTCAACTGGATTTCTTTAACATGTGCCAAATATTCCTCCACTCTCTCAAAGGAATGAGAATCAAGAGAGATCAACTCTTTCTCCAACTACATGATGGATTTCATCGACTCGGTCAAACAAGTTCTTCAACTTATTCTATAACATATGCAGAAATTCAAGTCCACCAAGATGAAATTAGATTTCCCGCAAGATGTAGGTCGTGATGACCCCTATAGCCTCATCCTTCTTTCCATCAATAGAAAATTTTTCCAAATCATTTGTTGGAAATGGAATCACAACCTTGGTATACTACCACAATCCCTTAATCTTCCATCGGGTTTTTATATCTGGAGCCCATACTCCATAATTTTATATGTTCAGAATAATAGGATCGATCTTAAAATCCATATTCGATAGGAAGACTAGTCTTGTTTCAATAAGTTCCAATTAGAAAACCATTGACCCAAAGTCAATAGATCTAACTTAGCAAGGTTTGCAAATAACATGTTGAGGTTTAAACCATTGGCTCTGATACCATGTTGGGGAACAAAATGAAACATGATATGAAACTAATAACACCATATTGTAAACAATCAAAGAGGGGGAAAAAGTTTCAAATAATAGAGGTGTTGTCTATAGACACTGTTACAACACTTAGGCACAACATATTGTGATTAGAACATCATAGTGCATATTGCACATATTTATCTTCATGACCTATTTTTCAATCTCAATTTACATTCAACGTGTTGATAATGACCCAAGGGGTCTTCTTTTATAGTATCAAGATCTAACCAACTCCCATAGAATCTAGAAGATATTGTTCACATATAACCATTGGTGGTTAGAGTTGACTCCACAAAATATACGTTGTCAAGTCAGCTCGACAAGAAATGATTTGACTGACTATCTGTCCAACTCATAGTCAATTTTTGGGTTGGTCGATCCAACACCCGACTATCTTCGATTGTTGGTTGACTTTCTGACCAACAAACATGTCAACTACCTGACCAACTAGTGTGGTGTGCTAGTTGATTGTCTGACTGACTATATCCAGATGTAGGTCAACATCTTGACCAAATGAACCTAGGATATGTGTGATGAACCGTTAATTCTTGATGTTCCAACAAATTTTCTAACTAAATCTATATTCCATCCAATTTTGACACATACCCATGTCAATGTACACCTATGGATTTTGAAAGGAAACAAAGGTGTGGAATACACTTCCTACACTAATCCATGAGAAAAGAATGTGTAGAAACTAAAAAATAGAACATTTGAAAACAAAACAAACAAAAAAACATTAATAGCACAATGTCTTAGGGAAAACCCTTGTGGGGAAAACCCCACACTCTAAATCACACTCAATGTATTATTCAAAAACTAAATGGTTACAATAAAGAATATCTTTCCTCTCAACAATAGAATTTCTTAGTGGAATAATTCTAGAGAAATATCGATAGCATAACAATAAGATAAAACTTACACTCTACTTTCCTCTAGCCCTAACACTATATAAATAGGCATAATGAAAGATTAAACTATTTATGATTTTCTATTTCTACATGACATAAACCACCAACAAGTTATTCCATGATATTACTCTGCATTTATTCTCTAACATAGCTCTACATTTATTCCCTTCTAGAACTCTACATTTATTCCATACTATAGCTCTGAATTTTTTCTTTTCCATAGCTCTACATTTTTTCTCTGTTCCATTAAAAATTTATTTTAGACCCCACTACAACACTACAAGATGTATGGAACACCTTTTCAAAAATTATCCCACTTTTCATATACCTTGAAAGGGTACAAGGGAGAATTCATCCAACTAAAAGATAATTGTTAGGGACCATAAGTCCCATAGACTCACAACAAAACTTGAATTCACCTATGCTCACGAGTTTCATCAATGAATCTACAATATTTTGCAAGGTGTCAACTTTCTCTAGTATCACTTGTCCATCCTCTACCATTTCCCCAATGGAATGGAACTAGATATATATATGCTTTGTATTTGTATTCGAATATTGGGTTCTTAGCTAGACAAATGGAATTTTTTCTATCACGTTGAATTCTAATAGCTCTCTGACTTATCCCTACTTGTCAACATCATTTCATAAGACAAATGGAATCTTTACAACCATAACTATTTTCCATAAAATATACCTTTACAATGGACAAAGTGACCACATCTTTTCACTTTCTCATCCAACTTACTGCTCTACAAAACAATCGAAACATGTATCCACTTGTAGATATCTTTCTATATACATCCCCTACCCAATCATAATCCACAAAACCATATATATACACTAAGTGTGAGTCCAATAAAACATCATTATGATACCAAATGGAATATTTAGAAGTACCTTGCAAATACCTAAAGGCCCTCTTCACTACAACCCAATTTTCACGCCCAATATCATCCATGAATTGACTCAAGACTCCCACTATTTGGGAAATGTATGGTCTAGTATATACCATAGAATACACCAAAATACCAACTGCACTAGCATAAGGAACATAATCCAGATCCTCCATCTCTATGGGTGTTGTAGGATACTACTCGAGTGAAATCTTAGTTCCCACAAAAAATGGAACACTTAATGGTCGACAATGTCATGTGAAAACATTGTAGCATAGAGTTTACACACTTACTTTGGCTTAACAAAATCCTTTTATATTATCTATCTCTCATAATATCCATTCCTAATATAAATTTTGTAGCCCCAAGATCCTTCATATCAAATTGTTCTGAAAGTTAAGACTTCAAATCACAAATCACATCCTTACTATTAACAAATAATAACATATCATCTACATATAGAGTGATAACAAGGAAATGACCACCATCTTGTTTGTAATACACACAATGATCTAACTTGGATCTCATAAATCCTAATCCCAACAAAAAATAATCAAAATTTTGGTACCACATTCTGGGAGACTATTTGAGACCATATAAAGACTTTTTAAACTTGAAAACCAATGACTCTTTACCTTTTACAACATTATTTTGCAGGTTACAAATACTAGGGAAAACCATTAAGTACATCCCCTCATTTGTAGAATGGTACCCAAGGTAAAGCCTAGAATATTTTGGGAACAAGGCCACACAACAAAAGGGATCAAATTCATTACAACAATATACTCAATATGAGCTCAACATGTCACTTGCGTGAATTGAACCTAAGTGGGGAGGATAACAATAATTCCTCCCAATCGCCTGAGCTAAACCCAATTGACAACCGTTTTTAATATACTTCTTTGTCTATGTCATAAAGATCTTCTCCTTCAAGTCACAATGTATAGAAAAGTGTCATACTTTATTCTTAGATATGCAATTATTAGGAATTGTTAAATCATTTAATTTTCCCTCTATTATTTGAATGTTTGGTTTGTAATTATTTATTGCTCTATAATTATTTTAACCTGGACATCAAGAGGGATCAAAATGAAATTTAGGCTCAAATCTCTTGCTATTTAAAAGATCTAGGTTAAGATGGATTTAGACTAGTTTATTATTGTTGTTGTTGTTGTTTCACTTTTCCCATTTTTAATTTATTAATCTCATTTTCTTATTTCGTTTCAAATTACTAATTCAACTTCCTCTTTTATTATAAGGATTACGTACTTTACACATATCACCTATACTAGGATGTAGAATGTGCTTGCTTCTCTTAGTACAATGAAATGTTATAAGTTATTTTACTACAACGACATATATTTATGTTAAAATTTCACTTCACATTAATACATGGTAATTTGAGAGTTGGTGAAAATTATTCAAAACAAATGTGCTCATGAACTTGTAAATTACTTATACTTTAAAATTACTACATCCTTCTCTTACTTGTCTAGCCCATAGTGGTAAATTCATTTATGATTATTGATAATTTGTGGAATTTACCACATTGTTAAAAATATTTATATCAATAAGTAAATTTTTATGACGTGATATAATTTTAAAGCCCCATAACACAATTATTTACTATTATAACCAGTGTATATTTTGATAAAATTAAATACCCTTTCCATACTAGGAATCTTCTAGAGTGATTTGTATGATAGTCCCCTTCCCATTATAAATGTTGTTATTTCTATCCTTTATTTATATCTCAAACTAACTAACTTGTCATTTTATGGCCATTTCAACTAAGTATATGCATTCCATGCTCTCCCTCTCTCTACACACACACACACACACACACACACACACACACTGATGCAAGAGAATCCTTGGGATCGGGCAATCCGCATCACCCAAAAATATTTATATTCTGCATATTAGGAAATAAGTCGAATAAAGATTGTGTTAGTGGTCCATTTTATTTAGTCAGTTTGTTATGAATTTGAACTGTTGTTACTCATACATATACTCTTGTGTATGTTGAAACTTTTTCTTAAACTTATGTTGAAACTCATGTTGAAACACATGTTGAAACTCTTGTAGAATATGGATTTCATTGAAAAATTGAATTTCCTCCTACAATAACGCTATTACAGTGCTTGTTGAATTTCCATGTTGGAATTAACATGTGTTGAGTCTCAACCACGGTTAGTTCA
This sequence comes from Picea glauca, assembly GCA_000966675.3. Lineage (NCBI taxonomy): Eukaryota > Viridiplantae > Streptophyta > Pinopsida > Pinales > Pinaceae > Picea > Picea glauca. Next base: position 45,776 of record JZKD02S1907165.1, on the reverse strand, counting down.
AGGATATAGTTCCCAAAAGGAAGATTGTTAACGCCAAGAAGGAGGTGAACTGCCAAGGCAGTTTTGGTAACTGTCATTTCTTAGCAATGTAAGGTGAATCGATTCAGAGGTGAGGGGAGGATTTTAAAGAGGCATGGACATGATGTAGAAGGGGTTGTTGGCTAAGGACAAAGAAAAGGTTGGTTCATTTCAAAAGAAGGGATTGGTTAACAGTAAATAGAGATATCATGAAGAACGCATTGAAGAAGTAGATCACGCGAATGAACTGCATGAAGAGAAGGCTGTAACAGAGTCTCAACACACTGATTTAGGAGAAATACTCTCCTAATGATTTCAATTTTGTAATGGTAGTGAATATTACTAGAGATAATTTTTTTCTAACCATTCCATCATGATGTTATGTAACCTTGTTATTTTTCTGTGAATCAATAAAATCATAGTTGCATTTCGTTGGTGTTTAGTATTAATTTTGTTAAAGGCTCTCCTTACTATTTTGGCAATATCATTTTTATTTTTATTTTCCTCTATGTATTATGTAGAAGGGTGAAGCTCTATAACATTTTGTGTGTTTCAAAACCCCAACATGTATTAGGTGGTATCAGAGAGAGTATGCTCTTGGATGATTGTGTGAGTGTTCTTGTAATGGGTATAGAAGACCTTGATTTTGGTGGTGTTTCAGCCAAAGTGTTGAAGAACAAGTAGGCGTATCATTGTCTGTATTGAATCTGTGGACGGTAGTTAGGATTCAAACTGCTAGGAGACTTGGAACAATGTCGCCCAGAATGAGAGGAGAATCATGTGGAGGTGCAAGAAATCAAGAATTTGAAGAGTTTCAAAGAAGAATAAAGGAATTAGAACACATAAGAGATGGATATGTTGAATCTTGAATAAAATACTGAGGATTTAGTCCCAGCTGAGCATTTGATATCCTATCTAAGTTATAGAGGTAGTGTGAAAGTCGAGGTTTCATGCTATGATGGAAACTTGAAGGATGAAACTCTTATAGATTGAATAGGAGAGCTTGAGAAGCATTTTGAATATGAGAATGTTTGTGATCCAAACCAAGTTCTAGTTTCTATCACAAAGTTGAAAGGACATGTTTCCCTTTGGTGGGACATGTTGTAGAAAGACAACGTTGATAATAGGGAGAAAAATATCAATACTTGGAAGAAGATGGTCAGTAAAATCAAAGAAAATTTATTTCCTGTGGATTACCAGTAGAATCTCTGTAAACAAGTGCATAACTTGAGGCAAGAATATACTCTTGTGCATGAGTACACTGAAGTGTTTTTTAGGCTGTCACTCAGATCTGGTGTTAAGGAGCCATAGTATTAGTGTGTAGCTAGATACATGAATGGACTGAAGTATACAATCTAGGATGAGATGGGTACACATTATTTTCGTACTGTAGATGAAGTTTACCAAGTTTCCCTAGAGGTGGAGGAGAAAGTTGACAGGAAAACCCATCAGAAGTTAAGGGGATAGGTCCATGAGAAAGAGGAAGAATAAACACTGGTAAATAAAATGACAAAGAAGAGGAATCGACAAGCAGCCAAATTTATAGAGCAAATGGAGCTGGTAGAGGCAAAGGATTTGAAAGAGGAAAGAGAAAGTTTGTAATTACTTGTTATAGATGTGGATTTGAAGGTCACAAAGCCTCAACATGCCTAGAAGAACAAGGTTACAATTAAATAGGTTATTCTAGAACGCAAGTTACCATGGTAGGTGATGCATTGGTGGTTGGAGAATACATAGTTATGATCCACATGAACAAGGTGAGAACTTGATGTTTCAAATAATTTTACTTAAATAAGAACAAAAGTTAGCAGAAGAACCTGAATAGAGGAAAAGAGTGTTTAAGACTAGATGAAAAGTTGAAGGAAAATGTTGTAACTTGATTATTGATAGAGGAAGTACATAAAACTTGATTTCTACTAAGGTCAAGAGGAAACTAAATTTGAAATGTGAACCACATTCTAATCCTTATCGAGTTTTGTGGTTGCAAAAGGACAATAGGTGACTGTGACTGGACAATGTTTGTTAAAATTTCAAATCATATATTTTAAAGAGAAAGTGTTATGTGACGTTGTAGAAATGGATGTGTGCCATATTCTTCTTGGGATACCATGGATGTTTGACTGGAAGGTGTTCCATGATGGTAGAGAAAATTCATATGAATTTACTCAAAATGGAAAATTTTATAAGTTGACACCAATGCGTGAATATGGTGGGAGTAACAACAAAAGTTGGAGCAAAGACATGAACAATAGTAACAACCACATTATTTTGTGTTCAAGCACGGATTTCTTGAAGGAGTAGAAACATAATGGGTATTGTTTAGCTATATTGCCAAAGAAAATTCAAGAGGATGAAAAGGGGAGTTATGTACCAACATATATCCAACGCATGTTGGAATACTTTAAAAAAATTGTTGCAGAGGAATTAGCCATAGGCTTACCTCCTTTGCATCATATATCCCATCAAATTGATCTAATTCTAGGATAGAATTTTCCAAATAAAGCGCCTTATCGAATGACTCCATTAGAGAGTGAAGAAGTGAATCGCCAAGTGAATGAATTTCTTGACCAAGGGTTGATTCATGAGATATTGTGCCCTTGTGTAGTACCAGCAGTGTTGATGCCTAAGAAAACATGGGAATGTATAATTTGTATAGATTCATGTGATATAAACAAGATCACTATAAAGTATCGATTTCCATTTCCCAGAATGGATGACCTTATGAATTTCTTGAGTGGTTCGGAATATTTTACAAAAGTTGATTTGAAGAGTGGTTATCACCATATTCAAATCATATAAGGTGACGAATGGAAGACTGCATTCAGGAAAAAATATGGACTGTTTGAATGGTTAGTGATGTCGTTTGGACTAACCAATGCACCCAACACATTCATGAGATTGATGAACAAATTCTTGAAGCCATTTTTGGGTAATCTCATGGTTGTATATTTGGATGATATAATGATTTTTATTAAGAGTAGAACAAAGCATGTTGAGCATATGAGGGTAGTACTACAATGCTTGAAGGAAGAGAAACTATTGATAAACTTGAAAAAGTGTACATTCATGCAGTGAGAATTGGTGTACCTGGGTTTCTTGGTTTCAAAAGAAGGACTTAAAATGGACCCTGAGAAAGTGAAGTCTATTATCGAATGGCCAACACCAAAATGCACATTCGATGTGAGAAGATTCCATGGATTGGTAGGATTATACAGAAATTCATTAGGAACTTTAGTAATATATGTTCTCCTCTTACAGAATGTATGAAGAAGGGAGTGTTTCAGTGGACTGCAACAACAGATAAGTCAATTGAAAAATTGAATAAGAGAGTAGAAACACAACCAATATTAGCATTACCATATTTTAACAAAGTGTTTCAGGTTGATTGTGACACTAACGGAACAAGAATTGGAGCAATTCTAAGTTAATTAGAAGGCTGACCCATTGCATTTTCAACAAGAAATTGAACGAGTCCATAAAGAAGTACTTTGTTTATGATCATGAATTTTATGCTATTGTGCAAGCCTTGAATAAATGGTGACATTATCTAATGTTGAAGGAATTTTTCTTGTTCACATATCACAAAGCTCTATAGTACATTAACAACCCAGGTAAGTTGAATCAAAAGCATACTAAATGGGTAGAATTCTTGCAAATTTATTCTTTTGTGTTGAAACACGGGTCCTAGAAGTCTAATAAGTTAGTTGATGCATCAATTTAGAAGACAACATTACTCGATCCATGTTGGTAGAAGTTGTAAGTCTGAATTGTCTAAAGACATTGTATGAAGAAGATGTATATTTATCAGAATCTTGGAAGGCGTGTAAGGAGCCTTCAAGTTTATAAAGAACACCATATCTCGACTACCATATCTAAGAAGGTTTTTTTTTTTTAAAACCAACAATTGTGTATTCCCATAAGATCCATACAGAGAAATCTCATTAAAGAGTTGCATAGTGGTGGTTTTGGAGGACATTTTTGGATTGATAAGACCGCAACCTTGGTGAAGGAGAGATATTTTTGGCCCATCATTAATAAAGATGTCTGAATTTTTTTTGAAGGTCATAGGATATGTTAACTAGCCAAAGGAAAAAGTCAGAATACAGGATTCTATACTCCATTTCTAGTACCCAAAGGACTTTGGGAGGATATCAATATGGATTTTGTCTTAGGTTTACCTATGACCTAGAGGAAACATGACTCAACAATGGTATTTGTTGACAGATTTTCAAAAATGGCACACTTCATAACATGTAAGAAGACTAGTGATGTTAGTGAAGTAGTTGCATAATTTTTCGAGGAGGTGGTTAGATTGCATGGATTACCACAGAGCATTACTTCATATCGAGATACAATTCCTTGGGAATTTTTGGAGGACACTCTGGAAAACTTTAGGCTCATATTTTTTATACAGTTTGGGATATCATCCTTAAACAGATGCTCAAACAGAAGTAGTGTACAAGAGTCTAGGATATTTTTTGAGAATTTGAAGTGGAGAGAATCCTATTCAATGGGATTTGACATTATCCCAAGCTGAGTTTCCATATAACTATTTGTTGAACATATCTATGGGAAAGATTCCATTTTAGATTGTTTATGGAAGGTCGCCAAAAGGTATGGTAGATTCGGTTGCATTGTTGGATTTGGAAGGAAATAAGAGTGTTGATGTGAATTATTTTGTGGATAGTATGCATGAATTACAAGAGTATGTAAAGAAGAAATTGCATACCATCAACGACAATTATAAACAAAGAGCATATCAACATAGGAGATAAAATGTATTCTGAGAGGGTGAGTTGGTCATGGCTGACTTGAGGAAGGAGTGATTTCCTTGAGGAACATATAATAAACTCAAGTGCCAGAAGATAAGCCTCCATGCCGAATTTTTAAAAAGATCTATGATAATTTTTATCGACTGGAACTTCTGGAAAAGTTTTACATATCTCCTACATTCAATGGTGTTGACCTCTATGAGTTTAATGAAGGGGAAAAAATATTAGTTGAAGGTACCCTCAGTGAGTGGGAAACAAATATACTAATTAAGTCATAGGACTAGATTGAAGAAATTCTTTCTACACGAGTTGGTAAGAAGACTCGCTAGAAGGAGTACATGGAATATTTAATCAAGTGGAAGAATTGAGGGGCAAAGGATGCATCGTGGGTGACTGAAGATCAGTTAACACATGTGCAAAACTCTTCACCTTAGCAATAATCTGCACATGAGTTTGAGCTCATGTTTTTCTTACCACGGGTGTCTAATGTAGGAGCATCATTGGGCTTGGGCAATCAGCATCACCCAAAAATATATATATTCTGCAAATTAGGAAATAAGTCAAATAAGGACTATGTTAGTGGTCTATTTTATTTAGTTAGTTTGATATGAATTCGAACTGCTATTACTCATGTATCTACTCTTGTGTATGTTGAAAATTGTGTTGAAACTCATGCTAAAACACATGTTGAAACTCCTGTAGAATATGGATTTTGTTGAAAATTTGAATTTCCTCCCATGATAACATTTTTACAATGCTTGTTGAATTTCCACACTGGAATTAACACGTGTTGAGTCTTAGTCACAGTTAGGTCAAGTATATGACACACAAAAGGAAGATCATTAACACCAAGAAGGAGGTGAACTTCCAAGGTGGTTTTGGTAACTGTCTGTTCTTGGCAATGGAAGGATAATCGATTCAGAGGTGAAGGGAGGAGTTTAAAGAGGCATGAATGCAATGGATAAAGGATTGTTGGCTAGGGACAGAGGAAAGGTTGGTTCATTGCAAAAGAAGGGATTGGTTAACAATAAATAGAGAGATCATGAAGAACGCACTAAAGAAGTAGATCCCATGAATGAACTATGTGACGGGAAGGCTGGAACAAAGTCTCAACACATTGATTCAGGAGCAATACTCTCCTAATGATTTCACTTTTGTAACTGTAGCGCAAAATCTCAAGGATGATTTTAAGGATGGAAATTTATATTAAAATGTAGAAACCTCGCTAATATTACTAGTCCTTAATATGCAAAATGTAAAATGTTTGGTGATAGTTTTGTAAAAATATTCAAATTTCTAAGGATTTTATATTGTTTCTATCAAATTTTGGCAATTTTTAAGGTAAAATAATTTTTTCTATGGAATTTGGGCGAATAGTTTTTAGAAAAAATGGAAATTGACGAATCTTTTTTTGGGAAAAACCATGTAAAATTATCCCATTTGCGAAATTTATCCCCTAAAATCATCTATGGCGCAAATTACCAGAGCTTCTTATTGTCTAACCATTCCATCATGATGTTATGTAACCTTGTTATTTTTCTTTGAATCAATAAAATCAAAGTTGTATTCCATTGGTGTTTAATATTAAGTTTGTTAAAGGCTCTCCTTACTGTTTTTGGCAATAGTATTTATGTTTTTCTTTTCCACCTCTGTAGTAGGGAGAGGCTCTGTAACTGTGTATGTGTTTCAATGCCCCAACCTGCATCATACACACATAGAGGGAGAGAGAGATAAGTTGGAACTGTATAGACAAGTTCATTCGAATCCATACATTCTACAATTTAAGTGATACTTCATAAGGAATTTCTATTAAATTAAATCTCATTGTCTATATTGTCTATCCTTTTTTTAAAAGAAGTAGTTAATCATAATATTTAATTAGCATATGCCCTATTTTTATTTTTTTTTATGAAATTGAAACTCAATACTTGTGTAATCTATCCTTATTATTCACATAAGTAATTTATACCTTCATTATCACTTCACAAACCAAGAAAACCTAACATAGAAATATTGTACATATGTAGTGTTGTCACAAACACAATTACTTTATTAAGCATGCATTCAAAACAATCAACTCATTGTTACATGCACAAGTCCAAATCATATTATGAGTTTCCAATTAATAATGCTTTCAATCATTTTCATTCCTAATTTATTGAATTATCAATTCCTCCACATTAAACCTCTACGTTCAATTACAATACTATGCTATTGACCGTATTAAATTGGTAACTTAAGCATGGAAATAGCACTAGGAAAATTCTTATAAATGTGTGCAAAGGCATGATACCATCTTCCTTTGTTTTATCCATTTGAAAGTTGTATTTTTGGTGTAAGCTTACACGGACCATCTTGTATTGTAATTACTATCTATTTAATTTATAGAATAATTACATATGGATCATCTTTGAATTGTAATTACTATCTATTGAATTTATACAATAATTACAACTCTGATTATTACATTTAGATCTCATTATATTTAAATATCCTAAACATTAATGCTTTCATCCTCCCCCACCATCAAGAAATAGCCATACCAAGTAATAATGGTGAGCCTTGATAATTTTAATAAAAAATCTTGTTTTTACATATTTTGGAAGTTATATTTCGATTTTAACATTATTACCAACTTGATGTTTGAAATAAGAATTTTAGGTCCAATATTTTTATCCTTTAAAAAAAAAAAAATTGAAATATGTTCTTAAGACAAAACGTAGTGATACATGTGTCACCACTTTTTTGAGGGATATTATTTTTAATTATTTACTATCGATCTAGTAATGTTTTTGTAGGGTTTTCTAAAAGGTGTCCTTATGTCATTTTTTGAGGTAATGC